>OZ004710.1:18579310-18721568 GCA_963924515.1 Vespertilio murinus
GGTAGAAATCAGTCATCAGGAAGCTGATTGTCTAAGAAATGCAAATTGCATCTGGACAGACAAGTCAGAAAACAGGTTAGAAAATGAGTTAAATTTGTAATTTGTGATTTTATTGTGATCATGGGATGAAGTTAAACAATAACAGTATTCAGCAATTTACATTTAAATGTAGCAAAAGGCATCATGTATATAGGCAGGAAGGAAATATTGATATATAAGAAAGAAGGAAAATTCTAATGAATGATCTTCAGATGAAAAGAATCAGTGAAGTCCTAGCTGATTTGGCTCAGTGGATAGAGCATCAGCCTGCGGACTCAAAGGTCCAAGGTTCAATTTCGGTCAAGGGCATGTACCTTGGTTTCCAGCACATCCCCAGTAGGGGGTGTGCAGGAGGCAGCTGATCAATGTTTCTCTCTCATCGATGTTTCTGACTCCCCCTCTCCCTTCCTCTCTGTAAAAAAATCATTTTTTTAAAAAAAGAATCAATGAAAAAATACCCAGATGTGGCAAAATGCTTTCAAATTGCCATTTTGCAATTGATGCAAGGAATAGGTATTTTTTCAGTGCAAAGTGAGAGCAGAAAATTATTATGAAACAGAGCAGGATTCTTGGCCAAACACCAAAAATACTTTTGAATAGTACGGAAAATGGAGGGTGTGAAATAATGTCAATTAGAGAGAAATGCCTGCTCCTGGAAATGCTCAGCATTCTTCCTGGAAGAATAACTACCATGCTTAGAAACCCCAAGAATTCTGGGAAATTGTGACCACAGAAACAAGACTTATTGATTGAAACTAACACTTCAGTTGTGTTGAAGAAACATGCAATGATTACACTTATATCATATGATAAGAAAAAGAATATGTGCATTCAGGAATGATATTCAAAATGTTGTATATAATCATTAGTATGGGATGGACACAGGTCAATGTGGCATGAGCAATGACCATGCAGAACAAAATGAGAATGTTCCAAATAAGAAAGTAGGAGAATGCTAGTTAGTATGTACTGGATGAATATCTGCCTGAGAGCAATGACTGATAAATTCATAGTTAATTTTCAATGCATATTTCTAAGCATACTATTGCTCTTGTATTAGAATTTTAATTTCCAGAAAAGTCAAAAGCATTAGAAATAATTAAAAAATCTTAACTTTTATAGAATCACCTTCACATTTACTGACAATCACCTATAATTGCCAAGAAATAAAAGATGATGTTGACTCAAATAACTAAGGAAAAGCTATAGGAATCAGAAAGAAGAAAGAGTTCTAACATTACAAAAATTGTCCCAAAATGATTTGCTTAACAAAAATTTGGAACAGCAAATTATCAAGAATAATGGATGTAAATAGGTTCCCACCCATGGATTTAAATACCATTTTTGAAACATTTTTTTTTTAAGTTAAGAGACCACAGTGGTAGACTTCATGCTAAAAAGCAATCTGTGACAATTTCTTAAAGACGCTGCAATCATTCTATCCAAGTTCTCAAAAGTATTATTCAGAACTGAAAATCCCCATAATAAATGTCATACTTTGAACAGTATCAAAGCAAAAACACAAGAGGGGAATGGTGAAAGACAGAGAGGTTCAATACTTAGGGAAGATTTAACAGCTAGAAATTATAAATTACTCTGCTGGAAAAGGTGCATGGATTTCAGCCTTCAAGCTTATTAGTTACAATTTTCAGCTGTAAAATATCCAATACCTATTTTAATGATAAGAAATATAAAATATACTTGGGGATAAAATCCAACTAGGAAAGTAAGACAAATAAAAATGAGAATCAGTTATTTCTATCTGGAAGAAGAATCAGGGAAGGTTTCCTGAGGGAGCAGGATCTTGCCCCCGCCAGTTCTATTGAGATATAATTGACAAATAAAAATCATGTATATTTAATGTGTACAAATTGATGATTAATATATGGAAAGACTGAAATGATCACCACAATCAAGCTAATTAACATATTCATCACTTCACATAGCTACCTTTGCTTAGAGTAGAATCTTGGCATACAGAGTTTATGGAATTGGTGTTTTAGATGAGGTAAATAATATTTATACTAATAATGATGACAAAAATAGATAACGCTTATTATTTCTGACACTTATAATTATTTTTATGAGTTTTATGCAATTTTAATTCTCCAAAAGCCTCATGAAGCCAATTTTTATTAATTCAACTTTACAGATGAGGAAACTGAGAAACGGAAAGGATCCAAGGTCATCCTATATAATAAAAGGCTAATATGCAAATCACCTGAACAGTGGAACAACCAGGTGCTATGATGTGCACTGACCACAAGGGGGAAGACACTCAATGCAGGAGCTGCCCCCTGGTGGTCAGTGTGCTCCCACAGGGGGAGTGCTTCTCAGTGCTTCTCATGGCTGGTGAGCACAGTGGCGGTGGCAGGAGGCTCTCTCACCTCCATGGCAGCATTAAGGATGTCCGACTGCCAGTTTAGGAGGGCTCCTGGATTGCATATGTTGTGTACTGGGGCTCTAGTATATCTATCAAAGGGGTAGACTGGAATTAGAACTATATTTCTCTTGATTGTGGAGCCACAGTTCCTAGACTGTCTTTCTATTAACAGAGCAAGAGCAGAGGTGGGTGGTGGGAGTAGTTTAGTTGGAGTGTGGTTTGTGAAGGACAAGGGTAGCTTGAAGGCTATTTATTGCATTTAGGAGGGTGCATTTAAGGTATTCACATCTAAGGCATGTCCATAACTAGAAGCTTTACCACACTTTGTCATGAATAACATAAACACTAAAAGAATTCCATAAATGTTATCATCATCAATAAAAACAATACAGTTTAATTTTAATTTTGATAAGCCCGGGGGTTGGGGCACAGAGCCTGGCACAGTAAAAAAAGATCTGTGTACAACTTTTGACTCCCCCCAAATATAAGTTGTCCATTTATGTCCATAGGTTATTGATTCCGGAACACCCCCAGATACCAAAATCTTTGGATGCTCAAGTCCCCTATATTCAATGGCTTACATTAATGCATACAGCCAGTCCTCTGCATCCACAAATTCCCAACTGTAGATCAAACAACAGTACATGTATTTACTAAAAAAATAAAAACAAAAAAAACCTGTGTATAAGTAGACCTGTGCAGTTCAAACTTGTGTTGCTCAAGGGTCAGCTGTACCTGGAAGTTCTGAAACTCTGCTGATGAATTTAAAATCATCTTTTGAATACAACATACATAATAGAAAAGAATGCTTTAAAGTTTCAACTGTATCATACTTATGATACTTCATCCTCTTTATTTATTACCCCTCAATGTACAGCTCATCTTTTATGGTATTGTTTCATTCAATTTAAGAATAGTTTGACATTAGTTCCATGACTGCTAGTTTTCGCTTGACTTTATTTTTCAAAAAAATTTTGGCTTTCTTTTTTTTTATTGATTATAGTATCACATAATTGTCCTCATCCCTCCATTCCCATCCCAAACCCCTCCCTACATATGCCCCCAGCCCCCTGTTGTCCATGGCCACTGGCTATGCCCATGTGCATGCACACAAGTCCTTTGGTTGATCTCTTCCCCTTACCCCCACCCTCCCCTACTTTCCCTCTGAGGTTTGAGAGTCTAATCACTGTTTATCTTTCTCTGGGTCTGTGTTTGTACACATAAGGAAATATTTGATATTGAAAGTGGGACTCAAAAGAACTGTTGGCCCAGAAAGGAACTCACTACAGACTGATTCATCTGCCTCTCAGCATAACCATTATGGCTTGTCACAGTTTAGGTTCTTACAAGGGTATTTATTGCTTGACTTTATTTATTATGCACAAAACATTTAACCAGACGATAGACCCAATAATAAGGTATTACATTTTAAAACAGCATAAAACTAGAAATAATGAAACAAATGCTTTAAAAAAACAAAAAACAAAAGTGGTCCAACATCTCTCTCTCTCTAACAATAGCATAATTCTCCGTCCTTCATTTATGAGAGAAGCCATCACTAGGATATCAACTTTGGAATAATTTGTCCAGGGATAGAAATAGAGCATTAGTCCAGTCCTGCTCTTTTACTCAGCACCTTTGTTAGTAGTGAAAGGCATTCATAAGAGGTATGGCCAGGCTTAGTAGGTAAGGTCAGAGCAAAACTACGTGGCACATAGGATCCTATATAATGACATCATGCTCATGTTAAACACTTAGTAAACAATCCGGTTGTTTTAAAAACCACAAATATTAATGGGGGCCCATTTTCTCTGTTAAGCTTTCCTCTCTACTGTAAAATGCCTATTGAAGCCTGGAGAAATAAATTATTTTTTTATTTGTATTCACTGACCTTGGTATTGCGATGTTATCATTTTCCATCCAAGAAAAAGCACCTAACCAATTTAAATTTTAATTTACTTCTTCCAGGTGATCTAATGTTTACTTCTAGATGCCAGGAGTCTCTATCCTCAAAGGGCTCCCACAGTATGCAGATGACAGCATTTTTGCCTGAGCAAATTATTTTATTTCTCCAATAAGTCATATCTGGAAGCATTACTGCTTCCTCCTCAATGCAGCTACATGAGCTCTGGAACGACCCTCTTTTATTACACTGAGAGTTTCTCTTACTCTCCTGAGTGGGATGGAGGTTCTTTTCATGACTTACTAGTCTCTTATGATGATTGTGGCAATTTGCCACAAAAAATAAATCAACTAATAATAAATAAATAAAAGAGGATCATTTAAATGTGCTCAGTCTGAACTCTAAAGTGCAATGTAGATATAAAATATTATCAATAACTACTGAAATATTTTATACATCTTTGAATCCTAATACAACCGTGATAAAATTGGCAAGCAATCTTCTACAAGCAACAAATAAAACAACCTCTCCCAATTAAGTAAAATAAACTTAGGGTGGGTTCAAAGTCTCTTAGAATAAGAAGTGAAATTAAACTTCCAGAGTTTTTTTGTACTCAATGTAGGTATTTCCTGGCACACTTTCAAGTTCTTAAACCATTTTTAAAGTGGCATGCTTCTCTAATCTTTAACATAAAGAACATAATTATAGTGGGCGCATATATGTGCATGTGTTAGTGCCGGACACAGAAACGTTTCACCTTCCATATTATAAGTCTTTCAAGGGGCAGGCATGTGTGTGTGGCCATGTGTGTGTCCCCATCCAGGGTTATCATTTTAAAACCTACTGACACCACTTAACCTAAAAAAAAAAAACCACAAAACAAAAAAACACACATAATTATAGAAAAACATTCAAATTATTACCGGATTCATGTAATGATTTAATTATAAAATTCAATCTTGCACTCTTCAATGATGCTAAGATGCATATACACCACCCTTTTACTACAGAACACAACAGGAGTAGGTATATCATAAATGGTTACTGAGAAGCAGACTTTGCTACATTGTGTTTCTAGTGAGATATAGCATTGCACAGTATTGAAGGAGTTGTTCATTATGTAATGGGAACTTAGTGCTTAGAACAGCCCCACAGGGAGACACAGCAGAGCTAGATGTAAATTTTTTCTCCATTTCACAACACAGAAGTTTAATTTTTGTAGTATAATTGTCCTTATACTATTTTTACATGTTGGATAAGAGTTCCCACAAATGCTAGATTGTGTATCTTGGCCTTTTGCCATCTTTATCTTGCTCTGCTTCCTTCTCTCATACTTGGAATGGAGCAAAGGAAGTAGTGGACAGTATGACCTTTTCCAGATTTTGACCTACATTACTTTGTGAGAGTTAGAGTAATAGGAGCCACATAAGAATATTAATCATTTAATAAATGTTTCTATGTAAGTATATAGGTGCTTTAAGTGCAAAATGAGAAATAGCATTATTGGGGGTGGGAACGCTTCATTGATTTACATAAATTCATTCTTGCTCACAATTCTCATTCACCTCCCTGTAGTCGTGAAACTTCTCTACTTACAACCTCCCATAGACAGCAATAAAGCCCGCGGGCACAGCAGAAACATGGCAATGAAGAATGCCACCAACAGAGGACATTTGCACTTGTTTTAGTCTAGGCGACCATTATGGTTTAAGTCTGTGGTGTGTTCTGTGTGCATATTTTTTTCAATGTTTCACAAACATTATTAACACTTTTGTGTTCAAAAGTGAAAAATAGTGCTGCATTAAGAAAAGACAATTATTATAGCAACAAAATAGAAACTGACATTTTTGTAGAAAGATGTATATTGTACATATTGGTCACTTGTGTGGGTAATTTTGGACATAGAAGTAAGTGAACTTCCAAATGGTCCTTGAGAACCAATTCCGTGTATGGATAGAAAATATTCTTTATTGTTTATAAATTTAGGATCATGGACTCCTAAGAGTCCATAGGATCTTTTTTTTAAGAAAGTATTTTTTTATTGATTTCAGAGAGGAAGGGAGATGGAGAGAGAGATAAGAAACATCAATGAGAGAGAATCATTGATTGGCTGCCTCCTGCATGCCCCCTATTGGGGATTTAGCCCACAACAGGCATGTGCCCTGACTGGGAATTGAACCCAGGACCACCTCGTTCCTAGGCCATGCTCAATCACTGAGCCACACCAGCCAGGCCAGGTCTTAAAGTTTAACATGTTTAGAGTAATTCTTTCTAAAATATTCTCATGGCAACTATGGCTGATTGTCTTTGATGTTTTCTCCCCTTTTCTCACAGCATGGTTTTCAGTTTTGTACATGGATGCCTAAAGTAAAGAATATATTTCTTAGCATCCCATGCAGGCAGATATAATAAAATTATGTTCAAGGAATTGTAAGTAGATACTTTAGGGCAGTTCCCAAGACTTTTCTTTAAATCCCTGATGGCACATATCCCTTGTCTTCTGCCTTCATTGTGCTGGGGGTTAGAGCTCAGATATGATGACTGGAGTTGGGGCAGATATGTCAGGCCATGTGGTGACAATGAGAATTGAGGCAGCATGGCAGAACGACCAGATAAAGAGGGACTGAGGATGTGAAACAGAACAGCCTGATGAGCTCTGACCTATCTAGACTTGACATGAGAGAGAAATACATTTTGTATTGTTTAAGCTATTGTTATAGTGCGTCTCTCTCAGTTGTAAGTGAACACCATGCATAATCCTATTATCTGATAAATCAGAATAGAAAATGATGGGGATTTGTTAAACAATCCATGCCACCTAATGACAACTGTAATGTTTAGGTTTTCCTTCCTCATATTGAGGCCCCCCTATTACACTTGCTCGGGGTTCCCTTCCACAATATTATTTAAGTGTACTATATCCTTTATCTGTCCTCTCCAAATGCATGAAGAAACTGTCCTGTATATGCAAATTATTTTCTTACCAAGTAGTCTATATTCTTTCCAATACTTCTTATACAACCATCTCTATCCCTTTCACAGTCTTTGTTACCCTGATATAGATGTATTCTGACTTGGTATCTGTTAAATGTGGTACTCATAATCAGAATGACAGTACAGATGAGATTTAATCAGTGAATACAATACTGAAACCTTTGGTTTTTTTTAAATAAAATATATTTTATTGATATTTTACAGAGAGGAAGGGAGAAGGATAGAGAGCTAGAAACGTCGATGAGAGAGAAACATCGACCAGCTGCCTCTTGCACACCCCCTATTGGGGATGTGCCCGCAACCAATGTACATGCCCTTGACCGGAATTGAACCTGGGACCTTTCAGTCCGCAGACCGACGCTCTACCACTGAGCCAAACCGGTTTCGGCCGATACTGAAACCTTTGTTAATTCCATTAATGCAATCTAATGCTGTATTGCTTTTTACATCATGCCACACTAGATCATAGTGGAGACTAACACTGAGTTTGTGGTCACCTAAAATTGGAATCTGTTTTTCATATTGTTAAAAATAAAACAAGCCCCAAATGGAGTCACTTATGCTAAGGCCCAAATCACCAAAACGAGACTTAATTATAGTTTTGGCTCTTCCAGAAATAGAATCTTATACCAGCCAATCAGGACTCACCTAATCAGCACTAGTTAGGTCATCTGTCTGATAGGCCCCTGCCATCCCCTAAAAGAAAGTCACCCTGTAATAGCCAATCTGGGTTTTGCCTGAGATAACTTCCTCCTTCCAGCTTTCTTCTGCCTGTAAAAGTTTTTCATTTTGTACAGCTCCTTAGAGCTCCATTCTATCTATTTGCTAGATTGGATGTGGCCCAATTCATGAATTATTGAATAAAGCCAGTTAAATATATAAATTTACTCAGTTAAAATGTGTTCTTTAACAATATGAATTGCCACGAAGTCCCATGTTCCTTAGGCTATATTTGTACGGAGGATTTAAAAAATCTGAACTGCCGGACATCTAACTTGCTCTTGCTAAATCTTTTTTTTTTTTAAATTTGGGTCTATCATCCTAATCTGCTGTAATCTTGCTTTTAATTTTGATTATGATCTTGCAGTGTGTTAACTACCATTCCCATCTTTGTGTCATTTGGCTAATAACTTGACAAGAACATAAGGCTATGTTCTTATCTTGATCACTGATAAAAATCTGGGTTGAAGTAGAGGCAGGGCAGTTGCATATGGTCATGCAGGTTGTATAATGCACAAATTTTAGGGAGTACATTTAATGTAGATGTGATGGGGAGTTGTGCATTGCAGTAGAACCAAATCCAGTCTATGGTTAACACCACCGAAAACCTCTGAGATTGACAGTTTAAGACAATATTCCTTCATAGGCATAGCTATTGAAACACCTCCAAGCCTACTTAACTGCATTTCTGTAAATGTAGTTCTTCACGCAATTTAAGACGATATTGTGAGGATCCATGTCAAATACATTGCTAAAATTCAGATACACGGCTTCCGCATAACTGCTAAAAAGGGGAAAACTTTACAACATGACTCTAGTAACTATGAAAGTCTAAAATAAAGGAAAAGAAATATTGGTTCAAAGTTTCAAATTATAATTTCTCTATATTTATAGCTCTTTAAATAAAAGCGACAAGCCAAATTTATGTTCTGAAGAACTTGAAACAATGGGGGGAAAATTCAATGAAGTGCCAAGTGGAAGACATCTAGCTAAATAATAAAAAAGTAGCTATACGGATGCTATGTTATTTAACATCCTTTTCCTCAAAGAGTGATAAATTGTAAGGACTATCCCAATATATTTTCAATTAAATGACTAAATTAATGTAGAGACATTTAATTAAAGTTCCACTCGTTTTTCCAAATGCTGTTAATTATACTGCTATCTAAAATTAAATCTCTCCCCAAACCCTTTTACATTTCTTCTGCTCATCTGATACAGATATAATTAAAATGCTGCAAATTCACCTAAATGCATCCAAATATTTAAAAAGAAAATATGAAAAACTGGAGTTCAGTAACTATTTAAGAAGCTGCTGTTTTAATGGGATTTCTACAATCTTCAGGGAAAACCAATAGATGTTAAGTATGCGTGTACACCTCCCCTAAACCTCCCTCTCTACAACACACACACAAAACCTGTCTCAAAATTCCTCTGAAAATAAGTTTCTCTTTTTATATCTGAGGTGTTGTAGAGAATACCAGAGACAAATATAATTTCAAAGTTTTCTCACAGCAAAAGGTAATTGTTTTTAAGACTCTGGGTAATTAATTTCAGGAACAAGGTACACTCTAGCTATATCAGTTCTATGTTACCATTTTCTAAACAATATAATTTCCCTAATGGCATTTCCTAAAGGTGCTTTTTAATAGAAATAATTCAGAATTCAGGCTTCCTGGTTTTGCAGCCAGACTCCTAGCTGGAAAAGAGCCAACTCAGAAAATCTTAGCTGGATTCCCCGTGCAAGTGATCCCCCAGCCACAGAACCAAAGTTTATTCTAACTCCTAAACTTATTTTATTATGCATAGGTACAACGGAAACACCTGATTAAAATTGGTCCGCCAACATCCATTTCTCTAACTTCCTTTCTCTCAGAATCTTTTTTAGAGATGATAGTTGTCATTTTAATGACAATGATAGTTGTCATTTTAATTGTTCTGCAGTGGCTAGTATTCAGGCATCTGAAACCTACATCATTCTCTATGTACTCATAATCTGTTCCCCACACTCATTAAGGTTCATAATGCAAATGTTTCTTTAAGATATAAGGACTCCTTGGGAGTCAAGAGGTGAGTCAGGGGCTGGCTGCTGTCTTTTGAACGTGACTGATCTCTTCTCACAAATTCCTTTCATCAAGAGACTGGCAAGTTGGGAGAAGACTTTTTCTAATTCACCATCAGACCCAAAATCTGGGTCTCCAAATTGTGACTCAGGAGAAGTCCCTTGTATAGACACATTTTGTTTACCAATGGCCTTCTTCTTCTAAGTTTTGCTTTGCACAGACAAGCCTCCTCTGATTCCTTTACTGCAGGGATTCTCAAACCTGACTGCAGGACTTTGTAATGGCCCGGGGAGCTGTAACAAATGCAGGCTCTTGGAGCCCACTCCCTGAGACTGACTTGGTCAGCATCGGGATTTTTCTAAGCTGCCTAGGGGATGCTGAGGTGTAGCATGTACTTCAGGCCTGCCTGGATGGTAAAACAACTTGCTAATAAAGGTTTATTGACTGATCAGTTAAAGGGGGTCATCACATTTCAAAGGGATGTTTTGCATGCTTAAAAGGCCACTAGTAGATTTTAACTTAAATGGCAATGCTATGCCCTTGCCCAGTGGTTGGCAAACTCATTAGTTACCAGAGCCAAATATCAATGGTACAACGACTGAAATTTCTTTTGAGAGCCGAAAAAAGACTTCTGCACATGGGCCACGAAGTTTCAATCACACTGTAAGTGCGGGCCCACACGAGGTATTTTATGGAAGAGCCGCACTCAAGGGGCCAAAGAGCCAGATGTAGCTTGAGAGCTGCAGTTTGCTAAACAGTGCCCTAGCCAGTTTTGCTCAGTGGATAGAGCGTCAGCCTGCAGACTGAAGGATCCCAGGTTTGATTCCTGACAAGGGCACAAGCCCAGGTTGCAGGCTTGACCCCCAGTAGGAGACATGCAGGAGCAGCCAATCAATGATCCTCTCTCATCATTGATGTTTCTATCTCGCTTCCATCTCTCTTCCTCTCTGAAATCAATAAAAAGAGTAGTGATGCTACAATGTCTATCATTAATTTAAAATAAATAAACATAGATAGTATGATATTTTGACAACTGGATACTTTAATCAAGAATTCATATCCCAGAAGAGTGGAGCCATCATTTTATGAGAAATGGCAAAGTGGAGAAACTGCTATTACTGTGGATTTCTATGAACCTTGGAGGTTTTTGTAATGCACATAATAAATGTCACAAATGTATGTGTGCTGTGGAAAATACTGGCCTATAATGAAAGTTCCTTATGGGCTCTGAAGGGAAGCAGAATATGTCACTCACAAATTTGCCTTTTTGGCATAGGATTATCTTGATCTGGTTATTTTTAAGAAACAGCAAACACTGAAATACTGAAAACAATCAAAGTTACCCTTTTGCAACAGACATTCGTATTTGTAAAGGAAATCTCCATTTCTAAAGGCATCTCCCTATACCATAAAGAGAAGATTGTCTAAATCTCTGGAAATTCTTATCTTGGAGAAGGTAAGGACATAAATCTGCATAACAACCTTATCCTTGTTTAATGTGCCTTACATGCTCACCTCCTTAACAACCCCATCCTTCAACATCTTTTGTTCTTAGATAATATTTAAGATAGTGACTTGGGCTGTTAAAGAGCTACTCAGTTTTTTTTTGGGTCTCTCCTATGTACACAGAAGTATACATGTTATTAATATTTTATGTTGATTTGTCTTTAATAACATTGTGTGTGTGTGTGGGGGGGGAGGTCTACCTAGAAGAGTAGAGGAAAATTATTTTTCTTCTCCTACAGAAGACTTTTGTCTGAGGTTGTGATTAGGTAAACATGTTTTATGCACCTGTAACTTTTCTGTGGCTCTCCATTATGTACCAAAATGTCCCTAAGAGTTGCCTGTGATCAAAGTGATTTAGGTTAGTTCACAGCAGGTGGGATTTGAGCCACTATGCCAGTATAGAGTGGTAAATATTTTGGGCCAGGAAAAACTATTAAATACCTCTAGGTGGTTTTCTAATGTTTCTATTTATTAGAGTGGACTCAGCAAGAATAGAGACTAAAATAATATATTTTAAGCTTTCAACTAATGCTCTGCTTTCAGCTAGTATCCACTTATTCAAAGACTCAGTGAAGAGAAACAGAAGTCCATATTACAGCACAGGCTTTTAAATTTCTCAATATGAAGAACCAGGAATTGCCTTTTTCTTCTCTGTGTCTCTTTCAATTAGCTAGCTTGCATTTCAGAAATGTTAATTTGTTCGAATCAACATTAGCAAATAATGAAGTAAAACAGTTACCTAAATTTCAAAGTCCAAATCTGAGATTTACCAAGCCTGGTGATTGTGGCGTCCCATACAGTGCTTTTAAACCCACAAAAAACTAACACAAAAGCCTTGTCTTAATTTTTATTATGTATGTAACTGTGGAACCAGCCTTTCTGGATGGGGCCCACAAGTAATTGATTTGTAACTTCAAAACCAAGAATAGATAATTTTATCCAGCCTTCTGTCTCCTAAACCTAATGCCCATTGTAGAAAAGCATTAGTTTATTAGGACCAGCAGAGTATAGGTTAAAAATAATGAATGTTTACTCTTATTGGAGGATAAATATGTCAGTATTTTTAGATTTGTGTTAAATCACTAAAAATATTAAATTGAACTTGAAGGATTTAAAGACTAGAAATAAATATATCTTTTACTGTCCCAGTTCTGTTCATGACTGTTTTTCTCTTAATCTTTACTTTTGAGATTATTACAGATGTCTCTCCTTTCTCCCCCCCATAGCTATCCACCATTCAGTTGCCACCCCACCCCAGGGCCTTGTTACTCTATTGTCTGGGTACATAGGTACTGCATACATTCATATAAGATCTTTGTCTAATCTCTTCCCGCACCCCACATCCTCTTTCCTCTGAGAATCATCAGTTTGTTCCATCTCTATGCCCCTGATTCTGTTCCATTCACTAGTTTATTCTGTTCATCAGATTTTTTATTCATTTAATTTTTAGATTCACTTATTGATAGAGATAGATATGTATTATTGTCACTTTGTTGTTCATATTTTTTTTATCTTTACCTTTTTTTCTTCTTCCTCTTCTTAAAGAATACCTTTCAGCATTTCATATAATACTGGTTTGGTGGTGATGAACTCCTTTAGCTTTTTCATATCTGTGAAGCTCTTTATCTGACCTTCAATTCTAAATGATAGCTTTGCTGGGTAGAGTAGTCTTGATTGTAGGTTCTTGCTATTCATCACTTTGAATATTTCTTGCCACTCCCTTCTGGCCTACATTGTTTTTGTTAAGAATTCATCTGACAGTTGTATGGGTACTCTCTTGCAGGTAACTGTGTTTGTGGTTTTTTTTCTTGCTGCTTTTAAGATTCTCTGTTTTTTGCCCTTGGCATTTTAATTATGATGTGTCTTGGTGTGGTCCTCTTTGTATTCCTCTTGTTTGGAGTTCTCAGCATGGACTTGAAAGCCTATTTCTTCCACCAGGTAGGGGAAGTTTTCTGTCACTATTTCTTCAAATAGTTTTCAATATCTTACTCTTTCTCTTCTAGCATCCCCATAATTCGGATGTTGGTACGCTTGAAGTTGTCCTAGAGGCTCCTTTTGCTATCTTTATATTTTTGGATTCTTTTTCTTTTTGCTCTTCTGATTGTTTTTTTTTTATTTTGTTTTGTTTTTTGTTTCTTCATATTTCACATCATTGACTTGATATTTGGGATCCTCTAGTCTACTGTTGAATCCCTGTATATTATTATTTATTTCAGTTGGTCAGTCAGTGTATGCTTAATTTCTGATTGGTCCTTTTCCTTTTGTGTGTGTGTGTGTGTGTGTGTGTGTGTGTGATATTTTCACTAAGATCCTTGAAAGTCTTAACAAGTTCCTTGGAGGTT
Organism: Vespertilio murinus; assembly: GCA_963924515.1. Classification (NCBI taxonomy): domain Eukaryota; kingdom Metazoa; phylum Chordata; class Mammalia; order Chiroptera; family Vespertilionidae; genus Vespertilio; species Vespertilio murinus. Next base: position 18,593,261 of record OZ004710.1, read on the forward strand.
TCTAAAAGATTCTTGAGTAACCTTACAACCATGGTTTTGAACTCTATATCCAGTAGTTTGCTCTCTTCCATTTCTTTCATTTGTGACATGTTTCTTTGTCTCCACATGTTGGCTGCTTCCCTGTGTTTGTTTCTATGTATTGGGAAGCTGGTAAGTCTCCTTGAATTGACAGAATGGCCTTGTGTAGTAGGTGTCCTATAGGGCCCAGTGGCTCAGCCTTCCCAATCACCTTAGGTGGACACTCTTGGTGCACCCCTTTGTGGGCTGTGTGCACAGTCTTGTAGTTGAGCCTTGATTGATGTTAGTATCACTGGGAGGAATTGGCCTCCAGGCCAATTGACTGTGGGGACCCACTACAACTACAGTGGGAGAGCTGCTGTGCAGGAGTCATCCTTATGGAGCAGGACTTGCTTCAGTGGGGCTTTGGTGCTCACTGAGTCTGCTCCTTGATTGTGTCACTTATGGATGTGAAGAGTTGTAATCTGGTATTGTCTGATACTGACCACTGGGTACACTGGATCTCCAAGAAGGTGCAAAGTCAGCCACTGCCTGGGGCCACCCAGCAGGAGCTATAGAGAGATCTTCAGATTCATTGTCTTTGTATGGGGTTTGGAAGTGCCCAGAGGAGGCCCAGCTGTGAAACAAGGGCTGCTGCCAGCCTTGGGCCTTTTATTGAGAGCTTTGGGGCTCCCTAACTCAGCTGCAGCTTGTTTGACAGGTTTTAGGCTGAGAAAGGACAGGCCATTCATATGCAAAAGCCGCTGAGCACAGCTTGTATGGTGTTGTAAATTAGGTGGGGTGAGGTCTCAGGGAATCTCCAGGGCAGACTGAACAGAAATGGCTCAGTCAGCTCTGCACTGGAGAGGTCCCAACATGGAAACAATGACTGCTGTGAGCACCTTCGTCTGGAAAAAAAAGCCACCCCTGCATTCCTGCCCCAATGCTGGGCCATCCAGTTTCTCCCTGTATGTGTCTGGGTCTCCCAAAGCCTCGCCTGGCACTGGAGCTCAGAGCAAGTGGGAGCTTGTAAATTCAGTTGATGTTTCCAGCCTTTTAAGAAGAGCAGCTGGGTCTCGAGCAGCCTGTGTGTCACTCAGCTCCAATCTACACTTGTTTTTGTAGTCTGTAGTTCTTACTGCCCATAGCGACTTCTTTCCCCAGCTCTGGGATGCTGGGCTGGGAGTCTGGTGTGGAGTTGGGACTCCGTGCTCCTCCAGGTGGCCTTCGCAGAGGTGATCTCCCTCCTAATTAAAAAAGCAGCACACCTGGATGCTAGAACAGCCCGTTTGTGCCTTTGTACCTCATACCAATCTCAATGTGCTTTCTTCTTTACCTCTCTAGTTGTTTGACTTCCACTCAGCCAGCTTTCCCACAGTTCCGGAGGATAGTTGTTCCGTATTTTAGTTGTAATATTGATGTGGTTGTAGGAAGCAGCAAGTTCAGGCATTTATTTATGCCACCATCTTTGTTCCCCATGCCTGTTTTTCATTGTTTACATGCTCTTCTGCCCAGACTGTTATTACTAAAGGGACCCTTTTGGGACTGATAAATATACTAGTTCAGCTTTTTCCTCTAATATGATCATGCCATCAATATTTCCTAAGAACAGACAGTTCTGAATGATTTAAGTTGTAAGGAAATTTAATTATATAAAAACATATAATGTATTAACTTTTTGCCTACTCAGATCTCTTCTCTGTCATGACCTTATATTTCCCATTAAGCTATATGCAGCTTTTTATGCTACTCCTTTTAGAAACTGAAAATTCTAGTTTCACTCTGTTTTTGTGTCAATAAATAGTTTGAATGTGTACCCCTGTATATGTGAACAATTAAATGTTGACCTTTCAAAGTCATAGATAATAATCAACCTCAAGAGTTGATATCTTTTGACCATTTATATGAGGGTTGCTTTTGTATTCTGTGTATGGTTGTAAACTATGTGCATTTTCTCTGTGTGTTTATGTTAACTAGCTGAATTTTATTTAAATATTAAAAATGAAAAAATATATATATATATATACTTAGGAAAAAAAGAAAATAATGGGTAAGTTCTGGATAATTGTAGGTGATTGGTATAGAGGCTGCCTTCTTGAGTTAATGCCTGAGAACTTAATAAGTTTATAATTTATAAAGTCCTGCTTCACCCAATGTTTAAATGCAAAGGTACTAGGAAGTGCAGTGGAAGGATGTCTTCTGTACCTTAAAATAGGTAGATAATATTTGGAATAATTCCCAACAGTACTATTATATAACTGTCTATAGCTAAGTTATACAGCAAATATATTATCACATATTATCCTTTGAATTTAAGAAACATACATTTGGAATGTCAAGGACACAACAATCACACAAGAGCAGGACCACATAGCCCCTCATTATTACTGTTACTATGTTAATTGTTGAGTGCTAACTATCTTGTACCCACATATGTAAAAGATGTGTCTATTTTTTTTCACTTTATATCCAGTCCCAGAGATTACCCCTGCTTTGATTTATGCTGCCTCCTTAATCTATCACCAGTGAATTTCATCTAAACCCCTTACCTCTCCTCCTTTGATTATAATGTATAAAATAAGGTGCAAAACTGCCATTCTCTGGAGCATTTTCCAATCTTTTCAAATTTTGCTTCCTGGCAATTATTCTCAGTTTGACTCAAATAAACTCATAAAAATTCTTACAGGTTTGGATGATTCGTACATTGACATTACTATACTCTTAATCTCATTCTCTCCATTTAATTCAAATTTAAGATGTTAAACTAAATGAACACCCAAAAAAATAAAGCTGTAACAACACAGAAAAATAAAACATTGTGGAGATGGGGTAAATAGTAAAAAATGCTTAAAATGTTATATTGCCTCTATGCCTAAATTTTAAGCTAATGTTGATAGCCAATGGCTAAATGGTAAAATACATTATTTTATTGCCATTATCAGTTTATAATACTTTTACCTGTTCTTGTGTCTTGCCTTTTTAAGGTACAGATTAAAATTTTATAAAAACAGAAGAGCTCAGAATGAGATACACTACCACACTTTTCCTTTCACCAGTTACTTGGACAAGTATGAGTCAACAATATCACCTATTTCTGACACTCAGACCATTACCCTCATAGAGACATAAACAGTTTAAACTTTGTCACAAACTGAAACTAGTTAAGAGAAAACAGATTCATGACTCCAAGATCTAAATTGTCATTTTAAAAATATATTTTAATATTTTATTGATTTTTTTTTTACAGAGAGGAAGGGAGAGGAATAGAGTCAGAAACTCGATGAGAGAGAAACATTTATCAGCTGCCTCTTGCACACCCCTTACTGGGGATGTGCCCGCAACCAAGGTACATGCCCTTGACTGGAATCAAGCCTGGGACCCTTCAGTCCACTCTATTCACTGAACCAAACTGGTCAGGGCCAAAATTGTCATTAATTGAGAATCATCTACGTCTTTTTAGGTGGCTATAAAGGTATTTAGCACTGTTAATCATGAACATCTTGGCCTCACTAAGCAATACAATTTTACATTTGCTTATATGGTTGTTTGAGTTATGTCTGACTCCTCCTTCAGACTGAAAGCTCCATGAAGGGAGAACTCCTGATTGTTTTTGATCTTCATGTAACTCCCATTATCAAACAAGATGCTAGCCATATACTGGGGCTTCAATAAAATAGGTAATTAATGATTGAATTTGAGGATAAGTAAGTGAATTAGACATGTAGTAGGTCAATAAAATGGGTAATAAATAATTGAATTCATGGGAGAATATTTGAATAATATACATGGAAATTGCCAGAGTAGGAAGAAGGGAATGATGAATTTTTAATTTTCATTGAATTAATGCAAGGCAAACAAGAACTTGCTATTTCTGATACCAATGTAATTAACCTGTTTATTAATAACAGGAAAGAAGCATAGGGAAAGCCAAATATCGGCATGCCATTTGTGCAGCTTCACCAAGAAGCTATAGGTTAACACTCTCCAGGGAGCCACTGATCCATTCCCCACTGATGGCTGGGGAAAGGGACTGAGCAGAGGGAAAATAGACATATGCCCATTCAAGTCTGGGTGATATAGGGAAGATAATTGCCTGTCAGTCATACCTGGGATAGAGATCTTCCACCAGAGTGGGAAGAGCCACTGCAAGTGAGAGATTTTGAATATTAAATCCCCTAAACAAATAAGTTCACTCTCTTGGTTCTCTTGGTTCTCTTGGGACTCTTGTTGTGAGAGAAATGTTCTCTTGGCTCCCCTGCATTTGCCCACATGAGCCACAGCAATGTGGACCCCTCCCCCACAATGGACCAATGGACTTCAACCAGTCTAATGCTAAACTGGACCCAATTCCAGCATGGAAAGTAAACTCTGGACATTGGCTTTGCTTCTAGCTTTATCAAATCCCTAGCTGCACTCGTTCCATGATTGGATCAAGGGAAACGGGACTTCGGAAACCCAGAGATAGAATTCCACAAACATAAAAATCACTCACCCTCCTGTGCGAGTCTCAGAAAATTCTTTTTCTCAAGATATTGTAAGGACCCCCTCAGCACTCAGTAGGAAGTATGGGAAGGGATACCTTACTTCCACTGATAACATTTTTATTTCGTAGAATCTTCAGACTACTGGATCATTATGAGACTCCTTTTAAGCTTTAAGATAGGTCAAGGCTACAAGTGGCAATTCCTGGACAAAGTAGTTAACTTTTTTTCTTTTTTGTCATTGCTTCTTTTGATGACACACAAACACATATATTAACACAGGTAAGACCCTTTCTGCAAGAGTATATGCATTTTACTAGGAAAGGTCAAATTAAAATGAATTCACTGCTTGGTATCATGGTATCATCTACCTTCCATTTTCCACAAAACTATATTCCACTTGCTTAGACTTTAATTATTTTAAAATTTGTGATCTTAATGTCCTCTGAAATGTACAGGTTTTATAGCTTAGATTTTTTAATATATATTTTTTATTGATTTCAGAGAGGAAGGGAGTGGGAGAGAGAGAGATAGAAACATAAATGATGAAAGAGGGAGTCACTGATCGGCCACCTTCTGCACACCCCCTACAAGGGATTGAGCCTACAACCTAGCATGTGCCCTGATCGGGAATGGAACCATGACCTGGTTCATAGGTCGACGCTCAACCAATTAGCCACTTTGGCTGGGCTATAGGTTAAATTTTAAGAGACACCATTACCTAAGAGGGTAATGACAATTTTATCTGCACTGGTGGTTGTATTTGCTGTGATACTTAAATAATAATCTAAATAAAATGATAATTTATTTGAGAGGATGTTAGGATAGGAGAAAGAAAAGAACAAAAATACATAGAACATTTAACTTGGTTTAAAAACACAACACATTGCAGCTTCCCATGGTTTCTCATTATATTGGGGCGGGGGGGGGAATCCCTTAGCAACTCATCTTCCTCTGGGCACATGAATGACATTTTACTGTGATGTGATTATAAGAAACAAAATCCCTTGGAGATGCTGCCTTAAAGTATTTCTCTTTATAGTGTTCTGAGCTCCACAAACCTTAGTAGAAAACAGAATACTCTTAATTATGAATAAATTAACTAAATTAGTAACATGAGATGGATATGCAATTAAGGGATTGTTAATTGAAACTGGAAACACAGCTGTATACAGCTTAGAGATGAATCATACCAGTAATGACGCAGATGTTTATAAAATGTGATTATCTTTAGTGGAGACAGCACTGCATCCCCCAAGCCCATTCTTACATTGTGTCACTGGAATGTTTTTTAAACCCATGAACACCAGGAATCAGGATCTCAGGGATGGCAAATTAGGCTCCCTAGATATTGGAATTAGTGTCGTCTGAATGTCAGCAATTTGATTCACCAGCTTTCAAAGAATGTAGACAAGGAGCCAACAACAAACATCTGCTAGTTGCAGGGTCTCAACAACAACCAAAAGGTGCTGGCAAACCAGTCCCATCGCTGTGCAGGGACATGAGAAACGTCTAGAGAATGCAGACCTAGGATGCAGTGCCTGAGAATGTATGCACGAATGGAAAATGCACCCTCTGCCGGGTGGAGGCTCCAAAACATCCTTTGCTGTTTTCCAGGCAATTGACCCAAAAGAAAAAAAACACCCAAAATCTCCCCAACAAAAGAAAGCAGGGGGAAAATGCTCTCATTAAACTTGCTGTCTCTTTAAGTGCATTGAAATTATCATTGATTCTGCAGCACGTTGGAAGGTTCAATTTTTTGCCTATCACATACATTTTGGCCCCATGTACAACTCGCACTGGTCCCAGGGAAGGGAAACAAATGTCTTTGTGGATCTGAATTTTAATGGATTTGCATGGTCTTGGCACAGACTTCTCTTGGACAAGGTCAGGGAGAGGGCCTGGATACTATGACCTAACCATAACTTAATGATTACAGAATGGGTTGCATAGTTTTTAAAATCCAGCTTCTCAGTCTCTGGACACAAGCCCGTGGCATTATAACAACTCTGTGGGGATGGATGGGGCTAACAAATGTGGCAAACATCAGTTTTGCTATGAGATGTGCACTTACCACTGTAAGTTGTAGTAAAAGAAAAGCAATAAATAGTTTTGGATATTGACAAGCAGGGAATATATCTGTCACATTAGCTTAGCTCTTCTTTCAAAGTTAACAGTTATCTTACCAAAAGCTAGTTCTTGAAAGGAAATAAAAATAAAACAGGAGTTAGCCTTCATTAGTCAATACATCCTACTATCAAAAGAATGCAGAAAACATAGGGAAATTTTCTTATAATTCAGGGGAGACCTTTTATGCATTCTTTAAAGAAGCAAGGCCCAAATAAACAGGAATTTTCCACTTTATAATGGCCATGGGCATTGGGGGCATGGTTGAATTATGTGTTTGTTTAAAATATACACTTTCAGCCCTACCAGCATGGCTCGGTGGTTGAGCATCTACCTAAGAACTAGGATATCACAGTTGTATTTGCCTGGGTTGTGGGCTAAACAACGTGTGTGTGTGTGTGTGTGTGTGTGTGTGTGTGTGTGTGTGTGTGTGGTGCGTGAAGGAGGCAGCTGATCAAGATTCTCTCACTTCATTGAAGTTTCCATCTCCCTCTCCCTTCCTCTCTGAAACCAATAAAAATGTATTAAAAATACACTTTCAGGAACAAATGAGGAGGAAAATGCCAACATATAAAAAGGCACACAAGTATACATTATTCTCTCTCTCGGTTGGACACCTATTAATGTGGAATTTGTTAAAGTTTGGTCAGGAAAATTTTCTTTTAAAAAATATATTTTATTGATTTTTTTTTTTACAGCGAGGAAGAGAGAGGGATAAAAAGCTAGAAACATCAATGAGAGAGAAACATCCACCAGCTGCCTCCTGCACACCCCCCATCGGGGATGTGCCCATAACCAAGGTACATGCCCTTGACCGGAATTGAACCTGGAACCCTTCAGTCTGCAGGTCGAGGCTCTATCCACTGAGCCAAACCGGTTTCAGCAGGAAGATTTTCTATCCTATTGCTAATCTCCCAAAACACAGGCTTTGCCTATAACTCCAGTATTGATTTGCTGTTATAAAGTTCCAACTTGTTTAAATTTCATTACCTGAAGGGACAGCTTGCAATTCCATATACAGGTATAATAAAAGCAAGATGATCACATGTATACACTGAGCTTTGAAAGGGCACTTTCCCCCCAGTATGTGGGGCCAAATTCTTCATGAGTCTATTAGTCTGTTGCAAATGGTGATGTCAAAGCTAATAACATATATTCATTACTAGCATTTTATTGATATTTTCATCCCCGAAACTACTTATAATTACACTAGCATCAGAACCTATGTGCCAGCATTCCCAGCTATTTGCCTACCTAGCAGCTATTCACTTTATTTTATTTTATTTTACTTTTTCTTTATTGATTAAGGTATTACATACGTGTCCTTATCCCCCCATATTCACTTCTTATTCCTTGGTAAAGGATTTCAATTATGATCAGATATTGGGCATTAATGGACCCAGTGCTAGGGGAAGAATGAAAATCTGTTCCAAACTAATTACAGTAATCCCATTCATTGTAGCTGATGATTGGTTTAAAGGGGAACAGGAAGACCCAGTTCTGAGAAATTCTTCTTCAACACACACATACACACACACACACACACACACACACACACACAGAGAGAGAGAGAGAGAGAGAGAGAGAGAGAGAGAGAGAAAGACAGAGAGACAGAGACAGAGAGACAGAGACAGAGACAGAGAGAGACACACACAGAGAGAATTGTTGGTGTTTCATTTCTTCTTGCCTTTGATATTGTTGTCTGAAGATATGTTCCTTGGTGTAGTGGGAAGCCATCTTGGGATCATGAGGAGAGAGCCAAGAAATTAGCAGAGAAGCTAAACTGGAGTCATAATACAGTAATATAGTTCAGCTAATGAATTAACCAGCCCCAGATCTCATGGCCTTCAGACTTCCGATTGTTTGTCCAATGGTTATTAACATGTGGTTCCAGACCACAGAATATCAGCATTACCTGGAAACTGTGTTGATATAGGTATAACAAAAGAATCTCAGATTTTACTTACTCCTGACCTACTGAATCAGAAACCCGGGGTGGAAACCATTAGCCTGTACTTTAACAAGCTCTCCAGGTGATTATAATGCATAATGAACTTTGGGAACCACTGTGTTAGATTATTAGATGTCTCCATTATTTAAAATAGCACTTTCAAAACTTGCCTGATTCCACTGGGGTTCATTTTAAACACATAGATTCCCAAACTTATTGAATCAGACTTGTCAGTGAAGGGGCTTAGGAGTTCATAATTTTTTTAATATATTTTTTATTGATATTTTACAGAGAGGAAGGGAGAGAGATAGAGAGCTAGAAACGTCGATGAGAGAGAAACATCGACCAGCTGCCTCTTGCACACCCCCTACCGGGGAATGTGCCCACAACCAAAGTACATGCCCTTGACCGGAATCGAACCCGGGACCTTTCAGATGCCGACCCACGCTCTACCGCTGAGCAAAACTGGTTTAGGCTGGAGTTCATAATTTAATCAAGTGCCCCTGGTGATTCTTATGACCAGAAAAGTTTGGGAAAAACAAATATAAGGTCCTTCAAGTAGTTATTCTGCTGCTGAAAGCATTTTACCCAAAACAACAGCTGCAATCCCTGTGCTGCAGAACCAGCTCTTGACTTGGAGAGTATATTATGAAGTCCTACTTTGGAGAGCCTTTGACTTCAAGTGTAGTTTACCTTTCTAAGATGTTGGTTTCTTAATTGTCAACTTGAATTCCTGGATCTTTTATATTCACAACCTGTTTACCCTAACTCCCTATGGCAGCTCAGCTCCAGTTAGGATTCCTCACCTCTTATGCATTCTTGAGCCCTGCTATCTAGTGGACTCATCAACCCCACCAAGGTTTTGGAACCCCTCGCAAGTAATTACAGGAGTAATCATGCATTCCTTAACTCTTAGGCTACATTATCAGAAGCCAGATTCCTACCTGCTGAACTTGAACTGCTGATGACCATGAGACTGGCATGAAAGCAGCAGCAATTAGTCTGTGAAAAACTAAACATATATTTCAAAGTTTGAAGAAGAGGTTTCTGCTCATCCAAAGAGAAATAATCTAGGGCTTGAAAATGTTTAACATTAAATGGTCTGAAATCATCAATGTTCTTTCAGGTTGAATGCTGATTTACATTAAAAATGTTCTGTCCCCATTTGCTCTGGCCAAATAGGCTAAAAAGGTAGATTTTCCTTATGAGTGACAGATGTAAAAAGTCAAAAGGAGATTTGAGTAAAACATTTAATTATGTCTCCTCTCCCAGAATTACAGGTAGTTAGTTTGTTTAGATACTATTCCACCTTTAACTACCCCACTTACCATACACCCCGAACATCATTCATTCCAGATTTCTAACTACATTGGATTATGTCAGATTTCCCAGACCTTAGCTAAGCCTTTAAAAAATGCTGTCCCTTCTTCCTGAAAACCCTTCCATTTTTTCTCTCTACCTTTTTAAAACTCTACTCATTGTTCAAGTCTAAGCTCAAATGTCATCCCAGGAGAAAATTAATTGCTACCTGTTCTGCATGTTAATATCAGCCCCCTCAAATCTCTAGTGGGACCCTTAAGGTATTGTTTGTAGTTCATGTATCAATCATTCTTGAAAAGGGTTTGTGTCATGAACATCTTTGTCCATTGTGCCAAATAGTGTGTCTAGCATAATGTAGTCACTTAAAAGATACTGAACTGAATTTCAGGCAAAAGTGATTTCCAGACAAAAGCATTAACAAAAATAGTGATTTAAATTTCCTTCTTGTTTTGCCAGTTTTATATAGTATTTAGAGGCCCAGTGCACAGATTCATGCACTGGTGGGGTCCCTCTGCATGGCCTGTGGGGATTGGTCCAACACCATCTACTGCTCTTGCCTGCGGCTCCTGCCTGCTGCTCCCACTCATCCTGGCCTTGTTGTACCTGCCACTACCACTGGTAGTGCTGCTGCAGAGATGAGAGAGGCTCATGCCACTGTAGCTGTGCTCCCTAGCTGTGAGCCTGGCAGCATCTGGCACCTGCTGGTCAGCTGTGTGGTGCTCCCACTGTGGGAGTATACTGACCACAAGGGGGCAGTTTCTGCACTGAGTGTCTGCCTCCTGGTGGTCAGTGTGCATCATAGTAACCAGTCAACTGGTCATTCGGTTGCTTAGGGTTTTATATATATAGAATCTTTGTAAACAGGAGGGTAATAAAAATAATGTATGATTTTTGCTATGCGGTGAGGGTCCGAGAGTCAGTCTGAGAAATTCAGGTAAGTATGGCAAATCAGTGGAATGGGCAGTATACTTCATGGGGAATGCGAGAAAGCTCAAGGTATAACTACTTCTGAAGTTACATATCCAGAAGTATATTCCAATCATCTTTAAAAGATTGGTGGCTCTCCAGACATCTATTGCAGAGGAACCAAGGAGGTCTCTTGGAAGAAGGCCTAAATAAAGAATCCTATATAATAAAAGCTCAATATGCAAATTGGCCAAATGGTGGAATGACCGGTCACTACGACACACAGACCACTAGGGGGCAGGTGGTTAACACAGGAGCTTCCCTCAGCCTGCAGGCCCCAGGCCACCTAAGGCAGGTAACAGTGGGGGCCTCCTGATTTCCCCAATGGTCGCCCTGTAGAGGGAGGTGACTGATGGTGGCAATGGAGGGTGGGGTTGGCTGGCAAGCAGGCTGGCTTTACACACACCCCCCAATCAGCCTGCTGGTCGCCTCCAAAGCAAGTGCCAGTGGGGGCTCCCAGATTGCCATGCCGGTCACCCCACAGATCAGCCCTGATTTGTGCACAAGTGAGTTCCTTTGGGGTGGCCAGCATGGATTGGGCCCCAACTTATGCCCTCAGCCTTGCAGCCACACAGATCCACCTGTCACCCTGCTGTGGCTTGGCACCACCCCCTCAACTGGTCCACCATCCTGCCTGCAGGGCAATCAATTGGGGCTAGGCCCGACTGCCTGGCTCCCTCAGTGCTGGCCCTGCCCCTTGCCACTGTTGCTGGCCACCGTCTGTGGGGTGATTGCTGGGGTGATCAGGGTCCCGCTTGCACTTGCCTTGTCCTGGTGCCACTCACTCATCTGTTCCACAATCCCACTGTGGTCCTGCTCTCATCAGGGCCCATTGGGGCTGGCAGCGCCTCCACTGCCACCCACTTCCAGTGCTGACACCAGCCATGTCCTGCACCGCCCCCTGGTGGTCAGCGCACACCATAGCTAGCAGTTGAACTCCCAGATGAACAGTTTGCATATTAGGTTTTTATTATATAGGATTATATAGGATGCTTTATTCAGTAGGAAAGCCTCAGTTAGCAATAAGAGTAGTTTTGTGAATGTCATGGTGTCTGCCACTTGGATTCATCCTCTGAGTCAGTCATGTCTGAGTCCTATGACTGCATATTAGAATGGACTGAAAGACCACATGGCAAATGGAATTCTTTCAGCTGCAGGTCATAGAAAACTCAACACAAAATGGCTTGAATAGTTGAGGAGTGTGGAGGCAAGGCTGCTCTAGGATTGGGTAATTCAGAAGCACAATGGCATCCCGGGACTCAGGTTCTTCCTATCTTTCCACTATGCCATTCTTATGTGAACCCACCAAGCATCCACCAAATGGCTACTCAAGCTCTGGTTCATTTATTTATCCATCCATCCATCCATCCATCCATCCATCCAACAAATATTTACTGTTCTAGGAACTGTTCTTAGGTGTTTTAGATACAGTAGAAAATAAAACAGACAAGATCCCTGGCTTCATCCTAACCAGTTTGGCTCAGTGGATAGAGCGTCGGCCTGTGGACTGAAAGGTCCCAGGTTTGATTCTGGTCAAGGGCATGTACCTTGGTTGTGGGCACATACCCAGTAGCAGGTGTGCAAGAGGCAGCTGATCAATGTTTCTCCCTCATCGATGTTTCTAACTATCTATCCCTCCCCCTTCTTTTCTGTAAAAAATCAATAAAATATATTTAAAAAAAGATCCCTAGCTTCATGAAGCTTTTTTTTCTCATGGTGGGAGACAGACAATAAAAAGACATTAAATATGTTAATTCTGTATCATGTTATGAGTGTTATAGAAAGAAGAAGAAACAAACAGGTCAGATATTCCTACTGCTGCATTACATACCACCCTAGAATTTAGTTGCTTAAAAAATGTTATCTCTGTGGTTCCTGGTTATATGAGTTGGCTCTTCTCAGCTGGGTGTTTTTGGTTTGGAGTCTTTAATGTATTTGCAGTTAGATGGCAGATGGAGCTAGAGTGATCTGAGGGTTCCATTGGATGAACGTCCCAGATGATTTTTTTTTTTTGCTCACATATCAGGTGCCTCACATGGGGTAGCTGTAACACCTGGGGGCTGGCCAAACATCTCTGTCTTTTCTTTTTAAAAATATATTTTTATTGATTTCCGAGAGGAAGGGAGGGGGAGAGAGAAACATCAATGATGAGAGAGAATTATTGATCAGCTGCCTCCTGCTTGCCCCACACTGGGGACTGAGCCTGCAATCTGAGCATATTCCCTGACCGGGAATCAAACAGTGACCTCCTGGTTCGTAGGTCAACACTTAACCACTGAACCACACTGGCAGAGCGCATCTCTACCTTTTCATGTCGCTTTTTCACATTGCTAGTTTAGAGTTCCTCACAGTTTAGTGGCTTTACAGCAGATAGACTTCTTTTAGAGCAGCTCACTTATTCCACTGTACATGTTCCAAGTGAACAAGACTGAAGCTGCAAGATTTCTTCTGATCTAGACTTGGATCTGACAGTGTCACTTCTGCAACCTTCAATGTGTTATACAGAGCCAGCCTCAATTCTGTGTGGGAGGGTACTATACAAGGTGTACTGGAGGCATGATCCATGGTGGTGGTGGTGGTGGGGCATCTTTGTAGAATAACTACTATAACATGGTAAGGGGAATTGAATTGAGATGACTGGGAAGGAGGAGGTGGGAAAACTGCTGTTTAAATAGGTGGTAAATTTTCAAGGAGGCTTCTTGAAGAAGTTGAGATTAGAGCAAGACTTGAAGACAGTGACAGAGTCACTCATTAGATATCTGGGGGAAAAGCATTTCAGGTAAAGGGAAGAAGTAGGCACAGTGTCCAGGGAATAAGAATCTCACTTTATTTCCATGGGTGAGGAAACCTTTTTTTTTTTTTTGGATGCTCCCCTAGTAGACTTCTCTTGTATTTTATTGCCAGAGATTGCATAAAATGCCCATGTCCAATCCTTGGCAGGGAGACAGGGACCACCAGATCACCATGAAATAGTTCTCAGTACTATCGTTATTCATTCCCTAGGGCTAAGGCCTTCCTTGATGTGCATGGCCATCTAGAGGAGGGTGGATCCTGAACAAGCCAGTTTTCTGCCAGCAAGGCAAAGGGGAATATGTGCACAGAGTAGATGGAGTAGTGTTGGGGAATGGGAAATAACAGCACACCCTGGAGATTAAACAATACTGTTTTGGTGCTCATGTCACAGAAGACAAGGCTCAACTTCTCCCATTTCTTAGAGACAGATCCTGACTACCAGCAGAGAACTCTCATGCTTTAGTGTAGGAACAGGAAAGGTTGGAAAGGAAGCTGTAGTAATAAGGATCAGTATCTAATCTGCTCAGCAGGGAAGGAACCACTACCTGTGGAGAAAGAGCAAGTTTAACAGAGTATACTCAGCAGACAGGTAGCATTCAGAAAGAGAAAAGGTGACTCTGAAAGGAAAAGTCTCTGTATGGCACAGAAATAGAAATAGAATGATGAATGATGGACTTAATTCAAAGAGGCTCATGTTAGAATTCTCGAGTGCAGCACCATAGCTGTAGCCCGGTGGATAACATCATTGCCTCTAAAGTTGAAGTGTCTATTGGGAAAGTTATGCCTGAGAATTAAAGGTCCTGACTTGTTTGCAGCAATTGAAAATCTTTTTATATTTCTTAAGGGCCATGTTTGAGTTTTCTGTGTTACAAAAAGAAAGTACGTTAATAGGTAGTTCAGTAAATATTTATCTATGGGAACAGAAGTAGACAAAGTCAAAATGAGATAACAAAGAAATGAAAACTCTAATTCAGAGGGAAGGAAAGCCAAAAGTGGGGTGGAAAAATCTGAAGTCCACAACTATGCTCTCATAGCTTTTTCCTGCCAGTATAAGCAACTGTTGTTAGAAACTATTGCATAAACCTAAAAATCTGTTCAGTTTTAACAAAAATATGCAGATATGATTATAGCTGAAATAAAAATTAAAACCATTTTATGGCAAATATAGAAGAGCAAGAATCACCATGCCTAATCTTTGAAAACATTTTATCTTTTAAGGATGTATAATACTATAAAATATCAATAGGTTCTAGAAAACAACAGAACCATCTCTCTGCATTTTTGTTTTTATAACCCAACAGGGCAGAAAATATTAAAATATTTTTATAAAGGAAGGACAAATGTATGAGAAAAGACACTGCATAGTCAAGTTTAGAAAAGTGAAAAAGTTTAGGAAAGTTTCATAGAAACAAAGTGTAGTTCTAATAATAAAACTTACATTTTATAGCATACAGTAGTTTCTGAAGGACTTTTACAATCTTAATCTCATTGTTTCACATGGACCTTACAAGACTGGTGGGATTTAGATAAATGATTACTTTAAAAAATTTTTAGACTATAGAATGTTTAGACTGAAGTATGCCTTTTGTAGAGTAAAACTGAAGAGTATCTTAGAATACAGAGTTTTTGATTCTGGTTCCATTATTAACTTGCTGTGTGAACTATGATATATCATGTGATGTCATTGTAAAATCAAGTGTCAGACTTCTGGACTTTAAGACCTAAAATCCTCTGAATTGATGGGCAGTATCAACTTAAATAGGCCATCTTTCCTAAAATTAAACTTATGCATGCTAGCACATCGATCATTAAATAATATAGTATTAAAATAATTAAATCAAACCTTTTAAAGGATGATGGCTGAAGTGTAAACTTAAAAATTAAAATATTTAGGTGGATCCTGGGATCTCCACCTCCAAGGGTGCACCACTTGGCAGCAGTAAGTGCAACCTCCCCTTCCCCAGCAGCAGAACTCCAGACAAACATTTGTGTGTTCCTAGTGCAAGCAGACATCCAGGGCACGCCACTCTGTAGGCAGCGCCCGGGAGCCACTAAAAGCCCCCGGGGGTGTGATTTTGTACAGACAGGGCCCTGCAGTAGAAATTCTGAACTCCATCTTCCTGAATAACTGCCCATGGACACCCCAGCTGTGCAACTTCAGTGCCAGGGCCCCTCAGAGTGCATCAGAGCTCTCTCCGGCAAACTCCCAGACACAGACAAGGGAAGGCACCCTGAGCCCATATATCCACAGCATGCTCTAGGAGCAGCTATGAGACTTTGCTCAATGTGATTCTGCACAGTCAAGGGCGTGCTGCCCTGCAGTAGAAATTCTGAATCCCCTCTTCCTCAATATCTGCCCAAATTTACCCCAGCGGCTCAACCTCAGTTCCAGAACCCCTCATAGTGCATCAGAGCTCTGCGCCGGCAAATGCACCTCCACAGATGCGAAGCTCCAACAGGCAGGCACCCTGAGCCCATCTACCCACAGGGCACTTGTGGGAGCCATTGTCAGCTCTCTCTGAGAGTGATCTTGAACAAACAGGGGTTCACTCCCCCACCAGAAGTATAAATTTTGAATTCACTCATCCTGGATACCCAAAGCAATCTATGGATTCAATGAACTCCCCATTAAAATACCAATGGCATATTTCACAGACGTAGAAAGAACTCTCCAAAAATTCATCTGGAATTTTTTTTTTTTTAAAAAAGAGCCCGAATAGCCACAGTAATCTTGAGAAAGAAGAATAAAGTAGGTGGGCTCTCAATACCAGATTTCAATCTGTATTACAAAGCCACTGTTCTCAAAACGGCCGGGTACTGGCACAATAACAGACATATAGACCAATTGAATAGAATAGATAATCCATATATCAACCCAAACCACTATGCTCAATCAATATTTGACAAAGGAGGAATGAACATAGAATGGAATTAAGACAGTCTCTTCAACAAATGTAGACAGATACATGCAAAAAAGAGAAAGAAACTAGATTACAACTTACACCATACACAAAAATAAACTCAAAATGGATAAAGGACTTAAACATAAGACAGAAAACCATAAAAATACTAGAGGAATCCACAGGCAGAAAAATTTCAGACATATGCCAAAGTAACTTCTTCACTGATACTGCTCCTAGGGCAATGGAAACTAAAGAGAAAATAAACAAATGGGACTACATCAAAATAAAAAGCTTTTGCACAGCAAAGGAAACCATCAACAAAACAATAAGAAAGCCCACTGCATGGGAGAACAAATTTGCCAATGATATCAACGATAAGGGTTTAATCTCCAACATTTACAGAGAACTCATACAACTTAACAAAAAGAAGATAAACAACCCAATCAAGAAATGGGCAACTCATCTAAATAAACAGTTTTGCAAAAGAAGACAGAAGGAAGGCCAAGAGACCTATGAAAACCTGCTCAAAGTCACTAATCATTAGAAAGATGTAAATCAAAACAACAATGCGGTACCATCTCACACCTGTCAGAATGGCTATCATCAACAAATCAACAAATGACAAGTTTTGGCGAGGATGTGGAGAAAAAGAACTTTTTTGCACTGCTGGTGGGAATGCAGACTGGTGCAGTTGCTGTGGAGAACAGTATGGAGTTTCCTCAAAAAAACTAAACATGGAAGTCCCGTTTGACCCAGTGATCCCACTTCTAGGAATATATCCCAAGAAACTAGAAACACGAATCAGAAAGGATATATGCACCCCTTTGTTCATCGCAGCACAATTCACTATAGCTAAGATTGAGAGACAGCCTAAGTGCCCATCAGCAGATGAGTGGATTTAAAAAACTCTGGTTCATCTACACAATGGAATCTATAGCACATGTAAAAGTCTTAGCTGCAGTAAAAAAGGAGTTCCTACCATTTGCAACTACATGAATGGAGATGAAGAGCATTATGCTAAGTGAAATAAGCCAGGTAGAGAAAGATAAATATCACAAGATCTCACTCATTTGTGGAATATTATGAACGGCATAAGCTGATGAACAAGAATAGATCCAGAGACTGAGTAATGTCGATCATAATATCAAACCTCAGGGAAGGTGGGGGCAGTGGGAGTAAGAGGAAGAGATCAACCAAGGGACTTGTGCGCATGCGTATGAGCCTAATCAATGGACACAGACTACAGGGGATGGGGCATTAGTGGGGGGTGGAGGGTAATGGGAGAATAAGGACACACAGGTAAAAAATAATAATAATAAATTTAAAAAATAAAACAACAAAAAAATTAAGATATTTAGTAATTCAAAGTAGATTTTTTAAAAAGATATATTTTATTGACTTTTTATAGAGAGGAAGGGAGAGGGATAGAGGGATAGAAATATCAATCAGCTCCCTTCTGCAACCCTCCTCCCGACTGGGGATATGCCCACAACCAAGGTACATGCCTCTAACCTGAATCGAACCTGTGACCCTTCAGTCTGCAGGCCAATGCTCTATCCACTGAGCCAAACTGGCTAGGGCCAAAGTAGATATTTTAAAGCAATGAAACCCATTGACATATTTAGTTGTTTTAAAAGTAGATTCGTTCTTGGAGCTCCTTGCTACATATCCTTTGGCTTAGGCCCCTGACCAGATTCTTTAGATATAGACTAATGCCTCAGGCTTAATCAACTTGGTTGCAAAGGCAAGGTACTAAAATACAAATAGGCAAAAAATATGATGGAAATAATACGAGGCAATTACTGCTATTGAGAAAGTGAAACAAAGTATGTGTAATGCCACTTAAGTGTCAAACAGGAACTCTTTTAGTAGAATTTCATGTTCTCAGCTAAATTACCTGTTTACCTCCAAAATTCTTTGCTTATGTCTTGAAATCAAAAGGAAAAAATAGTGCTTCCAAAGCTATTTTGTGACCTCCATTACTGAGCAAGATGGAGTGTTAAGAACCTAATTTACCTTTTATCTTGAAATAACCAAAACATGGAAAAAATATATGTCCGAAGGTCGATGCTCTAACCACTGAGAAAAACTGGCTAGGGCTCATTTTCTTAATTTGTCAAATTAGGATAAAAATGGTATCTACCTCATAGGGTGGTAGTGAGCCTTAAAAGTGTTAGTACATGTAAAAGTCTTAGAATAGTGAATGGCATGCAGTAAGTGCTAGATAAATGCTGGATAATAATTTCAGTAATTCGTAATAGTCATTAAAATAAATTCTTCCCAAGCCTATACTGTGCAACTAACTACCTTAGTCCAAAAATGTATGGCTCTGTATAAAATAACTATTTCAAATATTATCATCATTTTCTCATTTATTATATTTTCTATCTACATATCATCAATCTTTAGAATAGATATATTAAGGGGTGAATTTACATAATAATGATAATTACTTTAAGGCTGTTATAGAATTTATGAGAATTAAGGAATATTAAGATAAACTATAGTAATTAAAATTCACTGTGTGGTTTTGACCTTTAAAGATGGCATTTCTGAATTTCATAAGCTAGTTTTCAGTCCTACTTACAGAGTTGGCTTTCACATTCAACTTTGCATATGGCCTGAAAAGGGGTTATTTCCAGAGAATGTGCAGGGAAGGAGGAACAGGAGTCCTTCTGGGGGAAATGTGAGAACAGCAGCTCTTTGAATGCTGTGCATGACGTAGCATGGGAAATGTGAGCAGCTGCTGGCAGAGTGTTTCACACGCAGCGGGACAGTGGGAAAAGCAAAGAAGAAAACAAGCAGGGCAAACAAATGCAGAAGAAAGGGTGGGGCGGGGTCAGGCTGCTGCCAAGGAGAGAGGTCAGCCTGGAAAGAGAGGAACACTTAAAAGAACAAAGGACAAAGCAGTTAGAAATGTGAGGGAAGGCCAAAGGTCAGTTGAAGAATAAGGGAGAAGGAAAAGAAAACATGAGCATTTCAACATGAGCAATTAAAAATATGGCAAGTTTAAGTACTCATGTGCGTATTTCTAAAAAGGAATTAGAGAGCTCAAGAAACTAAAAGAGATACATACATATATAAAATTGTTGTTGAAACACATTTAACAGGAACACATTACATTTTAAAAAACAATAATAAAACACGTATCTGGATTACCATAATTGCTAGTGTCAGAACTAGCAAAAATAATTTCTGATTAAAACCAGTCAGAAATTAAACAGTGCATAAAAATCAACAATCCGGCCTTTGAACAAGTATTTCATAATGATTTTGTTCCCTTTATAAAATCTCTGAAAGAAGTAATATAACTTTCATTCTCTTCAACTAATAAATATTTCTTTGACTTCAGAACTAACTTCATTCTCATTTTGTACCCCATATATTTGTTCTGGTCACAATTCCTACAGCATTAATTTTTCTCCCTATAGTCCCACACATCCTGAGGCCTTTTAAAAAAATAGAGAATGCCCTTGAAAACTAGACTATCCTTCTTGGGGTTAGGAGGACAGACACTGGAACATTTGGGTCACGTTACTTTTTAGGTTACCTAGGCGATTTCAGTATCATTTCTTCTGAACGAAGTGCAATTATCTGTAAAAACATTGAAAACCACACTGATGAGGAAAACGTCCCTATGCTTGACAGGATGCTATGACCCCAATGTGGTCTAAGGGCTGTACCTATCCTGGGCATTTAGATTTACACATTCCTTTAAATCTTTAAAGGGCTTTCTGCACTTCCTGTTTTATTTTTTAAAACAGAGCTGAGGTTAAGCATAAATGATTGTTCTCTCTTCACCAAAAAGATGTCTTTATAGAACTTAATAATCCTTTTATCACAGGTCATTCTATTCCTAATAACAATTTTTTTCTGTGACTTAACCTGTTCTAAAACAAACACATTCTTCATTCCTCTTTGTTCTTTTCATTTCCCTTACCTTCAGCTTTTTTAAAACTCCTGCCAGTGGGCACACTAAACTAGATGTTATAGTTGAAATCTTTGTATAAGAGCTACCTACTGCCAAAACCGGTTTGGCTCAGTGGATAGAGCGTCGGTCTGCGGACTGAAAGGTCCCGGGTTCGATTCCAGTCAAGGGCATGCACATTGGTTGCGGGCACATCCCCAGTAGGGGGTGTGCAAGAGGCAACTGATCGATGATTCTCTCTCATCGATGTTTCTAACTCTCTATCCCTCTTTCTTCCTCTCTGTAAAAAATCAAATATATATATATATATATATATATATATATATATATATATATATACCTACTAGAAAGTGTTGAGTACTTTTTCCTACATTATGCAATATTTTTGAATAGTGACTTTAAATCCTTTCAAGTCTGTGGATTCCATCTTAACATTCCAAGAATGAGAGGATCTCAACATGATTGAAATACTATTTAATATCTGCTAATTGAGAAAAAGTGACCAGCTGATAAAAATTGGTATGAGTTTAGTAACACAAGTGCATTTATTTATTTATGAAAAATAGTGTTATATGGGCAAGACAGTTTTGTATTAAACTTAGAGACAATATCTAATGCAAAAATATATTTGTGGACCTCCCTAGAAAACTGCGTGATTCAAGTTTGGGAACTAATTTTGTGTGTGTGGTCACATATCAGCAGTATTCCTCAGGAAATGTTGGAAATACAGAATCACAGGCTTCATGTAATACTATCTAATACTGAATCTTGGGCAGGGGTGTTTTAACAAGCTCTGAAGCTGAGCTTATCCACACTAGGTTTTTAAAAAAATATTTTTATTGATTTCAGAGAGGAAGGGAGAGGGAGAGAGAGAATCATCGATGGTCTGTCTCCTGCATGCCCCACACCTTGGATCGAGCCTGCAACCCAGGCATATGCTCTGACAGGGAATCGAACTGTGACCTCTTAGTTCATAAATTGATGCTCAAATGCTGAGCCACATTGGTTGGGTCATGATAGGTTTTAAGAACTATGTTCGTGACCAGAAATATCCAATAGAAATGTATTGTGAACTACATATATTTTAGATTTTCTGATAGACATATTAAAAAAGTAAAAACAAACACTGTCAGTTGATTTACTTGAAGTGACAGCCTCATTTTGTTCACTTGCAAAAAAACACCATGTTTGAAAAAAAATCATAAGTGGGTGAAACTAATTATGTTGTTATGTTTTACTTAACTAAATATATAAAAATATTATCATTTCAACATACAAATAATATAAACTATTAATGAAATATTTTACATTCTTTTTTATACACAGTCTTTGAAACTTGATGTGTATGTCACACTTACAACACATTTCAATTTGGACTACTATACTGGACAGCATAATTCTAGACCATGTGACTTGGAATACAGTAACTATAAATCCATATTTACATTACATTTATTATATTTATCCATATTGGTATCAATAGATTTATAGTTATAAATATATTTAGCAGCAAATTGTGTTACTAGGAATCTATGGAAAGTTTCCCCTCCACCATCTTTCTGCCTTACACACAAGTTAAATGCTTGGTTCTCCATGTTCCCGCAATAATGTAACACTCTTATAATACAGGAAACCAATCAATGATTCTCTTGTCATTGATATTTCTCTCTCTCCCCCTCTCCCTTCCTCTCTGAAATAAATAAAAATATATTTAAAAAATAAGTCTTTCATGTCATGCTGATGCTCACTAATATTTGAGAACAATTGATGGAGGAAAACAGATTTCCTTTGAGAATGTCCTTAGACTCATAATTTTTCCCTGAGTTTTGTAATCTAACCACAAGCAAAATCATTTTTTTATTTTATTTAAAAAAAGTAAAAGAAAGGCATGCTAAGAAGACAACCAGAGAACCAACCTTTAGCAAAACTTAAGCAAAGGAAACTGGGTATCTTCTCTTCACCCTCGGTTAATAATAGGTCCGCATTATTTGTAAGAGCAGATGGCACAGCCCACCTAAGGCCCCCCAACTAGAAGAGAACCCCTTAATGCAAAATAAGTGGGGCAGGATTCTTAGAGAGAGAAAAAAGAGAGTGTGAGGAAAACGTTCAAAATCTGTCAACACATTTAAAGGATCAAATTCTGTGCTCATTGATGATGAGAGCAAACACACTCACATATAGCTATGAACCTGCTTCAAAAACCTATTCCACCAAAGTAAAGATCAGAAGCTGCTCTGTTGGAATTTTAATTTTTTAATTAAAAATCTTGTTTAGTTTTTAAAATGGAAACAGACTCATAGATACAGAAAATAGACTGATGGTTGTCAAAAGGGAGGAGGTTTGGGGGACTGGGTGAAAAAGGTGAAGGGATTGAGAAGCACAGATTGGTAGTTACAAAGTAGTCATGGGGATGTAAAGTACAGCATAGGGAATATAGTCAATGATCTATATATATAAAAGGTTAAGTGACTAACTGGTAGCTAGGATATGCACTGACCACCAGGGGGGGCAGACTCTGAACACAGGAGCTGCATAGCAACTTTGCTGGGTGCCTTCTTATATTTGGGGACCCCTAAGGGGATGTCAGACTTCTAGTTTCAGCCTGATCCCCACAGGCCAGGCTGAGGGACCCCACCTATCGGAGGGACCCTGCTCACTCTGCAGATGCGTTTTGAGCCCCAGCGCTGCCCCAGGTGCAGCTGGCCGGGAAGGGACCACCGGAGGTTGGCTCCGGGGCATGTCTAGCCCATCTTGCCCAGTTCCTCCCTGCTGGTCACCCTCTAATTAATTTACTTTTAATGTGCACGAATCCATATACTGGGCCTCTAGTATTGTAATAACTATGTATGGTGTCAGGTGGGTACTGAAAATATCATATATTTGGTAAAGTATATGATTGCCTAACCACTATTCTGTACACCTGAAACTAATACAAAGTAATGTGGAACACAAAAAGTAATTGAAAAAATATTTAAAAACTTTGTTCTGCAAATATTTATATTGGCCAGCTAAACATGATCCCATGTACTTCCATGAATCTTACTAATCTGATTATATAGACCAAGTTCCCAATAAAACATATTTCCCATTCAGTGTGGCTCAAGTGATTGAGTGTCACCTATGAACTAGGAGGTCATGGTTCAATTCTCAATCAGGGCACATGCCTGGATTGTGGGTGCGATCTTCAGTGTGGGGCATGTAGGAGGCAGCTGATCAATGATTCTCTCTCATTATTGATGATTATATATCTTTCTCCTGCTCCCTTCTTCTCTGAAATCGATAAAAATATATTAAAATTATTGAAGAACAAGAGGCCCAATACATGAAATTTGTTCACTCATGGTGGTGGTGGGGGGGTGTCCCTCAGCCTGGATTGCGAGAGGGCACAGGTTAGGCCGAGGAACCCCACTGGTGCATGATTGGGGCCAGGGCGGGAGGGGGGAGACATAGGAAGTTGATCAGCTGGGGAGTGACCATAGGAGGGCTTCAGGGCATGTCTGATCCATCTAGCTCAGTCCCAATCAGCCAGATACCAGCAGCAAGCTAACCTACCAGTCAGAGCATCTGTCCCCTGGTGGTCAGTGCACATCATAGCAAGTGGTTAAGTGTCCTTAGCATATCATTAGCATATTATGCTTTGATTGGCTGAATGGCTGACTAGACAACCGGGCACTTAGCATATTTGGCTTTTATTATATAGGATGTGTAAACCAAAGGTTTTTGAAAGGCCCTACTTTTATAGTATTAGTGTTATAATAGCTTTTTGTATTTGTTTATAAGATGAAGGGAGAGAGGGAAGGCCATTTTGGAAGCAATAAAAGAAAATCCACGTATAAAATTTCGCTTAAGATAGTGTGAAAAATAAAGGGAGTTTTGGTAAGTATGTCCTTGAACCAGATTGGGTGATTACAATGTCTGCTTGATACACAGTAGATGCTCAATCAGCAATGATTGAATAAAAGAAGGAAAGAATAAAAGGAGGAATGAAATGTGCAGAAGATGAGGGTCTAGATTCCTGTGACCGAAATTACCACAGATACATGAAGATGGAATATACAGGGTAAGAAAAAGTAGGTTTAGAGTTCATATGAAAAATAATGCAATAATTACAAAATGGTATAAGAATAAACTCACAAATGTAAATGTACTTTTTCCCTACTCCGTATAACTGTCTGCATGACTTTGGAAGAATCTTAGGAAACCTTTAAAAACATACATAATTCATGATCCTGTTCTTAAACATATTTAAAGAATGTCATATCTGAAAATGTCTTCATATTCAATGTTTTTTCAAGTGATGATATTCCACATAGTCTTATAGTCAATAAAGCATGTACTCTGTATATTAGAGTGCATTGGTACCCTCTGTTGTTATTTGTGGGTTTACTTGTGGTGCAGAGAAATTGTTATAATATTCCCTAACAATACTTCCCTAGATTATAACCTTCCCTATAGTACTTGTGCTTGGTAAATAAAGACCTGCCTACACCACTAAATATATGCATTGCTTCAAAATTACAAAAGTTTATCATTGGTTTAATTTCCTCATTTTTTAAATATATGAATTTTTATTATTGACAGTATTACACATGTCCCCCACTTTCCTCTTTTTTGCCCCCCTCCACACAATCCCTGCCCTACCCCTGGCCTTTGCCACACTATTGTTTATGTAGATGGGCTATGCATATACATATATAAGTTCTTTGGTTAATTTCTTTCCACAAATCCATGCCCACCTTCCCTCTGAGATCTGGTTTTGATACTTATTTCTATTGGATCAAATATTAGGATTGGTTCTGCTTTAAGAGATAATTCATCAAAATTACTTTTGGTTGATTTTACTACAGTTTCTGAGTTCTAGAGATAGCGAGGAGAAATATAATGCTTTATGGTTTTATATTCGAAACTATAGGCATGATCTTAAGGGGTATACTGAACTGGGCTCATTAATCCATTGGTTTGAAAAAGGAAGATTTCAAAGTTAATATCCCTTAGAATCATTTAAAAAGAGGGGAAGCATGAAAGAAGTGAAATATTTTATACCTGTGTGGCCCAAAAGAGCTGTAAGGTATGACTTTGCTAAGTCCAAACTTAACAGGACTTTGAGAAGAAGAAAGAAAAAGGGATGGATGTTGCAGTTCAGAAGGGCTTCTTTACATCTTGAATGATACATGCTATGTGACAGTGATTGTGTCACTGAATGTTTCTAAGTCTCAGTTTTCTTATTTGTATATGGGAATATGATAATATGTAATCATAAGACAGAATCATAATGTTATGAGGATTAAATTAGATAATATATATGATAACTCTTTGTAACTACAAGGAATAATGGTTTCCTACGCCAAATATACATTGTCTAGTAGAAATGTCACACCAATGTGTCCATGGTAAGGGAGAAAACATGATTTTATTTCCACAGAGATTTTCAAACAGAAAAACCAATGTCTCTATGCTTCTACTTGTGGATTCAAAATAAATACGGAACTCTCCTATTTCTAGATACAGATTAATTGTTACTGGCTCTTACACTGCTGTTGATGTTCATATCTACATAGTTTATCTGTTTCTTTCATTTTAACTGTTATCACATACAGTTAAAAAGAAAAAACACCCAGCATGTCTTTCTGTTAAAATAAAAATCAATGGATCATGTAACTGAACTCTGGATATTATTTTTTTAAAATATATTTTTATTGATTTCAGAGAGGAAGGGAGATGGAGAAAGAGAGAAACATTAATGATGAGAGAGAATCATTGACTGGATGCTTCCTGCACACCCCCTACTGGGGATCGGGCCTGCCCAAATTTAAGAACTTTCTTAGGTTTCTATCCGCCTTCCTGCTACTCCAAATCTCTATTTCTTGCTTTTCTTTTTTTTTAGCAGTCGAGGAAAAAAAGATGTATTTGCACTTACTTTTATCATGGCTTTAGAACTAATGTAGCACTCTAAGTGTCTACATGTTTATTTATTTATTTTAGAAATATGATATCATAATGATGGTAGGCTCAAACTCCCCTCCACAGAGGCTGGTAATGTTTTAGTTCTCATGTACATTCTTCAAAATGTAAAGTGTTCTCAATGAGTTACTCTTCCAGTAATGCCGATAAAGATGTTTGATGTGAACCTCATTTCTTGCTTTGTTCCCTTTCTGCACAAGATTCACATTTATAATATAGCAGAGTGGTTAGAATTATGGTAAAAAATGAAGTCATCTTGACTCAGTAATGTACAAACTTAAAACCTTGGATTTACCAGCGTTCTGCTAAAAACACTTTTAGAGCCTATCGTAAGGTCAAGTTAAAAAATAGCAACAAGTGAAATTCGCCACAATAAGAGCATATACCACAAACGAACTGAACTGTTTAACATGAACAGACTGTCTGTGTGTGGGTTTGGGGATGAGGGGTTTCAAAGTTAGAATTATAGAAGGAAAAACATCATTCCAAAAAGCCCCATCTGTATTATGAATAAAGGGGGCAACTCTTATTGATTCTAAACTAAATTTTGTCATGTGGTATCTCCCCCAACATCAGATACAGAATCATAGGATTGAACTAGATGTGACCTTAGGCAAAATGGACTGTCTCATGTTATAAATGAGGGCATTGAAGCTGAGAGAGGTTAAATGGATTTCCCAAGATAACATGGTCAAATAATAGCT
Organism: Vespertilio murinus; assembly: GCA_963924515.1. Taxonomy (NCBI): domain Eukaryota; kingdom Metazoa; phylum Chordata; class Mammalia; order Chiroptera; family Vespertilionidae; genus Vespertilio; species Vespertilio murinus. The sequence goes on from OZ004710.1 coordinate 18,620,392, forward strand.
TAGCCTTCTGATATTCACTCCAATACTATTTTTATTGTGTCACAAAGTCTCCTTTCATGTACTTACTTATATTTATTTCCAAGTCTTTATTTTAAACAATGGATAAAAATCAAGCTATTAATATTTCCTCCTACTTTACATATAAATAAATAGTTCAAGCTATAATAGATCCCTTAACATAGGGATCTATTCCCAATAGTTGGAATTTATATTAAAAAACACCTTTTCCTATCATCATAATCTTTTGGCCTTATTTGCAAATTTAGGTGCAACTGTTACAAATCTTGTAGTACATTCTGAAAGCAAATGTGGCATTTAGCTCTCTAAAAGAAATTTTAAGATTTAGTTCAAGAGTGCTTGTATATAACAAATGCGGGCATTGCTTTGCCTTGGACATTTATTACTTTCTTTGTTTATGCTTAAAATGAAAAACATACCAAAGATGTTTTTATTGATTAAGGTATTAAAAGTGTGTGGTTATCCCCCCATTGCCCCTCATCCCCTTAAAAATACTGCCCTCACCCTCACCCTCACCCCCTGTTGTCTGCCTCCATTGGTTAGGCTTATATGCATGCATACAAGTCTCTTGGTTGATCTTTTCCCCAAATCCACAACCTCCCCTACCTTCCCTCTGAGGTTTGAGCATCTGATCGATGTGAAACTTATAAGATTTAAATATATATATTTTATTGATTTCTGAGAAGAACGGAATGGGAAACAAATATAGAAACATCAATGATGAGAGAGGATCATTGATCAGCTGCCTACTGGGGAACAAGCCCACAACCACAGGCCGGTACCCTTGACTGGAATTGAACCAGGGAGCCTTCAGTCTGCATGCTGACACTCTATCCACTGAGCCAAACCAGCTAGGGCAAAACTTATAAGATTTTAATAGTACTTAATGGAGTAAACATACATAGGAATTCACTACTTAACTATATTGCCTTGCTTTAGTCAATGCCACTTATAACTTTCTATCATACAAATATTTCAAGATTATTGATCACAACAAGAATTAAATGATATGAAATTTCAGGAGGTCACAAAATTGGACTTGTTTTTATTAAAGCTTGAGCAATTCTTTAACAGAACTGTCGATCAGACCCCTAAATGAACTGCCATTTAGAAAACTCATCTGGTTTTCAGTTTTTTTTATTATTAAAACTCTGAGAGAAAATATTTTTAAACCCAGTTCCCACTCTGTCCTCAGTAGCATACACTCTGCATCCTATGAAATTGGAAAAAGGAAGGAAAACAGTTCCTCAATTCTGTCATTAAGCCAGTTTTACAGTTTGGAGGTATAATACAGTGTCCTTTACATACGTAATATATTGACATGTCTCCTCCACTATTACATTTTCTGAGTTCTTACTATGAGCCAGTTACTGTACTAACAACTCTATATGAATTAGTTCACTTAATATTATAGCAAGCATGTTAGAGATGAGAAAATTAACAATCGGAAAAGTCAAGTGACTTCAGGGTAATTCAGTGAATCTGATTCCAAAACCTGTTTGCTATAATGGTAATAATTATAATGACAATAGCACCAAGAGTTGGAATTTATATAGTGTTACCATGGGAATAGTACTGTTCCGAGTATTTACCATGTGTTTTGACTTACTTGCCCTAATAATAAACCAATATTTTAGGAACATTTATTATCCCCATTTTCTTCAGATGAAAAATTGAGGCATAGAGAGTTTAAATAACCTTGATCACACTTATATTTCCTGCAGGTTTGTGGACCAATGTTCTTTCTTTAAAAGACTTTAGGATGTCTTACCTTTGACTTTGTTCACATTAGGATTCCAAAGGGAAAGATGTTTTAAGAATCCAAGCAGTAATAGTACAAAGTAATTGCATGCCAGTAATTTAGTTTTTTTAAATCATAATTCAGCATTATCCCCTATGTGTATTGCAAGATATAGTAAATCCTAACTTTAAGCCATTTAAAAAAGTTAATTTTAATAGGTTTGAAAACATTTATATAGGGATTTAACAAACAATACAAAATATCCTATACTCACAAAATATTTTGTGAATGTCATGTGAAAAATTACTTTTATTGTTCCTCATAAACAAGATTTATCTGTATATTCTCTTATTGGAACAGGGAACTGCCATGCTAATAATGTTCTTACCTGAAGGAGTTTCCATCTAGTGTTCAGGTCTTCCAGAATATTGAGGTTATATGGTGACAACTGAATGCCCAACGTGGTGAGTTGACGAGCAAGGTCATTGACGTGGTTTACATTCTCTTTCAGAGGCGCAATTTCTCCTCGAAGTGCCTGTGTGAAACAATCAAGGGCAAATTGGAAGATGAGAATATTTAAAACAAAGAAACAGACATATGGGAACTACAAGATATTTTATTCTGTTTGGGGTGAGTATCAGTGATATTAGCTCTATCATAGTGGTAGTATAACAATGAACATTTGTTAATGGGTAAATAATAGTATTTCTTGAGTACTTCTTAGATGTCTATTCCTTAGATGTCTATTCCTGTGTCCACATGTCATTTGATTTTATTCCTACACAATAACTCTATGAGGTTAATACTTAGAGAATTCTCATTTTACATAGAGAAAACAAACTTGGGGAGGTTAAAGCTTGCCCAAGATCCCATCGGTCAAAATTGAGAAACCTGGGATACAGACCCAGGTTTAACTGTCTCCAGAGTGCTTATTAATTTTTAATGTATTTTTATTATTGAAAATATTACAGACATACCCCTTTCTTCCCCATTGACCTCCTCCACCCTGCCCGGCTTTCACCACACTATTATTTGTGTCCATGGGTTATGCACATGTGCATATAAATGCCTATTCTTAACTACTATATGATATTCCTTGCCAAAGAAGTCCTGAATTGACAAAGTAACGGGAAAAATATGGTGCTGCCAGATTCTAAATTCTACTCATCTCACAACCAGATATAGATTTTTTTTTACAAAAAAATACTCTGTCGTAAAATAATACATTCATACTTTTCACCAACTACATAATAAATAGATTCATTTAGAGATTAGGGTATTTTGTCAAGTTTTAAGAATTACTTCCTGGTCTTCTGGTATTTTAGTCCTTGTAGCAATGACTTAAGAAGGCTCCCATGGGGCTTCTCAGCTGTCTCTAAAGCACTAGATTTGGATTCTCTGATGCAATACATCATGACAATCTGTTGAACAGAAGAACACTATGCAGATATGGGGAGGATATTACCATGTGTCATATCTACCCTATTGAGATGACATTTATGGATCTTTAACATGATGTATGATGTCCAAATGTTCCAATGAGCAATTTCTAACGGACAAATTCCCTCACTTAGGAGAACAATTTGTGTAATATAATGTCTGTGCACAAGGACAGCATCATTTACTTGGCTATAGTGCTGTTTTAACTTTCTTGATCTGGGCACATGTTATTTCTCTGGCTCCCTGTGTTGATAAAAGACATTGTTTACACTCACCTCATCTATAACCCTCCAATTTATCTCCATTGCAAATGGAAGAAACCAGTATGTACATTCTAAATAAGAATGTAATTATCCTCTCAAATCTACCTGAATATCTCACCACTAAAATGTGGTACTGTGTGGAGTGTAAGATTCTTATATAGTTCTTAGAAAACACAAGACATTGTGCTAATCTCTCTGCTGAACTTGGTTTTTTTTTTTAAGTGATCATTAAAAATATTAAAGGATCAGGAGTTTCTTTTGAGAGATACATTGGAATTAGTGGTGATGGTGGTACAACCTTGTGAATATGCTAAACACTGCTGAATATTACACTTTAAAAGGATGAATTTTATGGTTTGTGAATTACATACCCATTAAAGTTAAAACAAAGAAAAACAGAAGACGCACTTCTGACTGAACACATACGTACAACAATCTATGAAATATATGCATCTTTATTCAACTCCATGTCAGTGGAATGTCACAGAAATCAGACTAAAACTAAAAGTTTTTATAGGACTGATAGTAAATATTATTTCATTTCCTTGTAAGAAAATGATGCATAATCATTTTGTTTTGCATAATATAAGTGTTGGAAAACAGATTTCTTAAATGACAATGGAGAAGCCTAGATAAGGACAACCATTACAAAATGGAACCAATCTCCTCTGGATAATTATGTGTTGGTAATAATCATTAATAAATATGAGTGGAAATTATAAGTGGGAAACCAGGCATAATCTGAAAATGTTGCTGCAGATTAAACCTCTATGCTAATCATCTGCCTTCACTAGTGTGGCTCTCAGCCATTAAATTGAGTAGCCATTTCAGTTAATTCATATCTAGATTTCAGCTCTCTTTGGATTTGATAATCTACATGTTCAAATGTCTTTTATTAGAACACTAGAGGCCCGGTGTGCATAACAAAAACGAGAGCCCCTTCAATTCTGAATCATAGGACATACTACATAAAGAGTGAATACAGGTATGATGTCATTTCAGTGGGTGTAACTTTGGGTTTGTCTATATTTCAAATATTAGTGTTGCTAATATTATACAACTAGAGGCCCGATGCACGAAATTTGAGCACTGGGGGGTTTACCCTCAGCCCAGGCTGCACCCTCTCCAATCTGGGACCCCTTAGCGGATGTCCGACTGCTAGTGGGATCGGGCTTAAACTGGCAGTCGGACATTCCTCTTACAATCTGGGACTGCTGGCTCCCAACTGCTCCTTGGCCTGCCAGCCTGATCACTCCCTAACCACTCCCCTGCCAGCCTGATTGACACCTAACTACTCCCCAGCCCGCCCGATTGCCCCCAACTGCCCTCCCCTGCAGGCCTGGTCCCCCCCAACTGCTTTCCCCTGCAGGCCTGGTCCCCCCAACTTGCTCTCGCCTGAAGGCCTGGTCACCCCCAACTGCATTCCCCTGCCAGCCTGGGATATAAATTAATCTTTAAATTATTAAACATGTACAGTTAACTCTGAACAATATAATGTGCTATTAAGATACTACCAAAATTTTATTAGATTTTATTCTAATTTGAAAGCAGTGAGAAAATATCGAAGGGAGCCATTATACTGTGGGTTTTCTTGGAATCACTTAAACATCTGGAATATGTTCTCCATGAAAGAGCAAACTAAGTCGAATTTTATTATGACTAGTTTCAAGCAGGCAGAATTTTCACTTCATTAAATGTTGTCTGATTATAGATATAAAAGTACTGATTTAGAATGAGATATTAGTCTGATATGTCAAGTTTTTCTTTTTATGAAATTAAATTGCCTGTCAGGTCTTTGCTTATCATTACATAGTTAAAGATTTGTTCAAATGTGGATTTATAATTGTAGTCATTATCCACTTTGCAACAAAAGAAAGGAATGGTCTATTAACAAAGGAAGCATTTTTTACTAGATATTCAAGGGATAATTCCACAAGGCACAGAAACAAGTTAATGTGGAGGACTGGGAAGAGTACGTTGATTCACTTGTATTTTAAAGGTCTCTAATTCCTCTATGAAGTATGAAGTGAAGGGATCAAAATTCTGCCACCTTGAAGCTGCTTTTTAAAAAAAATATATATTTATTTAAGCTATTTATTAAGAAACAAAAGACTCAGAAAGAACCTTTGTCCTTTCCTCCTTTTCTGCCCAAGAGATTCAGACAGAGAAAGCTACTACAGGATGGAGAGTTCAAGATGTCCCCTTAGCCTAATTTGCATTAAGTATGGTAAACAAGAGGGTTTCAGGCAGGTGCCTGCAGGCTATATACCCTGTGTCCTGCTGTTTTTGAGTCCCCTAGCAAAGATTTGCTTGCCAGGTGTGTTCCCCTCTTCCTCAACTCCCTGAAAATCACACATTCTCACTTCAGAAATTTAATACTCCATCCCCACCCCCCATTCTCCCTTGTTAAAAAATATGTCATATATCCAATGTTGCCTCACTGTCTTGGGAATTTTCATGTCTATGTGAACTTCCCCTGTGCACGTATTAAAGTTTGATTTTCTCTTGTTGATCTGTGTCTATTAATTTGATGGTTGGCCCAGCCAGAAGAACTTAGAAGGTGGGAGGAAAAGTATTAATATTTTTTAGCTCCCCACAGAAGCAACAGAGTTGGCATAGAATTGATATGTAACCAATATCCATAGAATGTAAACAGGAATTAAGGGTAAGTGGGAACATTTGAATTAGTTGTGATAGAGGCTGTCTGATGGGTTTGATCTAAGAAATCAGCAAGGTTGCTAGGCATGTTGAGGGCCCATTTGAGGCCGAAGACTCATATATTTTAGATGAATTAATCTGCCCAATTTTCTCTTTCTCCAAGTGTCCCATGCAAACATGAAGAAAACAGTTGGTTAAGGGGTTCTGTCAGGTGGTTGTGGCACAAACACAGGGACAGGGGAGTTTAAATTTTAGCTGGAATGTAATTGGAAAACAGACTGTAGAGTATAAACTGCATTAGGAAGAAATTGAAGCAAAATAAAGCTTGGAGATAGAAAGAAAATAACAGGGGTAAGTGATGGAGGTCCAAGATAATCCAAGCAAGATCATAGCAGGAGTAGCAGTAAAAGCAAGTAAGAAGGATAGGAAACTACAGTGCTTGAATTAGCTCTGCCATTTTTGAGTTTATAAATTGTGTAATATCTACACTAATAAAAAGAGTAACATGCTAATTGACCATACCTTCATGACATCCACCAGCCAATCAGGAGTATGCAAAGTAACCCAACAAAGATGATAGGTTAATTTGCATACCCAGGCGCTGAGCTGCCAGGGGTGGGGTGGGAGGCTTGAGTTGTTACCATCGTGACAATGCAGGCCGTCTGCACCACCCTAGCAGCTCCAGGCCTCTGGGCATCATGGGAAGGTGGAAAGGCTGCTCTGGCCAGAGTGAAGGCGGTGTCAGCAGTCAGGGGAAGGAATGTCCATTATTGTATGAACCTTCATGCATCAGGGCTATAATATATATATCTCACATATATCACACACACACAAACACATATCACATATCTAATGTTGTATTTCTATATCAGTAGTGCTACTGAAAATCAGAAAAAACTTCCCTTCTAAGCAGTATTAAACATTCTTCCTGAAAACTCAACCTACTAATTTATAAAGGTCCTATTTCACTTACTAGGAATTCAAAATTAGTAGGATCTGATGATGAAATGTCATTCTAGGGCTACATGCGCTATGCAGAGAATTCACATTATGAATGCTACTTAAAAATGAAATAGTGACTAACTGCATTTCTCTCTACAATCAAACTTTACTGAATAAATGTTTGTGATCCAAAGGCATTGAAAAATAGGCTAGAAAGATGAGGTACTAGGAAAAGACCCAGGATTCTTCATGCTGTAGTAGTGAGAAGTTGAGGGGGAGGAAATGGAAATCATGTCCACAAATACAGGTTTTAATACTGGTACTAGGACTCCTATATATGGCTCACAGAAAGGCCTTATACTGTCCAGGTACCCAGAATTTTGGTTAGGTACATCCCAGCTGGGTTTGCAACTTCTGCATTTTTGGATGGTTATATAATCCAGATGAGAATCAGTGCCCACCACTGGGGCCAAGATGGTCAAAGACTACATTCTGCTTTGACCAAAGGATCAGAGACCTACTGGAACCTTTAAAATGCTTGGAAGGGGGGAAATGAGCTGCTCAAATGTGGTTGGATCAATAAGAAACACAAGGTAAGATGTAAGCAAGCTTTTCATGTTCCACTGTTGTATGTAATTTTGGGCTCTTTATTATTTTTTTTTTCTGCCTGGTGTGGTGCACAGTATATAAGTTCAGTTTTTGTCTCTGAATACCTACTGCCTTCGGCTGGGTTTCAGAGGAGCAGAATCTGAGTGCTTTTAAGAGAAGGAGAGTGAGAGAAGCAGGAGGACATGATAAGAAAGGTAGGCAAGGATGTGGTCTCTGCTGGAGACCAGCATCAGCCTGGTCCCATAGGGAGCTCTGGAGCACAAATTATGCCTTAGTTGGCCTGTCTTGAGACAAGGCGGTTATCCTATTCTACCTCAAAGTTATTCAATTTTTCCTACTAGATGCTCCCTATCAGTCTCAGGGAAGGTGTGGTGGAAATTATCAAGCAAGGTGGCTTCCTTTTGGCTATGAAAGGTTTCCTGAAAAAGAGTGCAACTCTGAGTCTCTATCAGCTCACACAGAGTTGCTGGGGGATGAGTGCATTAGTCCAGTAAAGGAATCAGGCTGAGGTGCCCAGAGGATCTACTACATAGATTAACTTTATCTATTTTCCCAATCTTCTTTACCCTTAATGTTCAAATTTCAGGTCCTTTTTATCTATCTATCTATCTATCTATCTATCTATCTATCTATCTATCATCTATCTATCTATCTATCTATCTATCTATCTATCTATCTATCTATATCTCTATCTATCTATCATCTATCTATCTATCTATCTACTTATCTATCATATCTATCTATCTATCTATCTATCTATCATCTATAATCTATCTATTTTTATAGATTTCAGAGAGGAAGGAAGAGGGAGAGAGAGAGAAACATCAACCATAAGAGAGAATCATTGATTGGCTGCCTCCTTCCCCCTACTGGGGGTCAAGCCCACAACCAGTGCATGTATCCTTGACCGGAAATGAACCCGGGACCCTTCAGTCCAAAGGTCAATGCTCTATCCACTGAGCCAAGCCAGTCAGGGCTGTCAGGTCCTTTTTTTATTTAAAAAATATATATTTTATTGATATTTTACAGAGAGAAAGGGAGAGAGATAGAGAGCTAGAAACATCGATGAGAGAGAAACATCGACCAGCTGCCTCCTGCACACCTCCTACCCATGTGTCCCCAACCAATGTACATGCCCTTGACCGGAATCGAACCCAGGACCCTTCAATCTGCAGACAGATGCTCCACCACTGAGCCAAACCGGTTTCGGCTATCAGGTCCTTTTTAAAAAAATATATTTTTATTGACTTCAAAGAGGAAGTGAGAGGGAGAAAGATAGAAATGTCAATGATGAAAGAGATTCCTTGATTGCCTACCTCCTGTATGCCTTTCACTGGGAATCGAGTCCCCAACCAGGGCATGTGCTGTGACTGGGAATAGAACCATGACCTCCTGGTTCATAGGTCCATGTTCAAACTGAGCAACATTGGCCAGGCAGGCACTTTTATTTTTTCTTGCAAAAGGCTTATCTCATTACTGTCATTATGGAGCTGTCACATAGATTTTCCACAAACCTGAGACATACCACCCTTTCCATAAGATCAAGTTCTTGATTTCTGCCAAATACTGAGGGATTTTTATGTGGAGTTAAAACACAGGGTTTATTTTGCAGATTGAATGAGTACATCTCTTTGCCTTTAGTGTCACTTTTTGCCTCTGGTGGAGACATTCTCGACAATAAATTATGCCATTGAAACATGTACTCTTTTTAAATAGAGATGCTGCTGCATTCCATTCCAGCACCAGTTTTTATGGTGGTAGCCTGAAGGCAAAATATTATGCTGTTTCTTTCCATTGTCTTTCTTGCATTCAGATTTCAAGGCAATTCTTGTACAGTTTCATATTTGGGCATGATCACTTTTGGCGAGCAAAGTGAATAAGGACATAAATAATAAAACTGATTCAGAAGTAATGACCTAGATGTAGCATAATCAGGTTGACTTAAGGTAGGTAAAGTAAAAAAATACAACCACCAGATTTTAGGAAAACAATATGAACTTTGAAGGCAGACAAAATTTGGGGCTTTTATTGTCTAAGCAATTATCAATAATTGTATTTTAACTATGGTTTCCCCTCAGAATCACCACAATTCCAAATTTGTGGCAATAAGAGAATAGCTATTAACAGAAGTATTTTTTTTTACCATAGAGAATGCTTATGTTTTTATAAAAAATATCTCTAGTTTATTTTTGTATTATTGAAAAAGAATGAACGGCCAAACATAAAAACATAAATATTTTTTTTAAATTTTATATTTATATCCATCATGATTCTTCATGTTTTAGGACATGGCTTTACTATGAAGCTTATATCCCCAACATTGTTCAAATTAAAGCTGAATTCTAGCTTTACCACACTAGTAGTACCCTGCTTCTTTCTCTTCTGTTCACGCTGTTCATTTTGCCTTCCCAAATATAAATTGGAAATGAGGAGAAGGACAGAACTTGACACAAAGGAAAGTCTTTTACTTATAAGAACAAGTTGTACACACATTAGTTACTTTAATTTCCTTGGAAACTTGTTTTATAATCCTAACTCTGACTGCTAATTACTTCCCCTTTGGAGAAAAAAAAGAAGAAGCAAACAACACCCCAAAGCGAACCCCCCCCCCAAATGTTTCAAGCCATTCATAGCCTTCTAATGATACAATTAAAACAAATAAAAAGGCATTTCCTGAATGCTTTACTGAGGCTAAATGCAAAATATGCACAATCAAAATAAAAGGTCTCTAATGAGTATAAATAAATCACTTAAGCAGTCCATGTGTTTAGGCTGTTAAGGAAACAGAATAAATGCCAATATTTTCTTTCTAACAAAATTTAATTATATGTGACAAAAGTTCAAGCAAAAAAGCAGTTAACGAAATCTGTTTACTTATTTAAGAATAAGTAACAACTCAGAAATCACCCAAAACATCAACCACAAGGACATTGATATTCAAATTCAGGTGTTATTTTAGACAGATCGTTTTAGATTTCACAGGTTTTTTGAATTTGCAAAAGTGTCTGCCAGTCTGAAATGTTCCTTGTCTGTGCCCACATTTGCCACTAACATTGCCCTTTCCTAGGGGGACTGTCTTTCTCTCAACCTTCCCAACCAGACCTCTGTCTAAGGCAGTGGTTCTCCAACAATAGCCTGAGAGAGAAACATGTACCAGCTGCCTCCTGCACACCCCCAACCTGGGATTTGTCCCCAACTAATGTACGTGCCCTTGACAGAATCGAACCTGGAACCTTCCAGTCTGCAGACTGATACTATCCACTGAGCCAAACCGCTTTTGGCACCAAGCTTATTTTTGATTTAGACCCTTCGTACATGCTGTTCCCTCAACCTGGAGTTTTATATTTTTACTCTCTGCCTCACTGGCTTCTATTCATATAGCTCAGATCTCAGTTAATGTGACCATGAAAGCAAGCCCAACCCTTGCTGTCTTAAGTAAGCAAGCTCCGCGCTATTTTCCCCCATTCTCAGCACCTTATTTTCCTTCTTAGCACTGATCACAATTTATAAGTGCATATCTATTTGCCTATTAATTCATTGCCTCCATTCCCAAGACCCTAAAATTCATTAAGGCAATTCTATATTATTTTTTTCCAGGGTATGCCTGCACCAAGTACATGATAATCCCTCAATATATTTTTATTAAAAATAAACACTCAAGAGAATTAGGCATTTTTGCATTAATCACTGAAAACTTCAGCAGCTATCCTCAAATTGCTTCATAAACATATCTCCTACAGAAATCTAACACTGAGTTCCTAACTAAAAGAAACCATTTCCTTTAAGTTCCATATCTAAGTTACTTATTTTGTGGGAACATATGCTATTTTTAAGGTCTCTCTAACTCTCTGAGCAAGAATGTAACATTTCAGCTTTTTAAAAAAATATTTTTATTGATATTTTACAGAGACGAAGGGAGAGAGATAGCTAGAAATGTCGATGAGACAGAAACATTGAACAGCTGCCTCTTGCACACCCCCTATCTGGGATGTGCCCGCAGCCAAGGTACATGCCCTTGACCAGAATCGAACCCGGGACCTTTCAATCCGCAGACTGATGCTCTACCACTGAGCCAAACCGGTTTCGGCAACATTTCACCTTTTGGTACTAACTAGAGAGCGTTTTGGTACCAATCAGAGAGTTCATAAAAATGGAGCCAGTGGAGGAAAAGGGGAAGTAATCTATTTGAGGAAAATATATTCTGCTGGTAGTGATACACTGGGGGTAGCCTTCTGGAGGGCATTTTGATAAGACTTAAAAACCATGAAAAAATGTATAGAAAATGATGATAAGACTAAAATACCAGGGTTTACATGTAGAGTTGTATAGTGGCCTGGTCAAGAGGACACAGAGGGCTGAAATTCAACTTGGGTTCCATTACAGAACTGGTGAACCTTGGCTCAGGCTGATGATCTCTTTGAAGAAAGAGGTACCTTTTTCTCCAGTAGCCAAAGAGGTGTTTTCAGGAATAAGTATTATAAATTATATGGGGTTGAGATTACAGGTGGTCTCTCTCTCCACATCCTCACCAACACTTGTCATTTGTTGATTCAGCCATTCTGACAGGTGTGAGGTGAAACCTCATTTTTGTTTTAATTTACATCTCTCTGATGATCACTGACTTTGAGAATTTTTTTCATATGTCTCTTGGCCTTCTGTATGTCTATTGTGGAGAAGTGTCTATTTATGTCCTTTGCCCAATTTTCAGTCTTACGTTTGGTAAGTTATATGGGTTCCCTATATGTTTTGAAAATTAACTCCTTAATCAGATATATCATTGGCATCTTGGTGTCAGAGCTCTTCAGTGACACCTAGATGTTGTGAAGCTCTCACTGCACATGGCACAGGCCCACACAACTTGGTGGTTGAACCTTCTGGTGATAGTCAGAATGGGGAGACTATGAAACAACCCCCAGAAGAAAGAATAAGAGGAATGACCAGAAAAGGAAATAAGTGAAACTGATGCATACAACATGACAGAAAAAGAATTCAGCATAATAGCCATACAGTTCATACCCCGGATGGATTTGAAAATCAACAACCTATGCAAAAATCAGGAAGAAATAAAAAGTGATATAGCTATAACACAATAGATGGTTTCAACAGTAGATTAGAAGCAGAGGACAAAATAAGTGAGTTAGTAGATAAGGTAGAGAAACAACCCCAATCTGAACAGTAACTGGAGAAACAATATAAAAAGCAAAGAGCCTAAGGGAGCTTTGGGACAACACAAAAGGAAGTAACTTATGTATAATAAGGCTGCCAGAATGACAAGAAGAGCAGCAAGTTTTAGAAAATCTATTTGAAGAAAAAAAATGACTGGTATGGGGAAGAAAAAAGCTACACAAGTAAAGAGAGTCCCAAGCAAGATGAATCCCAAAGGACCCACACCAAGACACATCATAATTACAATGGCAAATGTTAACAACAAAGAAAGAATCTTAAAGGATGCAAGAGAGAGACAGAGAGTTACCTACAAAGGATCCCCCATTAGATTATCAAATGATTTCTCAACAGAAACATATCAAGCTAGAAGGGAATGGAAGGAAGTATACAAAGTGATGGCAAAGCAAATGACTGAATCCAAGAATACTCTATCTAGCAAGACTATCCATCAAAATGGAAGAGGAAATAAGGAGCTTCTCAGACAAAAAAAAGGCTAAGGGAGTTTACCACTACCAAGCCAGCAATGCAAGAAATGCTAAAGGGAATTCTATAAAAAGAAGAAATAGAAAGGGAGGAGAGAACACAGGCATAAAGTACAGAAATGGCTACAAGCAAGTACCTATCAATTATAACATTAAACATAAGTGGATTAAATGCTCCAATCAAAAGACATTGAGTGAGTGAATGGATAAGAAAACATGATTCATATATATGCTGTCTACAGTAGACCCACCTCAGAACAAGGGACTCACAGAGACTGAAAGTGAATTGATGGAGAAATATCTTTCAGGAAAATGAAAATGAAAAAATGCTGGGGTAGCAATACTTATATCTGACAAAATAGACCTCAAAGTGAAGACCATAACAAGAGACAAAGCCACTTTATAATTCTAAAAGTATCAAAAAACAAGAGGTTAAAACTCTGGTAAACATTTATGCACCCAATACAGGAGGACCCAAATAAATTGGGAGAAAAAAAACTTCTGGAAGGTATCAGGGGAGAGATTGACAGCAACACTATCATAGTAGGAGACTTTAAAAAAATATTTAATTGATTTTTTTTTTTACAGAGAGGAAGGGAAAGGGATAGTCAGAAACATCAATGAGAAAGAAATATTGATAATGTAAGTTTTCAGTATTTCTTCAGATAGGTTTTCAATATCTTGTTCTCTTTCTTCTTCTGGAACCCCCATAATTTGGATATTGGTATGCTTGAAGTTGTCCCAGAGGCTCCTTACACTATCTTCATATTTTTGGATTATTTTTTCTTTTTGTTCTTCTGGTTCAGTGGTTTTTGTTTCATTGTATTTAAAATCTTTGACTTGATTCTTGCAATCTTCTAGTCTACTGTTGGATCTCTGTATATTATTCTTTATTTCATCCAGTGTATGCTTAATTTCTAGTTGGTCCATTTTCATATTCTTGAGGGTCTTGCTAAATTTATCAGTCTTTTCTAGGAAATTCTTGAAAAACCTTATAACCGTGGTTTTGAACTCTACAACTAGAAGTTTGCTTTCCTCCATTTCTTTCATTTGTGACCTGTTTCTTTGTCTCCACATTTTGGCTGCTTCCCTGTGTTGATAGAGTGGCCTTGTGTGTTACCTGTCCTATAGGGCCCAGTGGCTCAGCCTGCCCAGTTACCTGAGGTGGACACTCTTGGTGTACTCCTTTGTGGGCTGTGTGCACAGTCTTATTGTAGTTAAGCCTTGATTGTTGTTGGTATCACTGGGAGGAATTGAATTCCAGGCCAATTGCCAGTGAGGATCAGCTGTGTCTACCATGGGAGAACTCCTGTGCTGGAGACACCCTTATGAGGCAAGACTTGCATCAGTGGGGCTTTGGTATTCACTGAGTCTTCCCCCTGAGTATGTCCCTTATGGATCTGAAGAGTTGTAATCTGGATGGTACTACTTTGATCCCTGGGTACACTGGCTCTTGGATCTCCAAGGAGGTGCTAATTTAGCCTCAGCCTGAGGCCACCCAGCAGGAGCTACAGAGAGATATGCAGATTCCTCTTCTTTGTTTGGGGTTTGTAGGCACCCAGATGAGGCCAAGCTGTGAAACAATGCAAGCTTCTGTGGGGCCTTTTGCCTTCTTATGGATATTTTGAGTCTCTATGGCTCAGCTGCAGTTTGTTACATAATTTTAGATTTCAAAGGACCAGGCCATTCATATGCAAAAACCTCTGCACACAGCTTAGGTGGGCGGGGTCTCAGGGTGGAGCAAACAGCAGTGGCTATTCCTCAACCCTGCCCTGAGAGGCCTCCGGGTCTCAGTGTCTATTGGTAATCGCTGCAAGTACCTCTGAGAGAAAGCCACCCTCAAGTTCCACCCGATGTCAGACAGTCCAGTTTCTCCCCGTATGTGGTATGAGTCTGAGTCCTCAGAGTCTCACCCAGAATTGGAGTTCAGAGCAGTCAGTAGCTTGTGTCTCCCACTGGACTGAAAAAGACAGCCGCATACTCAGTTGCCAGCCGTTTTTACATGTGTGTGCCTCCATACCTCTGCACTTTACTTCCACAGTTCCTCTGAGTCTCAGTTTGTTTTTCTCTTTTCTTCTAGTTGTAGAATTTCCACTCAGCCAGCCTTCCTGAGGTTCTGAATGATGTCTGTTTTGTCTTTTAATTGTAGCTTTAAAGTGGTTGTGTGAGGCAGCAATTTCAGGTGTTTACCTATGCTGCCATCTTGGTTTCTCTCTCTCTGCAACCCTTTTAGTCAGATTTAATTACTATTCACTTGAAAACATTTATTTCCTATCAATTATGTACTATGCATTTATGTACTATGCATATATATATTCTGGGAAAATGGAACTCTCAATAGACCGAGAGTCTTTAGCAGACATACACACATACAATAATGTAACCACACTATGAGAAGTTGTGTCATGGGGTTTGGATAGTGAAAATAAGGGTGCTGAGGCAGGTCACAAGAGACTCCCTGAGTAGATAAGGTGACTGCAATCATCCATAGAGGGCAACAATAGAAAGAGCATGCTCATATGGATGCAGCATGTTCAACTAAAAAATTTAAAATAGATCAATGTAAGCTTGTGGTCATTTTTGAAAGGAGAAAGAAGTGACGATTATTTGTAGATTCAGGCAAGAATAAATATTGGCTCAAAACAGATAATTATCTATGAAACAAATTTTGAAGGTTTTATGTGTGTTTAAGAGCATTTCCCCATGTCTTTTGTACATGCTTATTCACCATTCAAAAAAAAAATCTTATTGAGCAAGTATATGCTAGGGAATGCTCACACACCAGGGACACAGAGCAATGCACAAAATAGACCAAGTTCTTAATATTGTGCAGCTTAACTCTAATGTATATAACTTAGTATAAATTATGATTATTGCACAGGCTTATAAAGGCTTACAAATATCATAGCTATAAAAAGCAACATTTTGGTGAAGAAAATGCAGGACAAAGTACGGTACTTATTTACCAAGAAACTCTTTTTCCATTAAAACAAATTAATCTACCTCTGCATGTATAAATCATGAATAATAGAGGAATCTAGGGTTATGAATCAACCTGTGCAATATGCTACACCCAGTTTGCTTTATACTGGGCATGTTGATTTAATTTTAGTTGTATAGGGAAGGCACTCACTATTAAAACAAAATGGATTGTTGCTGACTTGATTTTCCATTAAATGTATTATCAACTTATATATATTGAAGCAGAACTGAATCAGAGATGAATACAAATTTTCTAAGAGCTGAGATAAATACATTGAGTGGCCAGATTATTATGATCTCTGAACACATAATAATCTGGCCACTCAGTGTATATCCTATATAATAAAAGGCTAATATGCAAATTGTCCCCTTGACCAGGAGTTCAACCAACAAGCAGGCCGGCCAACTGCCCATGTCCCCTCCCCCTGAACAGATTGGCCAGACCCAATCCATACACAAATTCATGCATCAGGCTGTGGACAGATTATTATGCATTCAGAGATCATAATAATCTGGCCACTCAATGTATAGTTAAATGGAAAAGGGCTGAAAAGAATTATAATTATAGAATACCCTTTAGTATTCACTTTTACGTTCAGATTATTGTAGCTCCTGATTTTAATAAACAATTTTATTTAGTTTTTCCAAAGTCCTTTTCTATCTTAAAAATTGAACAAAAGATGAACAAGATATTTGACTACTTAAAGTCAAATAAAATGAGCATAAACTGGATTTTTTTCATTAAAATCTATGAGATAGAATGTTTAAAATTAGATTGATAAATTTTTTATAATGGTTAATTTTAAAAATATATATTTTATTGACTTTTTTACAGAGAGGAAGGGAGAGGGATAGAGAGTTAGAAATATCGATGAGAGAGAAACATCAACCAGCTGCCTCCTGCACACCCCCACCGGGGATGTGCCCATAACCAAGGTACCTGCCCTTGACTGGAATCGAACCTGGGACCCCTCAGTCTGCAGGCCGACACTCTACCCACTGAGCCAAACCAGTTTCAGCTAATGGTTAATTTTATTTAATCATATTCTTAGTCTGAAAGCAAAGTCTTATGTATTCATTCCAATTAATATACCCCTCCAGATATGCTTGTGGTTATTATTTTTACCTCGATATATGTATGAGTGTGAGAGAAATCTAGCTTCTTAAGTGGGGTCAAGAGTTTATTCAGGTTTTCAGTTTTTTCATCATATAATGAGTTTTACTTTAAAATATTCCTTGAATTTTTCTGATCACATCGTGAGGTAAGGCCTAAATTCATATCCAGTTATGTTCTTTTATGGCAACTGTTATCATGAAAATGTCCACTTAAATACATGCAAATGATGAATAAATTACTACTTACACAAATGTGTCCACATGTCAAGTTGTCTAATCAATGTACTCAGATGGTATTTAAAAAAATTCAGTCATTGGCCAAATCTAACCTTTATAAAAGTGATTAGTATTCAACTAACAAAGATATCAAACTTTAATAGCAAGAGATTTTTTTTTCTTTTTCAAAAAGGGAGTATGACAGTATTCTCAAAAATATGTGGGAGTGATTCTGTATTGATTATCTATAGAATAATACTATTTCAGTTTAAAAAAAGGATTTAAAATCTTTAAAGATAATTTTTTCAGTAAGAAGTCAAGTTTTTTGTTGAAAGTCAAAGTGGGTCAGATTTCGCTAAGACCCATCTTGCATATGACATTCAACCCCAAACCCCAGGCTATTTTAATACCGAGGCAATCTTGAAAACCTCTTCCCTCAACCTTTATAACAAAATGTCAGGGTGGCTCCACATGTAATATTTTATTCACTGCTGTAAGCCGAAGGATCAATAGAACGTATGCTCATTTATTTAGCTTATATTTCTTTTAACCTTATGTTTTATTGAATGCACAAAATCGTTATATTGGGTAACCCTTGTGGGTGATTCTTGTTTGAGGTTTCTGTAGGTTGAAAACCATGAACCATCATTCTCTGTCCCTGCTAAAAACATGTGGAAACCAATAACCAGCTGATAATAGAAGGTGAAATTAGTGAAATGTTGTTGCATTTGGGTCACACAAGAGCCTTAAACCACAGGGCAATTAAATAGGTATTATGTAATGAGACCTGATAAGATTTAGTTTCACAGCAATTTTGCAGATTCAAATTGAGTAAAAATGTTTTAAAGTAGAAAAATAAGTAGGTAAAATAAAATTTGATGGTGGTTTGCCACTCGTTTTAGAAAAATAAATCAATATATTGCTTATTTTCCTTATTCACTTTAATTTCTATTTAATTACTGTACTTTGGCATGTATTGCTTATAAATTGACTTAATTCTCTTTGCTTAATGCCATGTCAAGATCAATGGTAGGATTTAAACATTTGATAGGAAAAAGTACTAAATGAGCCCACTGAGTCTATAATAATGTGGAATACCAGGAAACAAGACTTCTAAAAACAAGTGTGTTTTGAAGCAGGCTCTTAATTATCTAAAGAAAAAAGTTCATCATAAGAATAAATTTTTTAAAAGTAAATATAAATTTATCTTAGTGTTAGATTCTCTGGCCGCACTCCTGTAAAGAGAGTTTGACATTTCAGGGCTGAACACACTGTGGAAACTTAATATATATAGAAGTTTACAAACAAAAACATAACATTGATATGTGGGCCAATTTTCAGAAACATTGAAAATCAATGTACCCTTACTCTGCCTAATTTAGTAAACTCATTATTTAGTGTATACTTGATTTGAGTGGGCTTATACATAACTATTTGAATTTTACATTGAACATTAATCCAATTTTAAGGTAAAAATTTCCCTTATTTCCATTCCCCAACCTCAACCCTTGGATTCCAGAAAAAGGGGGAAAGGTTTCTTTGAATGTTTCTTGTTTATCATTAAAAGATATTTTAAGACTTTTGTTTCTATTATATTTATTCCATAATTCTCATTACATACACCACTCACTCTATACCACAACTATGAACTTTTCTACAGGCATTTAACATAGATTTTGAATCATATTTGGAGAAAAACATCCTCCTTCCCCAATTACTGAAGTTAAACATTTTTTTTTACTTTCTCCTACTTGCTCTCTCAGTTTTATCCCATGTCCATCTTCATTTCTACATACAAACATATGTCCTCCACCCTGAACACATATTCTCAATGGGTTCACAAGATAAGTCATAAAATATAGGAACTCCTGGGAAAGCTATCCACTATTCCACTAGCAAGCTGTTTTAATTTAAAAAAGTTTATTAGAAAAAAAAAAAGTTGATTAGGCCGAAACCGGTTTAGCTCAGTGGATAGAGCATCAACCTGAGGACTGAAAGGTCCCGAGTTCCATTCCACTTAAGGGCATGTACCTTGGTTGTGGGCACATCCCCAGTGGGGAGTGTGCAGGGGGCAGCTGGTCGATGATTCTCTCTCATCAGTATTTCTAACTCTATCCCTCTCTCTTCCTCTCTGTAAAAAATCAATAAAATATATTCAAAATAAATAAATAAAAAAGTTGACTAGTCTCAACTATTTTGAAAGTCCTGGTTTCAGAAACTATTCAGAGAACTTGCATATAATCAGTCTGTTTGGCAGGAAATTATGAAGAGAATTTGTAAATTTAATTGCTGTTATTGGTAAATGTGATAACATTTATTTATTTATTTTTTATTATTTTTTATTTATTTATTTATTTTTTTAAATATATATTTTATTGATATTTTACAGAGAGGAAGGGAGAGAGACAGAGAGCTAGAAATGTCAATGAGAGAGAAACATCGACCAGCTGCCTCCTGCACACCCCCCACTGGGGATGTGCCCGCAACCAATGTACATGCCCTTCACCGGAATCGAACCCAGGACCTTTCAGTCCGCAGACCGACGCTCTACCACTGAGCCAAACCAGTTTCGGCTGTGATAACATTTAAACAGCATAAAATTATGTGACTAAATATCTTGATTTAAAAGTATTAATAGTGGGAAGGCAAGTTTAGCTCTAAGTTATCTGAAGCAATCCCAAAATGGTACAATTAAAGTGCCAATAGAAAAATTGGAATAAGTAACTAAGAATATCTTCCACAAGTGATATTCAGAAAGAGTAGGCCATTATTTATGTCAAGATTTTGGAGTAAAAATATCTGATGAATTCAAATGCTTTCAGATTATGTACCCGCAAAGTCCAAGTCACTTATAAAACCATTTTCTTACTAATAATCATCCCTTTCTTAGACCTTTTCATTACTTCTCTTCTATTACCAATTCCAATAAGTCTGTAGGTCAGCCATGTTCCTTTGGCAGTATCCAGCCCAGCAGTGGGCAAACTATGGCCAGCGGACAGGATCCGGCCTGTTTGGCTGTTCTATCCGGCCCACGGAACCAAAAGAGCAGAAGGTTCTCTTGCTCTCCCCCTCCGTTCCTTTACCAGCAGCCCAAGATGTGAGTGCCAGCATGGTCAGGTTGCTTTTGTTCCGGCCCTCCGGTCCAGTTTAAGAACCCATTGTGGCCCCCAAAAGTTTTCCCACCCCTACCCTAGGTGGTAGCTTCAGGGGAGGGTGAATTTTTCATAAAGAAACAAAATTTTCATCACTGCTAATGAATTATTGCACGTAGAACAAAACAGCGTTGAAAGAGCCATGTTGAGGTATGGGGGCTGAATGGATTACGAATTTTGTTTGCTAGTGATGGTGAGCATTTTCTCTGGTCTGGCATCTATCCTTCAGCTGTTGTGTCTGTTGGCTGTTAATTTTCACAGTTGCCTCTCTTCTCTAGAAAGGTGACCTCTACTGATGATGGGAGTCCCCTAGCTCAGCAGGTATATGCAGCCTTTGCCTATGAGGTAATTCATGTTCCCAGTGGTGAGCCACAGCCAGTGGGGTGCTGGAGCAGAGCCCAGGAGTCAATTGTGTGTGTCTTCTTTCCAATAATGCATTCAATGAAATTATGTTGGTAGCTTGAATTGGCCATGGCAACTGGAAAATGCCGCAGGTCAGTCTTCACCCTTTCTCAGAGCTAACTGATATTTATTCACAAACTGCTGGCTACAGCCAATGACTGTCTGGATTGTAAAAAGACAACTGCTGTGTGGTGTATACTCCAGAGTTCTCTCCTTATGGACCAGGACATGAAGCTAGATTCTGCTTGGGGTATTGGATTGCTTGGCTCTTTTTTTCTTCACAATTAAGCTTCTTCAACTCCCATAAAAGCTTCTCCTGAAAGCACACCATTTATAAATCATGCGTACCTAGACCCTCCGTTCATAGGGTCTGCTTCCATGGAATTTGACCTATAAGTCCAGCGTAGTCAGTCCTTAGTTAAGTGGATGCTGTACAAAAGCCTCAAAGAATACGTGTGCAAAATTACACAGAGTCCCAACTCATGGGCCACTTGAGTCCCAAGGATCAGATGAAACTGCAAAAGGTAAATATGAAATGACAAGAATCTACTCTTTGTGTATGAGGACATAAAAGAAAGAAGGTGATGGTAAGAGATGAAGCCTGTGTAAGGTAGACAGCTTTTCATATTATGCCTTCACATTATGCTTGCATACCCAGATGTCAATGTACTAGAGGATTCAGTTAATTTCCGATTTTAGAGAAAAATGTCTTCATATTAATACACAACAATCACACTGTGGAGAAGGTCATAAAATGGATATGAGGTTTGAAAAAGAAAACAAGAAAGACAACTGAAAAATTTCAGGCTCATGGAAAAATGGGTACAAGGTGAATATACCAGGTTTCATCTCGTTGGCTATTAAGAGAACTGAAACGGAAAAATTTGAGGAACATCACTACTGGAAAAGCAGTTGATAGAAAAATCCACAGTAAATGTTAAACGTGACTAAAATATTATGAAAAAGTTTACTTTTCTTAGACCTCGCTAAAATGCAAGGGTTACATTGGTATCATAGGCAGATCTGTTCCCATAATACTCAGAAAACTGGTTTGCTAATTATTCAAAGTGATTGCTTAACTTAGTTAATGTAAGGTTGTGCAAGGTATAATATTGGTGCAAAATTAACTGTGTAATTTTGCAGACTGTAATTGCCAAGCATGCCAGAAGCACAACAGGAGCCCACTCCTTGGGTTATTTGTGCTTAAATCATTCCTTGTTGTGCTTATGGTAGAAGAGTAACACAACTATGAACTTTAAACTTGTTACAAGTTTGGTAGATGTCAAAGGAAAATCAATATATATATTGGCTATGTACTTCCATTTTCTAGGGAATTTCAGTTACATAAATAACTCGTACATTTTGAACTGTTTCTAGTTAATGTGGCATATGCACACATACACACAAGCTAATACAAATTCTTGTTCCCTCAGCTTAGTACTAAATAATAATATTCCCAAGAAAACTAAGATGGCATTAATACAATCCCCAGTACAATTTTACTTACGCAATAAATTAAACATTCACACTCTATAATAAGATCAATCTTCTTTTGGGTATAGGTTTTAACCTTATCATGAATGAATGAATGATTGCATTTTTAGATCCATTGATGCTGATAATATATTACCAATGTTTTTTGTTTTGAAGAGCCTTTTATTACCTATGACTCTTGAGGAATAGTATTATAATTACTACCAGCTACAAACAAAGCTTCTTGAGTAAATCCTCAGTAAACAGGATTGGCATATTAAAGAGTCAGTTTCTAATATATGTATTTTTTTCAAATAGTAGGAAGAATGATATTCTTTGGATAACTTTTATTATCTAATTAAATACTTCTTTAGTAGATCAATGTCAGATGAACTCATTAGCTGAACATTTTGATTATCCATGTCCTTCTAACTATCCCATGACCAGAAGAAGAGCTGTACAACTCGGATTTAATGCAATAACAATGGCAGCCAATTCCAGCTTCTTCTTTTATCACAGTCCATTACAGGAATACAAAAAAAGTCTAAATTAAAATAAGTTCAATAATAAAAAGAGCATGTTCCTTTTCTGACTGTTCTCAAGCCTCTTCCTATTTTTAAGCAAAGTTCATTCAGTAATTACCTTATTTATGAAAGTAAAATACAAGGATGTTATTAAGTAAATGGCTTTACGCTTTGAATTCAGAAGGCATCTCAAAACAGTAAAGAAGAAAAGGTGTAGAAGGTTATTAACTCATTTCCTCCCACCTACTGATTTAAATCGTTCGCTTGGTTCCAATGTATACTACACTTACATAAGTTGTTTATGAAGATCCAAATTAATAGTCTTTGCAATTGTTTTTGTTGGAGTTTGGAGAGCTGACAAATGAATTAGTAGAAAATGGCAATTCTACATGAATTAGCTTTTAAGTCTCCCTAAGAGGCTGATGCAGAACTTAATAAGAGACTTATTAGGAGAAGTAGGACAACTTAATTCAGATTGATTATAGACTTTGGTGAAGACAGCTGGGGTTCAAGTGAAACTGAAAAAGAACTTATATGCACTTCAAAGTATGCTAAGCAGATGTCTGAAACAATTACTCCGCACTGTCTTTTCAGAAGTTTCAAAGGCAGGATGGGAATAGCCTGGTAAACGAAGGTTCTATTTGCCTAAATTGAGGTAGGGGCTTTTAAAGCACACACAGCACTATCTAAAATCAGAGGCCGTGGGTAAGGAAAATGAGTCAACATTGCTGTCCTCAGTAATTTGCCTTTAGCTTTATAAACAAAGAAGGTAATGAGAGACAATACATGGGAACTAAGTAATAAGCTATCCTTGGCAACACTTATAATTAATTTTAGACTGAACAAATAATTTGGTCAGGAATTTTAAGTTGACTAGTTCTTACTTTAGTTTCTAAGCTCTATTAAAGCCAACAATGATCATTCTATTTTTAAAAAAAACAAATACTATTCTTTTTTTAAATTTAATAAATCTTTATTATTCAGATTATTACAATTGTTTCTCTTCCTCCTCCCCTCCCCCCACAACAGCTCTCCTCCACCCGGTTTCCCTTACCTCCCCCACTGACCTCATCCATAGGTGTATGCTTTTTGTTCAGTCTCTTCCCGCACCCACCCTTTCTCCCCTGAGAATTGTCAGTCCACTCCCTTTCTATGCCCCTGATTCTATTATATTCACCAGTTTATTCTGTTCATCAGACTTTTAAAAAATATATTTTATTGATTTTTTTACAGAGAGGAAGAGAGAGGTAGAAACATCGATGAAAGAGAATCATCGATCAGCTGCTTCTTGCACACCCCCTACTGGGGATGTGCCCGCAACCAAGGTACATGCCCTTGACCAGAATCGGACCTGGGACCTTTCAGTCTGCAGGCTGATGCTCTATCCACTGAGCCAAACCGGTTTCAGCTGTTCATCAGACTTTTTATTCACTTGACTTTTAGATTCACTTGTTGATAGACATGTATTTGTTGTTCATAATTTTTATCTTTTTCTTCTCCTTCTCCTTCTAGAATACCTTTCAGCATTTCATATAATCCTGGTTTGGTGGTGATGAACTCCTTTAGCTTTTTCTCATCTGTGAAGCTCTCTTTCTGACCTTCAGTTCTGAATGATAACTTTGCTGGGTAGAGTAATCTTAATTATAGGTTCTTACTATTCATCACTTTGAATATTTCTTGCCACTCCCACCTGGCCTGCATAGTTTCTGCTGAGAAATCAGCTGACAATTGTATGGGTGCTCCCTTATCGGTAATTAATTGTGTTTTTTTCTTGCTGCTTTGAATATTCTCACTTTGTCTTTTGCCCTTGGCATTTTAATTATGATGTGTCTTGGTGTGATCCTCTATGGATTCCTTTTGTTTGGGGTTCTCTGTGTTTCCTAGACATGCAAATCTATTTCTTTCACCAGGTAGGGGATGTTTTATGTCATTATTTCTTCAGATAGGTTTTCAGTATATTGCTCTCTCTCTTCTTATGGCACCCCCATAATTTGGATGATGGTGTTCTTGAAGTTGTTGCAGAGGCTCCTTATGCTATCTTCATATTTTTGGATTCTTTTTGCTTTTCCAGTTGAGTATTTTTTTTTTTTTTTGCTAATTTGTATTTCAAATATTTGACTTGATTCTTGTGGTCCTCTAGTCTGCCATTAGGTCGCTGTATCTGTATAATATATATACAGATATATATATTATATATATATATATATATATATATATATATATATATATATATATATATATAATTTCAGTTGTATGTTTAATTTCTAGTTGGTCCTTTTTTCATATCCTGGAGGGTCTCACTAAATTTATCTGTGGTTTCTAGAAAATTCTTGAAAAACCTTATAGCTGTGGTTTTGAACTCTATATCCAGTCATTTGCTTTCCTCCATTTCTTTCATTTCTATCTGTTTCTTTGTTTCTGCATTTTCACTGCTTCCCTGACTTGTTGGAGTAGCTTTATGTTGTAGGTGTCCTCTAGGGCACAGTGGCTCAGCCTCCCCAGTTACATAAGGTGAACACTCTTGGTGGACCCCTTTGTGGATTGTGAGCTCAGCCTTGTTGTAATTAAGTCTTGATTGTTGTTGGTATCACTGGGAGGTATTGATTTCCAGGCCAATTGGCTGTGAGTATCAACTGTGTCTATGCTGGGAGAACTTCTGTGCTGGAGACACCCTTATGGGACAAGACTTGCAAAATTTCAAGAGCCTCTTGCTTAGCTTGGATGGGATGGAGTTTCAGGGTGGAGCTGACAGCCTTGGCTTTCCATCAATCCTGCCCTATGAGGCCCCTGGGTCTCAGTGTCCCTCAGTAATTGCTGCAAACACCTCTGAGAGAAATCTGCCCTCAAGTTTCACCCACTGGCAGACAGTCCAGTTTCTTCCCAAATGAGTTTGGGTTTCCAGAAACTCACCCGGAACTGGAGTTCAGCACAGTCAGGAGCTTTTGTCTCCCTCCCACTTTAGAAAGCCAGCTGTACACTCACACCCTTGCATTCAGTACTCAGTCCTCTCTGCAAGTGCACACCTCTGGACCTCTGTCTTCTGTTGCTCCTGAGTCTCAGTGTGCTTTCTCTTTTCCTGACAGTCCAAATTTCTCCCAAAAGAATCTGGTTCCCCAGACTCTTGACTGGGGCTGGAGTTCATCACAGTTGGGAGCTTTTGTTTCCCTCTCACTTTAGAAAGACAGCTGTGCACTCAGCCAGCCGTGCATTGAGCCACCTATCCTCTCTGCACATGCATCTCTGTACCTCAGCCTTTTGCAGCTCTTCTGAATCTCAATGTACTTTCCTTTTTCCTTCTAGTTGTAGTATTTCCTGTCAGCAGCTTTCCTTGGTTCTAGATGGTGTCCGTTTTGTCTTTTAGTTGTAGTTTTGAAATTGTTGTGTGAGGCAGCAGTGTTAGGGGTTTACCTATGCTGCCATCTTGGTTTCTTCCCCAAATACTATTCTTTTAAAGTATATGTGAGACTTTACTATAATATGTTTTCTCATTCCCAGATAGCAAAATCCAAATCACATGCTTTTAAGCATCATGATTGCATGCTTTGAAAACTAAATAAAACCTTGGTTATCCCATAAGACAGGTACTAGGTTCCATATTTAATCCACATTTATAAAAAGAGTTCATATTTTTGTCTGTATTTTCTTCTTGATCAAAGGCTTATATAATACACATAGCATTTGTGTTTTAAAAAAATGTGTTTTATTGATATTAGAGAGATAGGAAGAGAGAGGGAGAGATAGAAATATCAACAATGAGAGAGAATCTTTGATCTGTTGCCTCCTGCACAGCCCCTACTGGGGATCAAGCTCACAACCCGGGCATGTGCCCTGATCTGGAATTGAAACATGACCTCCTGGTTCATGGGTAGACACTCAACCAACTGAGCCACACTGGCTGGACTACACATACCATTTGCATATAAACAAAAAAAGAAGTCTCCATAGGACAATTAATTTCTGATTAATAACAATGAACAAAATATTAGTAAACTTTCCTCTTCCTACTAAGGGCAATACAATTCATTCATTATGGAGATATCATTCCTTTGTTCAGAATTGGGAGCACTTATATATTTTGAATCATTCTTAAGTCTGCTCTGTTTTTAATGTTTCTGTCTAACCATGCATCCCCTATCTCTATAAAAAAGAATTATAAACTTTCTTATAAAACTCATATATAAGAAATTATTTAAGGTTGGCTTATATAATGACACATATAACAAAATTAATAAAATAATAAAATATTAGAATGATATTTAAGATGACAAAAGCAGTAAGGGAAAATATAGTTGTGTGTACATCGTTGAAAATTTCTTGCTTGCCAAAGTGAAAATAACATTCTAACATGTTATATCATATTTCACATTGTCTCTCAGGAGGAAACATAATTGATTTTCTCATTGTCAAATTTGGAGACAGGCTTCTTTTGATAAATTTCTCAGATTAAACCAAGCCATAAGGACTTAGGATGGTAGACCTGAAAAGATACATTTTCCAAGTCTCTTCTTAAAATTTTACATGTCAATGTTGAACATAAATAACTTAGATTAACAGGGTGGCTTCATCATAGTCCCTAGTTTACTATGCATATAATTACATTATCCTAAATGATAATTCTAAAAAGGTCTACTAAAAACATTTCATTGTAAGAACGTTCGGGCAATACTCACAGAATCCGTGTCCATGACTTTTCACATTAAAAAATATAAGTGAAAACAAGCTGATATGGTTCAATGGTAGAGCACTGGCCCATAAACCCAATAGGTCACTGTTCCATTCTAGGTTAGGGCACATGCCTGAGCTGTGAGCTCAATCCCCAGTAGGAGGCATGCAGCTGATGGATGTTTCTATCTCTCTATTATTTTCCTCTCCCTCTAAAATCAATAAAAATATATTTTAAAAAAGACCTTTCCATAGGAAATAT
The DNA here is from genome assembly GCA_963924515.1 of Vespertilio murinus. Classification (NCBI taxonomy): domain Eukaryota; kingdom Metazoa; phylum Chordata; class Mammalia; order Chiroptera; family Vespertilionidae; genus Vespertilio; species Vespertilio murinus. The sequence continues at coordinate 18,648,500 of OZ004710.1, forward strand.
ATTCATAAACATATGTTAAAAGTCTGATAGAAAACATAAAATTTATAACTATATAGCATAAAAACTTTGCATATTCCAGTATGGTATGCAGAAAAACTGTGTTTCAAGTCAATAGGCCAACTAAAGGCAGTGAAATATTCTTGACTCAAGAATGATGTACCACTTTTTGTGTAAAGAAACTATATGAGATTAGAACAGAAAGAAAACATGGAAAAACAACAATTCACACAAATTTTCACACAGGAATTATTCTGAAGAACAAAAACTATAATAGATAGACTTTAGATTCAGAAATGATTCTACTTTATTAAAACCTGTCTATATATATTAAAACATGTCTGTATTCCTTTTATAGATCTACTACAGGCCTGGTGCATGAAATTCGTGCACAGGGAGAGGGAATGTCCCTCAGCCCATCCTGCACATCCAATCTGGGACATCCCTCTCACAATCCAGGACTGCTAGCTCCCAACAGCTTGCCTGCCTGCCTGCCTGATTGCCCCTAACCGCTTCGGCCTGCCAGCCTGATCACCCCCTAGCCACTCCCCTGTCAGTCTGATCAATGCCTAACTGCTCCCCTTCCAGTCCGAATGCCCCTAATTGCCTTTCCCTGCCAGCCTGGTAGCCCTTAACTGTCTTCCCCTGCAGGCCTGGTCACCCCCAACTGCCCTCCCTTGCAAGCCTAGTCCCTCCCAACTGCCCTTCCCTGATGACCTGATCACCTACAACTGCCCTCCATTGCTGGCCATCTTGTGGCAGCCATCTTGTGTCCACACTGGGAAGCCATCTTTGACCACATGCGGGTAGCTATCTTGTGTGTTGGAGTGATGGTCAATTTGCATATCACCTCTTTATTATATAGGATGTAGAGCACCTCACAATTCAAGGAGCTATTTAGATTCCCCATTACTACAAGGAAAGTAAGAATATTTTTGTAGTCACATAAACATTGGTAATATTTCCATTATAGTGAGAGAGATCATGATTCTGTCCTTAAAATCTTTGATAAGTAGTATAAATCATGAATTTTAAAAATAAAGAGGCATATACAATTTAAACTTTATTCTAGTGGTTATTCCTATGGAAGCTATATTTGGAAGGCTGAGGTTCCCTTAGTTAATATTAATATATATTCCTTTCTCTTAATTTACTATATGTATACCGTCCTGAAGATGACTAGGTAGCAATAATGGCATTCCCACAGTGTTCCAGGACTTAGTTCTTGTTTTATCCATTCTCTGAAACCCAAAAGCCACACTTTCTAATGGCAATGATATAACACCAAATCCTATAGAAATATATATTCTATAGTTACTGCTTTAACAAATGAGATCAGAATGGAGGTGGATATTATCATAGAGTCACTAGGGGTGATGGAAATGAACCATGATGGATATATAAAATGTTTTTCTGGCTGCATGCCTAGCTATTAGTTTGGAGTTCCCTACAGTGTGAAGCTTCTGAGGCCTTAAATTGCTGAGTAGAAAAACAGGAACAGTGATTTTAAATGCTTCTATTTCCTTTAAAAGTAAGTTTTAATCAAATTCACCCCTTAAAAACTACCACTATCAAATATTCAGAGTTTCATACCTGGTGCTCTTGAAATGCAACAGAGAAAACAGATTTATTTTATTTCTACTGCAAAATGAAGAGGAGCTACTGAAAGGAAATAAACATATATAAATTCATGTAATCCATAAATTTAAAATATTCATTAAATACTTATAAAGTACTGGTTTGGAAATTAAAATAATAACATCTATTAGGACCAGTACGTAAATATTCTGATAGCAGGTATTATAACTTTTATAACTTAAGTGTATATATGTCTGAGAGACACAGAAATGTGTATATATATATATATATATATATATATATATATATATATAATTTAAAGGAATATTTAATATATATGTTTTATAATTATTAGAATCAGAATGAGAATCTTACCAATTAGGGAAGGGGTGGGGAACATCCAGTCTGCAGGCCTTATAAGGCCCGTAAAATCATTTGGTCTGGCCCTGCCAAGGCATTAGGGGTGAATTAATTAAATGTTTGACCAAATATAGCAGGCTAGTTTTTAAGTTGCTAATTTTGTATGGCCTGCAAATGATGTTTTAAATATTCAATGGCCCTAGGCAGAAAAAAGGTTTCCCACACCTGCATGAGAAATGAATTTGGTCTTAGGATTAAGAACAGGTAAGAGAGGAGAACTGAAAGGAAAAATGCAAGTAGGGTTGGGTAAGGGCCAGCTGATATTTAAGCAGTTTTACTTTAGTTTTTAGTTGTTGTTTGCTTTTGTTATTAAATCATGCTGCATACATTTTCCATCTATACTCAATATCCTACAAATGCTTCTGTGTGACAGATATGGCTAAAAATAAATCCCATATGTCTGCTCTATAGACTATATATTCAGGCATTAATTGGCTTATTAACTAATTTAGGTCTTTTGAGACATTCTCCTAAACTTATTTATTATGTTTAAAAACTTAGATTGTATGTTTGGATAAAAATACTATTTTTAATGCTGGACAAATATATTTCCAAACATTACTTTAAATTTCATGTAGACAGCAATGTTAATCATTGCTTCAAATGTTAGCCATAGGGTAATAGAATGTTGGGGTATGAGAGATTTCAGAAGTTATAGAGTCAAGTTTTAATTTTTAAAAAATCTTCAACTACTATTTAAAAACATATTTTTAGTGATTTCGGAGAGGAAGTGATATGGAGAGAGAGATAGAAACATCAATGATGAGAGAATCATTGGTTGGCCACCCACTACAAATCCTCCACTGGGGATAGAGCCCAGAAACTTGGGCATGTGCCCTGACCAGGAATCAAACCATGACCTCCCAGTTCATAGGTTGATGCTCAACCACTGAACCAGACCAGCCAGGCTTCAACTACTATTTTAATGAAAAGTTAATCAAATCAATATTAGACTATAGTCTTCATGAGGGCAAAGATAAAAGTCTGTTTCATTCATAACTAATGTCTAGCACATTGTATAGCGTCTTATAAACAATTGTTGAGTGAAATAATGAAGCTGAATTAGAGTCCTTCTATGTGGCTTGAGATTCAAAGATATACAGCATTATCCTCGTTTATAGGAACCTCACTACCTCTGGGAAAAAAGAAATACATAAAGTGACTTGGTACAGTATATGTGAAATTTAAGTGTGACAATTCAAACGCATGTGGGCATCTATGAAAGCACATAATTGAGAGCAACTTATTCTGTTTGGTGGGAATTGGAGGTGGGAGAAACTTAAGGAAAACTGCAGACAGGTGTCATTTCATCTGGGTCTTGATGACTAGAATGGGACATCGGGCAGAAAAGATGGGGTGATCCAGGCTGAGAGAAGAACATTTGCAAAGGTAGAGTTATAAAAAGAAGATGTTTAATTTGGTTACAGTCAGAGTAAACTGAAGAACATAAAAAGTGGGAGCAACAGTCAGGAACTGAAGCCAGGGCTGGGAAGAAAAGGGCCACTTGCCCTTTTCATTTACTGGACTTCGTTCTTAGGCAGGCAGTCTCCTGCAAGGAGTTTGGATTAGAGTTATAAGAGGATGACTAATGCAGGAATATGAATAAATAAACTGTTCATGTATTCACCAAATATTTCAAATCTAGTTTTCTGATATGCCAGATACACTGACGGGAATGGGCTTTTTAAGATGCAGAGTACAACAATCTGAGTTACAGATACTGAGGGTTAGAACATGACATGGTGGAAAAAGAGGAGAGAAAATATAAAAGATATTTTGAGATAAAATGAGCAATCAAGTGCAGTCAATGAAAATGTAGACAGATTTAAGGATGGATTTCAAGCTTATAGCCTGAGCAATTTGTTGGATTATGATCCATTAACTGAAACATGAAACACGGAAGAAAGGTCAGATAAAAGGGGAAAGCAGTAGGGGATGGATGAAGGAATAAAAGAATGAATGAACTTGGTTTCAGAGTGGTTGCATTTTTATTCTAATGGAGTATGAGTTAGGAAATCAGAAGAGAGATCCAGACTATAAATTCAGACTATAAATTCACCATCCGTGACATTTTAAACTGGGAGCAGTTATACAGAGAGAGAGAGAGAATTGAGCTAAAGTTAGAAATTTGGACACACCAATATTTGAAGGCCAGGTAGAGTTTCCAAAACTAACGAAAATAAAGGCAGGAAAAGAATGCAGATAGAACAGTGCCATGAAAGGCAAGGGTGAAAAGACCTTCCAGAATGAGGGTGCTGGCAGACTTGCCAAGCGCAGGTGAGAATTCACTTATTTTGAATTTGGGAGGACATTTGTTGGTTCTGACACTAGATGAGTAAACAACATATGTTTCAAGTTGCCACTTTTCACAATGACACTTCTAAATATGTATATTCTTTCTTTATAAATATATTTATTAACTTCAGGCCACAAGGGAATGCAACTTTGGTCTCATGAGTAGTATTCCAGACAACAGTATAGTGGTTACCAGAGGGGAAAGATGGTGGAGGGGGTCAACTATATGGTTACAAAAAGGAACTAGACTTTGGGTGGTGAGCACATAATAAGAGCATACAGATTTCATATTGTAAAGCTGTACAGCTAAAATTTAATGTAATAACCAATGTTATATTAGTAAATTTAATTTTAGTAAGTATTCCAAATATATAATGACATCTCCTAATATCTAGAGTGGACTAATACAACTCCAAATTATAGAATATACTATGCCTTCTAAGGGAACGGCAATGTTAACAGATATAACAATATCATAAACTCACCCAAGTCACATGATTTTATTAGCAAATGGTCCTAAACCTAGAAACCTGGCTCTTAGTTAAGTTTTGTATATTTTTCTACTCTGGTACTAAATACCACAAAGAAAACACACACATACACACACACACACACACACACACACACACACACACACACACACACGAATTTCTTGATTAAATTAAAATAATATTTTTGCCCTTTAAAATTTTTCATTTTCATTTTATAGCGCTGAAGACAGGCAGATGATTACAGATCACTATCTTCTCTTGAAGAAAATATTACATGCAAGAAGACTGAACCTATGAACGATGAACAGATTCCTAATGCTTACAGGCCCTATTTTTAACCTTGTAAGAAGACAACCCTGCACTGGAATTCAGATGAGAACCTCTTTTGAGTCTCTCAAAGGGCCCCAAAGCAAAGTAGTAGATGGTACCTTAACTTCTTCCAGGTGATCCTGAAGAGAGTCAATGAGGAGATCACCCACGGGCTGCCAGGATCCCTTAATCACCTCAGCTTGCCGTAGTTTGAGGTCCAGCTCATCCGTGGCCTCCTGAAGTTCCTGGAGTCTTTTGAGGGCCTCATCGAGTTTTCTCTGCCAGTCAGCAGAGTGCAGGTTCAGTTTTTCCCACTCAGTGTTCACCTCCTCAGCTTGCTTTCTTAGGAGCCGTGTGACATTCTGGGCTTTTTCTTCAGGAGGCAGCTCTAAATTGGTAATACGACAAGGTTTTAGGGCACATTTATTAATTTATTGATTTTATTGATTTTTTTTTACCAAGAGGAAGGGAGAGGGATAGAGAGCTAGAAACATCGATGAGAGAGAATCATCGACCAGCTGCCTCCTGCACACCCCCCATTGGGATGTGCACGCAACCAAGGTACATATCCTTGACCGGAATCGAACCTGGGACCTTTCAGTCTGCAGGCCGACGCTCTATCCACTGAGCCAAACCCGTTTTAGCATGTTTTTTTTTTTAATTATTGTTTAAAGTATTACATATGCATCCTTTTCCCCCGATTGACCCCCCTGTCACTCTCCCAACCCAGGACAAGCCCCCACCACTCCAGTGTTGGAGTCCATTGGTTATGCTAATATGCATGCATGCAAGTCCTTTGTTTGATCTCTTACCACCACCACCACCACCACCACCACAACCACCACCACCACCCCCTCACCCTGCCACACACACACACACTGACTTCTCTTTGAGGTTGGACAGTCTGTTCAGTGTTTTTTTGTCTCTGGATCTACTAGTATTTGTGTGTGTGCATGTTTTTTTTTTTTTTAAAAAAACATTTATTGATAAGGTCATACTAGAAGAAAGGGAGTACAGCTTAACAAGAGGCCAAACTGCAGATTAATAGCTCTTTTGCACTTTTGCATGATTTCCGACATAATCCAACATATCTCAAATGTGCTTCCTGAGTGAATTTGTTCTATCTTTTATTAATCAGATAATCCAAGATTCATTGAAGCTATTGAGGAGAAAATATTAGGATGCAAACCACAAGCTCCAATTTACTTTGAGTCAAGCTCTTAAACTGTAAATTAACTTGGATCTTTGTAACAATAGAATTCCTCCTTGCAGATAATCTCTTTTGTTTATTATTTTCTCAATGTCTCAATAGCTGACCACTAATCTCTTTTAATGCTTACTTATGAACCTGCAAACAGATTTATGCATGGTGGTTTAGAATTCCTTATTCTTTTTCAACATCTATGTGCAATTTGAATCAATTCAAAGTGTGAGAGCTATCCAGACCCTGGCAGCCAGAATGGATGGGCTACTCAGTCACCACTGATCCTGCTATCAGTATGTTATTACAGTTCCACATTCAATTACCTCTGGGCTCCTGGTAGAGTTTCTCTAGTCCTTCCAAAGGCTGCTCTGTCAGAAATATCCGTACAGTCTCAAGAGTACTCATGATTACAGGTTCTTTCATTTTCAATTCCCTCTTGAAGGTCTGTGAAATGAAATAAAAATAAATGCTTATTTGGCTTGTGACATTATTCTCCAAATTAATCCTGGCTGTTCAGAGCTTGGTTCTAAAATTCCCAGGTCAATTTCTATGTCTTTTATTGATAAACAAATAGTTATAAAGTGATAAATGATATATGGATCTTTCTGTTAATCAGGAAACAACTATGTTTGTAAACTATTCTGGAGAGAATGGGAAAGCTTTCAACATATGTTAGTGCCATTTCATTAAAATAAAAGTGATTTATTTATATAACCTGACTCCCAAACTTAAAATCTAGAGCTAAAATCACAAGATATATTTTGCAAAGCCCTCATAGGGCTAATGAAAACTTGTACATATCCAAAATAAAGATTATCCAGAACATAATTGAAAGCCTTAAGAGCCACTTGGGCCTGGCAGAGGTGGCTCCATGATTGAGCATAGACCCAGGAACCAAGTGGTTACAGCTTTGATTCCTAGTCAGGGCACATGCCTGAGTTGTGAGCTCAATCTTTAGAGGGGGCATGTAGGAGGCAGCGCGTCAATGATTCTCCCTCATCATTGATGTTTCTATCTCTCCCTCCCTCTCCCTTCCTCTCTGAAATTATTAAAGAGCCATTTAGAAGAGCTTAGGCTGTATTGAAGTGTGCAACCCATCCAAGTAATAATTGCCATTAATTTTACCAAACTGTTAGACAATAAATAAAACAATATATTAACAGTACTAAGGAAAAAAAAAAACCTCAAACTTAAAAAAAACATACCTACTGCATTATTTATTGTAACTCCTTTGAGATTGGTAGAGATATTTTGAAATATGCTGGTGATAGGAATTGTAGGAATAATTTTCTACAAATGGGTAGACTTACAGTAGGTTTTTTGAGGTCAGCTGGACTAGTTATTAACTTTAATATTTAATGTGCAATTTTCCTTGTTACAGGGGTTAAAAGAAAAGCAAAATGCAGAGTTTCTGCCTTCAAGAAGTTTCAGGACCAAATGAAGGGAGAAAGCTAACGCACTAGAAAAAAATGAAAGCAAGAAAATTCATACATAATTGAGTGCTAAGGGTTGTGATATATCATGTAAGGTTAGGATAAACAGATATTATGAAACCATTGAAGATAGTTATTGACCCAGATTCTACAATATCATATGTGAAGATGTTAATGAAAGTATAAAGTACCATATAAATGCTAAAGATCAGTATAAAACCCATAGTAATTATAGTTGCCCTGATCTAGGGCTTAATTATTCATTCCTTTAAAAAATTCTATCCTATTTTGGTAGTGATGCCTACTGACTTTAAGCCCTTTTCTGTTATTAGGAGAAAATTCATCAGGTCCTTTAAACTTCAGATATATTACATTATAGGAGCTCTCTAAATCTGTATTGTATGACACATAAATAAAATCTTAATGGTGCTCATCATTTAAAGGAATTCTGACTCTGATACTTTGCAAAATGATGCTTTAAAATTCAGCAGAGGAGAGGCAAGAAATTTAAGCCAAAATAATGAAATTCTTTAAGTGTAATATTAGAATTCAGCTTGTGGATGGAGCTATAATTTCTGGATAGTGGTATATTCTTGTACTCTTGAAATCATATAGAATAGGTGGATTATTTACTCTGCTTTTAGATTAATTTGGTTTCCCCTCTAGAATTTCACTTGAAATTGGTGTGTGTTTATACAGTTCCTGTATTCCTGTGTTTTCTCATATATATAATTTTCCCAACTTCAAGAAAATTATTATTTTTCCTAGTCTCTCCATTTGGACTTGACAAGAGGCAACTGATAGTGACATTGCTAATTATAAAATTTGTAATGGCTTCCTTTATTGAACTACTACATTTCAGTGGCTGTGCTAGAGACTAGAAATACAGAGTTTAACATCAAATAGCTCCCTCCCCATTAAAGAACTTATATAATAGAAGAGTCAAACCATACATTATTTTAATATAATGTGGAAAGTGCTACAGGCTTGCCCTATATGGGCAAGGAAATTGAGAAAGGCTTCCTAGAGAAGCTGGTATTCACAAAGAATTTCAAAGCATGAACATGAGCTAGCCAGGAAAGAGCAGGTCAGAGGAAGAGGAACAAAAGAAGACAAAAAATGCAGGTATGAAGACAGAGGATATAATACAGTGTGTCATATGTACTTATCACAAGTAGGCCAGTGTTCTAGAACATAAAGTATAAATATGAGAGGACATGTCTAGAGGTGAAGCAAGACACTTTCATCTTGCAACATATTAGAATTTTAAGTCATAATTTGAAGCTCAACCTATGACCATATATACCTTGCTAAGAAACCTAGGTGTGTGTCATAGGTAACCAAGAACATTTGAAAGGATTTGAACAGGACGGGGGGGTGGGCATGGGAATATGTGTGTTTTAGGTAAATTTCTCTAACACTAATATAGAGTATGTAGTTGAGAAGGGCAGATATAAAATCAGAGAGACCAGTTAGGAGGCAATTATAAGAATTCAGTGAAATATATGAAGATCTGACTCAGGGCAATGGTACCAGAAAAAAAGGACAGACAGAGCAGGGAAATAGTTAGAGAGTTGAGGTGTGAGTGAGAATTTGGTGCCTAAATAGATACAGGAGATAAGGGAGAGGAAGGAGAAAGGATGACTTCCTAGGTTCTAGTTGAGTAGAAGAGTGAATGTTGAGTGCAAGGACACTAAATATGAGAAAATAAACTCTCCAGGATTTCTCACTACACCGGTAAAAACTTCTAGCCTCCTGAGAATATTCATAGACCATGGGAATTAGATCTGTAGTAATTTGTCTAGTTAATTTCTCTGGTCCAAGAGGACCAAATGATTATAGCCCAGAGTAGGTGCATAGGTTAAGCTTCAAGTTGTCAGAGAGACTGGAGTGGTTATCCCTCTAGAAATTTATATTTTAAAAAAGTCCAGACCTTGGATATAGTTCCAGGTTGTAAGACCTGAGAAACATGGGGCTAGCTTGCACCTGGAGAAGATGAAGTTAGGACTAAGGTCTATTGTGTTTTCAAACTGCCTCCTCCTTTATAAGCAGAGAAAAAAAATCACCTTTTTCTGGCCTCTCACCTATGGAGCACTCAGACACTAATTAAGAAGAAATTTTATTAGCTCTTATCATGTCTCCCTAAGGATAAGACTTGGGCAGAGATAGGAGAGTGGTGACGTTATTTACTGTTAAGTAATTAGAAGAAAACTATCTCTGGTCCAGACCACCTCATATGTACATTTAGAATAAATTTAATAAAGATTAATATTTCAAACACAACATTAATATGAGGGACATCTATAAAGCATAAGGGGGTATGATATGCTCATCTCAGAGAGGTAATATAATTCAAAAAGGAAATAAATATGTCACATATTTAGGAAGGAGAAAGGAGACTTAAGAGCCAGTCTCTCATTAGGATAATATCTATTGAGTGCCTATGATTATACATATAGGCAAGGATTAAAATTCCATAAGTAGATACAATTGCTCAGTTAGTGGAGTGGGATGAAAAGAAAATTCTGGAGAATATAAAAACTCATTAGGTAGACAGAGGAATTGGATCCCATGAAAGGCCAAAAAGGAATGGATAGTTGGAAGATTGGGGGAAATGAGGAGTCTAGAACTATTGAAGAGAGAGTGAGAGTTTGAGAGGAACAAAGTAAACAACAGTGTCCAATCATGGCATGCAGAGATAAAGCAAAATCAGCCCTGAAAATTGTACATGTGACTTGGTAAGAGCAATTTTAGTGGAGGGCTTTAGCCTTAGAGGTAGGTTTAGTTGAGGAAAGAGCAGGTATTTCAAATAAAAACTATTTTGGTGATATATTTTATGTTGAGAATGCAAAGAAAAAGATAGAATAGGAAGAGGATCACAAGGTAAAGTGAAAGATATGTTCTTTTAGGGATAGAAATGGTTTGAACATAGACTGAAAAATGGGAGCTAGAAGTAGGATAACCAACCATCCTGGTTTTCCAAGTACTGAGTATATATATATATATATATATATATATATATATATATATATATATTAAATCTTTATTGTTAAAAGTATTACATAGATCCCCCCATGGTTAACCTCTTCCAGCCTGCTCCCATGTCCCACCACAGGCCCTCACCACACCATTGTATGTGTCCATGGGTTACGCATATATACATACAAAGTTCATTGGCTGATCTCTTCCCACCCAACCACCCTCCCCTGCCTTCCCTTTGAGGTTCCACAGTCTGTTCATGCTTCTATGTCTCTGGATCTATTTTGTTCCTTAGTTTATTTGGTTCATTAGATTCTACATGTGAGTGAGACTTTATGATAGTTATCTTTCTCTGACTAGCTCACTGAGGTGTATATTGTAATGTAGGACTTTCATTGTTGAAACCAGGAGTCTCTGGCAAACCAGGACAGTTGGTTACCATAGCCAAAAGATATGCTAATGACTTAGGAGAAAGTGGAAATAATTCTTGGAGTAAGGTCTGTAAAATTAGGAAACGGATATTAAAGGTCTTGTCAAACTGAAAAAACAAAACAAAACCCAAGACACTGTTTGATGACGCATTTCCATTGTTCAAACTGAACAGCAAACAATTCCAGGATGAGGACCATTGGTCTATTGTGAGAGACCACTTGTTTGCCCTCAAGTAGTTGCCAAGGGTTTAGTTCCACCACAGCTGCAGGGTTCATTTCTTAAACATGAATCACTGAGGATTAAAATGAGTCTAAGGAAAAGACAAAGGAAGTTCTGTCATTACAAAGACATAAGTATCATTATTTTCACATCATTGCCTGAAATTAAGAAAATGAAGTGGATAAAAGAGAAGGTTTAGTGACTATGTATTCAGAATCTGGGAAAATTTAGATAAAATACAAACATGGGTAAAAATAAAAGTCTCCCCCAAAGTGAGAAACGTTTGAAGAAAATGAGAGAATAAAGAAAATGGTAATGTTCCTTATTGTGTGGGGGAAATATAAATATGTCATTTTAAGTAAAGGTACATAAAAGATAATTTTCCATTTATTTATGTTTTGAGCACATACTATGTACCAAACACTGTTCTAGGCAATGAGCATCAGTGGGCCATATAGTATGGAGTTTAAAGAGATATCTTTCTTTGGTAAAATCAATGGCAAAACAATAAACAAGCAACCCATGAAAATTCTGCCTTAAAATAATGAAAAGTCAAAATTTCAGTACCTAATCTGCTTATAATAAATTGCCTGTACTGTTCATTGCATTTTAAAAGGGAGGAAATAGAGACATTTTAAAACAAAAGCAAAAACTTTCAATGTTAAGAGCCTTGACTCTTTGATAATAAGTGTCTTGTCTTTCAAAGAAAGTCTGTGGATTTGAATGACATTTAGAAAAATATATACTCATACACAATACTGATTTTGTTTAACAGGTTGTGATTAATGTTTTAAATCAAATCAGTTGGTTCAATTATTTACAGATATAAAAAAGTTATCATAGACAGAGCCCTTCTTCCATACACATACAAAATACATCCTTACACTATTTAGACATCATCTTCAAATGTTGAGGTATTTACTTCCTAAATCTTTTGAACAGATAAAATTATTTTCTTTAGAACCCACACTCTTCCCCCTAACTTCCTTTTCTCCTTTCCAGGTCACCCAGGGTCTGAAATAGGGATGTGGAAGAATTATAACCAACCACTAAGAATTTTAGAGCATCTCCGTGAAAAGAAAATATTTTGACTTAAAACTGAGAAAAGATTAGGCATATTAATACTTTTCCTTCATCTTAAGCTTCACAGAATAAACGTACATAAATAATGTACTACAAAATGACACTAGCAGTATATCCCAAGGCAAGGTCAATCCATTTATTTTGAAGGTTAAATGATCTGATGGATAGTATTTATACATCAAAAAATACTAACCTACTGGTTGACTTGCCTGTAGGCTGATTAATTCATTCAAAATATTTACTTTCTATCCGTTCAGAGAAGATGTAGGGACATGATCTTTGTCCTTGGGGAGTCAATAGTTTGGTTGAGTGGGTATGTTTGCATAAAAGCATATTTAAGTATTATGAATGTTTTACTAATTCAAAGTGAAGTACAGATAAGTTAGGATTTATCTAAGGCCATCAGTTCATTTGTTACTTTAGAATCCAAATCTTGAAATTCTTAAGGCAGGCTGAAAGTGATAGCAAAAAATAAAAGATCCATGAATTATAATAATTTGGAAGCCACATGAGTGGGAAATCCTAATGACCATGAAACAAATCAGAAACTTTAAAAAAACCTAAAAGTAATAGAGAAGAATCAAGTCATTGATTATTTGAGATTTTCTTCTACCCTTCTTCCTTGCAGAAAAAATAGGGTGAATATTACCACAAATACCTAATAACAAATAGAAGTAGCTTAGAACCATGTATAGAGGGGATAAAAGGTAAATACTGATTTGCTTGATGTACCTCATAGAAGAGAGAAGCAGAAGAGAGCTCCAGGTGCAGGCACTGATGACATTACAGAGAGGAAAGTTGTGCTGCTCTCACTCGGAGACAGTTTGTTCTATTACCATGTATGGAAGTGAAAGCCCGCGCTTTTCAAAACACAGATTTCTTTCAATGATGTACAATTTTCATGAAGCTGAATTTTACCTATATTCTCATTGGAGTGGCAAGGCTATGTTTCTGTCATTCAGACTAAAAGTTGTTGGAATGACTGTACTTTTTTTCCATATTAGTTGGCAGAAGTTTACAGAACCATCCTGGGAGGTAGACTGAAAGAGTGAAAACAGCACTTCCCGGAGTGGCAGAAGATCTGAAGTAAAAGTCTGGGCGGGGCCAAAACCTGGCAGCATAATCTAGTACAGGTTATAAAATCTCCCACAGCCTTGTCATCCTCATTGGTAAAATGTGGGGATTTGTTAAACATTTTATCTAAGTTCAGAAATTCAGTTAGGATATTCTATAATCAACACATTTAGATCAGTTAATTAACCATAGGCTTGTTACCCGGCGGCAATTTAAGACTATCTCGCCTAGGCATATTTACTAATGAGAAAATTTATAGCCATGGCTTGGCACATAGCAGATACTCAATTAATATTGTTGAAAAAATAACAGGACATCCAGTTGGAAAACCAGAGTTTGTTACATAGTGGCCAGGTTGATTCAGATGCAGAACATGCTTAAGGGTAAAAAACTGGTGTCATGAATTATTAGAGAAAAAAAAATAATACTATCTACTGGAAAAAAAGTGAAATCTCTTATTCCGGGCCTATTCTTATCTTACAGATCCAGAGGCTGAGTGTAACCTTTGAGTCGCTGGGTGAATTTTTCTCTAGGGGAGGCCTTAGATGGATGATTTTTTCTCATCATTGATATCTCTATCTCTCTTTCCCTCTCCCTTCCTCTCCATGAAATAAATAAAAAACATATGTAATTTTTAAAACTAAAGTGGTCCCACAAGTGTCATTCATTCAACAAGTAGTTACTGAGTGGGCACAGGACAAGGACATTAACCCAGTTCTATCTGCAATTTGGTTGTTGTTTAATACTGTTGTCATCCTATATTATCACTCTAGTTTCCATAATACATCTACTTTGTCTATATACTTCCCATAATATTTTCATTTTTTATCAGAAAGTTACTAAATGTATCCTGTCACCACAATGAACTTCCTTATTTAAAGAGCCACCATATTTAATGAACTTAAATACATCAGAAATACTTTATTTACTAAATGCTGATTGCCAAAACCGGTTTGGCTCAGTGGTAGAGCGTCGGTCTGCGGACTGAAAGGTCCCGGGTTCGATTCCGGTCAAGGGCATGTACCTTGGTTGCGGGCACATCCCCAGTAGGGGGTGTGCAAGAGGCAGCTGGTCGATGTTTCTCTCTCATCGACGTTTCTAGCTCTCTATCTCTCTCCCTTCCTCTCTGTAAAAAATAAATAAAATATAAAAAAAATAAATGCTGATTTAGGAACAATCAATGCCCAGTTAATCTGAAACCAACATCTTGGAAAAGGCAAGATCCAGAATGTAGTTAGCCAGAGGAATAGGAATTTTGTCTCTAAGATCTAAGGCAAATTCATAGGGATTGGGGGGGGGGTGTAGAAAGAAACTTAAAGGAAGCAGCAACAGAACAAAAAACCAGAAAGACAAAGGATTATTTTCATATCATTTGAGATAGCTAGCATTAGAGAAATAATGAAAATGGGGCATATGGGCTATAAAGGAAAGGTCATAATCATGTTTGTTTTCTTATTGTGTTAAGAGCACAACATGAATTTTACATATATAATTCAGTATTAAATATAAACACTATGTTGTACAGCAGATCTCTGGAATATGTACTCATCTTGTATAACTGAAACTTCATATCATTTAAACAGCATTCCACATTTCATTGTCCCCCAAGACCCTCGCAACCACCTTGCTACTCTCTGCTTCTATGATTTTGACAGCATAATCATCTTATTTTCACAACCTACTTCTGAATAAAAGTGAAGATAAGAAATTGTACTATCAGATACATCTAGCCATTACTTAGATAGTCACCAACATGACCCACATTTATAAATAAAATTAAATCCATTTGAAGCAAAGTTGAAAAACAGACATTTTTCCAAGCCTGAGATTATTATTTTTAAAAATGTAGTTGTACTCAACGATAAAACATTTTTGAGTGTTTAGGGGGAAAATGTGTTTAGAAAATCTCTTTGTTGAGATTTAATTTTTTGGAAATCTTTTAAACTTTGGAGTTGTGTTCTCTGAGATCAAGGGCATGGGCTGGAACAGAGTCCAGTCTGCTAGAAGATCTGTGATGCTATAAAGGATAGTTTAATGCCCACACAGCATCTTGAACAGCTGTCTGACTTTCAATCCTGAGGCTGGGCTGCTTCCAATAACCACTGGGGGAGTCACTTCTTACTGACAATAATAATGTTGTTAAGTTCTGAGCTGACCTTGAGAAATCACTGGTGAAAAGTCAATCTGTTCCCACAGTCATTTAGAGAACTAGGTTTTAGGTCACTGAGCCTAAATCGTAAATTTTGGAAATTCCTTCTGAAGCAATAGTACATAGAAATGGATTATTAGGAAATCCTGTGACAAATTAATTTATATCCATTCTCAAGAGGCTCAGCCAAAATTTGAGTTTGTCAGGTGTAAATGGTGAATAATTTCTGACTCATACTATTTGTCTCTGTCTATCAATAGAATACAAAAATGGAACTCTTGTTCTGTTCCATGCACATACCCTCATCCACAATCATTTCGAAGTTTGCCATCTCCATAAATAGCATAATCACTTCCCCATTTGCTCAAGAACCAAAGACTTCAAAGTCATCCCTGACTCTTTGCTTCCTCTTACATTCCACATCCCATCCATCTTAAGTTCTATCAGCTCTACTTTCAAAATGCATCTTGGATCAAATGATTTTTCACCACATCTATCATTTCCACTCAGTTCAAGTCATTATTATTCCTTTCTCAGATGACTTCAACACCGTCCTTTCTCCCTGCTTTCACTTTTGTTCTACCGACCATCAATTCTCCATTGACCAGGCAGAACACATAAATCAGATCATATCATCCCTGCTTATGGTCCTTCAGTGATGTCTTATTACACACAGAATAAAGCCCACCTCCAAACTATGGCAGACAAGACAATTCATGATCTGGCCTTTGCCTCCTTTTACAACCTGCCACTAGCCCATCTTGCTATTCCTTGAACACCTCAAACCTGTTCTTACATCTGGGCTTTTACATTTGCTGCTCCTTCTGCCTATAATACTCTTCACTTAAGGCATCTGCTTGGCTTATTCACTCACACGAGCCTCTGCTAAAATATAATTTCATCAGATATGCTACCACCTCTCAGTCTTTAACTACCCCTGTTTTTTAAAATCTTACCTTCAGAGCAATGGGATAATGGGATTTTCTGTATTAATTTATTAGTTCACTGTATATTTTCCTCATTACAACTTGAGGAATGGGGCATATTCTCATTTTATTCATTATTGTACCTTCAGTCTTTCGCATATAATACACAATCAATAATTACTTACTAAACAATACAAATGTATTACTATTAATAAATTTTTAGGAATCCTAATTATGCTACAGTTTTCCTAAATTTTTTTTTGGGGGGGAGGCAAGGGAAAACACAGAAAAATAGCAAGGGCTAATTTAATTAAAGGAATGTGTGTAAAAATGCTTTGTAAAGATAAAATACTATACAAATGTTATTTTTAAAGTTTTATCAAGATATAAAAATATTTGACATGGTTAGAACAAGGACTTTGGTAGAGGAATCAAATTGAATCAAAGTATTCATATTTTATCTTATTATAGTCATTATAGAAAAGTAGCAAACTCTAGATGATTCTGTTCTCAAGTTTTGATGATATAGCTAGCTTTCAGAAGACTTCCTCAAATGCCAAGAAATGCAGTGTTAAAAATAATTGAAAATATTTTCTATTCAGCATTCCTAACTATGACTGTATAAAATATCAAACTTATACAAAAGTAGCTTTCTCTGTTAGTGATGAAGACTAGATAACAAAGATGTCTATTTCTTCCAATAGAGAAAAGTGGACATTTTTAGTGTGAGCATAGCTGATAGTGAACTTTGCAGGGCAACCAAACTTGATTAGAAAATTCAAGAGGCCAGGTCATCAAATGTTGGGATGATTCACTCTATCATAACCTTCATTTATTTGTTTCTTTTTCAGAGATGATAGGAAACAATGTATTTCTCTTTCTTTTTTTCTTTTCACTTCTTTTCTTTTTAAACACAGAGCTGACTTGAATCTTAACATTCACAAATGGCATCCAAAGACATTTTATACTTCTGTGGAAAGAAAATTCATCAAGCTAACCACATATACTAAAATTACCCAAAGGAAGCAGATCTGCATTGATAACAGAATTAGCTTAAACAAATGTATAATCTACAACATGATTTCAGGATAGTTTTTATTGAATTTCTGAATGTCTCCCTCACTTTATGGTGACTTCTTAGGAAATTGAACATGCATAATATATGACCTGACAAATGAACAAGTAAACTATTTTATTCAAGCCTTTTCATTTGTCAACAGCATGCACACAATAATGGCTTTTAATAATGTATATATTGATTACTTCTATCTAAATCTCAGGAAGCTTCTAAGGTGTCCTTAATGCTCTCTAGGAAAGGAAGTATAGAGATGTTTAAATTGAAAGATGAAAACCTAATGATGAACAATTTCATTAGCAGGAATGCAAACAAAAGGTTATTACCGACAGTGTTCTATAACTAAGACTTAATCTCCATTTGGATTCCGGGTAGGATGAAAGGAATTAAATAAACTCATAGTGTATTGAAGTTCTCCTTAGAAATTTCCCGCTATGATTTGCTCTTTTAAAACTCTCTCTAGGTTAATCACAGAACTAGACAAGTAATAAATATCACTTTAGTGACTGCTCAAGTAAAACAAAGAAAGTCAGTTTAAAAATTATATCTGGACCAGAATAATACACACTAATTGAAAACGAGTCAGTCTAGTGAGGCAAGTAATGAGGACTGGAAAAGTCAGGATAATGTATTCAAAAGAAATAAAAATTGGTCAGTTTATATTTTCTAAGGCACATCTGAGTTTTAATTATTCACAACACTTCACTGCATATGGAGAATTATTTAATTAATTAGTCTTGAGAGCCATTCCAATAGCAGTTGATATGCTTCCCAGCTAGTTTGGGGAACCAAGATTTACTTCCCTGAGTGTAAAAATTGTTTTGAGGAATGAGACTGCAGTTCCCAACTACCTGTGTTGAGCTGTTTTGGAATTTTACCTACAGGAAAACCATATACCCCTCCATCACAGTAAGTGAGATGGGCTATATATTTTTACTTTCAGTAAAGAGTATAAGACATCTGATATTTTGCTATAAATTTTTATCATTAATCTTCAATGGTACACAAAGCAAATATGTTACCTGATTTATAAACATTCTGATTTGTACAAAAGAGCAGTGAAAAATATTTAATTATAGTTTCAACTTTTGAAGTTTTAATGGGATTTGTATTCCCATAAAAAGCAATAACAAAAGGCATTACTCATTTACAATAAATAGTAAGCAGGTGATTAAAAAAAAGTGCAACATCAAATACATGAGGATCAAGTTTACAATAACACGTGACCATTTAAATACCAAACATCTATACAAGCTGTATTTAAATTAAGAAACCCATAAATAATAAGATAATTTATAATCCTGGAAACATGGCAAAGTAAAACAAAAGTCTACAAATACAAAATGTATCAAAGAAAACCAAGCTGGTGGTGTAGGTAAATGCTGGTACTCTCCACCTCCCACAATCATATAAAAATTACAACTAAAATACAGAAAAATGATCATTTCAGGACCACCTGAAAGCTAGCTGAATGGAAGTGGTACAACTAGAGAAGTAATGAAGACAGCACATTGAGACTGGGAGGAGGGGCGGAGGTTCAGAATGGACTGGTCCAAAACCCACATGTGGTGCGCTTTTAATCAGGAGGGATATCTACACCATGGAAGCCTCTTGTGAGGAGCAAGGGGTCACAGCCCCACACCGGACTCCCAGTCCAGGGTTCAAGACCTGGGAAGAAAAGTCTCCCTAACTTATGGCTTTAAAATCAGTGGGACTGTAGCTGAGTAACATAGAAGCTGCTGGAGACCCAGGCAGTCCCTCTTAAAGAGCTAGCACATGGACTTAGACTTAATCCTCTTGAGCTCCCACACTAGGGCAGCACTGAGAAGGGATTCCAGAGACACACAGGGAGGAATTGGATTGTCTGTCAGTGGAGCAATAACTTAGGGGTGGCTTTTTCCCAGACAGAAGTACTGGCAGAGGTCATTGTTCTCATGCTGAGACTTCCTCTATTGCAAAGCTGACTGGCAGTCGTATCTGAGTTTCCAATAGCCTGGCCCACTCAGTTCTTGCCCTAGTGATTCCCTGAAACGCTGCCCCATGCAATTTGCAGCCCAACCCAGCTGTTTGCAGTGCATTTTCCATATGAATGGCCAGTCCTGGCTCAGGCATCAGACTTTCTAAAATTTATCAAACAAGCATCAGTTGGCATCTGTATGCCCATCTTTCACAATGAATGCTCTCCTACATATATGGCAAGGTGTTTTGACCATTTATTCCAAGCTAAATCATTGAAAAAAATCACTATTATGTTCCACCCTACCATAAAAGCTAATTTGATATTCTGAATTACATGAAGAATGGTTAGAAAAGAAATTGACAGTTTCCTTGGCAATTTTTTTGCAACAAGTCCTGGGTCTTGCCTTTTTGTAATCTTCTATATTCTTTTTTCTGGAATAATAGAAACCCTTGACCTTCCTGCAATATGCCACCTTTGGCTGTGTCTCCATAGAGATCTTTCCTTGAAGTGCTGAACATACAAAAGCAGTACCATTTTAACAAGTTTTTCTTGTTTGGTAGTAATTTTCTTGGTTTGTTATTCATTTCTGTTCACACACCTCTTATTCTCATTTTAAAAATACGTATCATTATCCACTGTATGCCAGACATTTTGCTAGTTATTAAAATCTTGGAGAAGAGCAAGACAAAATCTATGTCTTCCCCACTCAGACTCTAGTGGATAAGACAGAAATATAATGAAAAAGGAAAAAAAAATGATCACTGCTGGATGATGCTAGTGAACAACTTGTTATTCTGAAGACTGGTAAAATAGAAACATTTATGATGCATATACCACATGAACAGTTTACTGGGTACCCAAATGGTGGATGAGTTAACCCCCCCCCTTTTTGCATTGAAGTAAGCCCACTAATAAATGAAGAAGAAATGACAGAAATAGGCAATTATCACATTGTAACTTCTAGCTATTGATCATTAAAAGCTGCCCAAATCACACTCAATAAAGAGAAAACAAGACATTATGTACCTCCTAATAATGAAAGACTACACTATCACCTATGAAATAGTCAAACTTCAATATGATCAAAACTGTAGAACTGCACTTTTCAATACAGTAGCTATTAACCACATATGACTACTAAGCACTTGAAATGTAGCTACATTGACTTGAATTGTAAGGTAGCTGTAAATTTTTACATTGATTACATGTTGAAATGACAATTATTGTTCTATAAGTAAGCAAGATGCAATCATTAGAGGAAACTGCGTGAAGTGTATAGGGAAACTGTACTATTTTTGTAACTTATTGTGAATCTATAATTATTTCAAAATAAAAAGTGAAAAAAGGGATTTAAGAGACACACAGAATGCAATGTGTGGACTTGATTTCAGTTCTTATTTAAATAAAGAAACGAACAAAACAAAAAACCTATTAAAACATGTAAGACATATATGAGAAATGGAAATTTAAATATTGTGTGAATATTTTTATGATAAAATTATTGATATTTTAAAAGTATAATAGTACTGTGGTTTAAAGAGTAAATCCTTATGTTTTAGAATTACTTTATTAAATGCTTATGAATAAAAAGATTCATGCCTGATATTTGCCTGAAAATAATGGAAAACAAGGCAGAGGTATAGAAGAAGGGCTCATGAATTGATAATTGTTGAAGTCCTGGTGGGTATTTATTAAAGGGTTCTGTCTGCTTTTGTGTATTTTTAATATTTCCCACAATAAAACATTTTTAAAAACAACCAAAAGAGAGGAACAATTTTGGAAAGGATATTATCAATGCAGATTCTTTTGACATTTAAAATATAATGGCTTGGATTATTTATAATTGACCCTTGTACTAGAGGAGTAAAAAAAAGATGCCTATTCAACTTAATTTTAATCAGAACTATTTTTAAAATCATCACTGAATGCTTACTATGTTTGTGTAGGAAACTAGGCTTAAAAATGTCTTACCCTCTGCACATCATTCTGCTTCTGAACTGTTGGAAAATCACCCCCAATCGGTGCCTGCCGGCTTAACTCATCATCTTTCAGCTGCAGCCACACCAGAAGTTCTTGAAGAGAAAGGTGCAGACGCTTCCACTGGTCAGAACTGGCTTCCAAATGTGATCTGAAAAATAACAGGAGCAAAGTGTATCAGAATATCTAGAAGGAGAATTGATGATTCTAACAATTTCATTCAGTAAGGTACATTGATTAGTCAGTTCCATAGTATATAAACATATTGTCAACTACATGGCAATCCTCAACAATAATCTGGTTACCTGCTTTTGAGAGCCATAAGATAGGGATATTTTGATGCAATTTTGAGTGTTAGTACTTAGCTATATGTTTATTTACACATGCAGGGTCCTGAGATTTTTAGCATGAAATATACACTGAAATGGATTACTTTCCCATAGCGTTTCAGTAATGATTCTTAATATTTCTTGTAGAAAAAAAATCGGACCCAGTGACTAATATAAACCACTCAGTTTTCATGTGACTCATGTCTGCACTGGAATTCTTTCTGCTTTGAGAAATGGAAAGGTCTCTCCCCACATTTTGACTTTTCCATTTCTACAACCTAGACAGCCTCTTCCATTGACTCCTTCCATCTGGCATCTGTTTCTTTCTGCTCCTCTTCCCATATGCTTCTCCCTTTCCTCTACCCTTCTTTATTCGTGGGCACCTGGGATTTGTTTGCACCAAGTTCCAACATTTTCCGCTTTGTTTCCTTTGTGTAAAATGTACTAAGACAACAACTCATGTGGAAAAGTAAAATCAGACAGTTGTCTGAAGCCTCCCCCCACCATGAATCATTTAGGCAAGACTGAGTTCTTTCCCATCAACTATTTTTAGAACATGTTAATCCATAGAAGCCATTTAAGAAGACAGAAGTGTGTTATAAAATCCACATTTCTCTCGAGAATGAGGAGGTAAATTAATAAAGTAAATCATAATCCATAAAACGAAGAAGAAACATGGGATGTTGGCAAGGCTCCAGCCTCAGGTAAAATAAGAATTTTGCTGCACAACTTGTATCATCAGCAATTACTAATCAATTAATGAAAACTAATGCTGCCAATACCATAAATATAATATAGTCTCTAATGCTGCAAAGATTGAAATGTAAAGCAACCAGGTAGAACAACATTTCCCTCTGCCATTTGGTAACTGTGCCTGACATTTCAAATACAATTCTCCTGCTGGCCTCAGTCAAACAGAATCCCCAAATGGTAACTCTGTACTGAAATTAAACCATTCCAAACTCTCTGAAGCATAATTTGATAACACACAAAAGTCATTAAAATGTGCGAGTATGAATTTGAGGAACTTATACATGAGAAAGTAGCTGGGAAAGCATGCAAAGATATAGGTAGAAAATGTTATCTCTAGAATCACTCATGATTGACACAAAGTAGAAGCAACTTTTTAATACTAGGGAATTGGTTAAACATATAATGCTAAAGTCATACACATCTATGCATCCCGAGGCAAATACTTATGGATATAGAAAAGATCACCCTTTTTGTTGCTGAGAAAACAGGTTGCAATAATGTACACGGTCTATTTTTTCAAATGTTTTTATGTTTCTGTGTTTCTGTGCACATGCTTGACTACGTGTAAAAAAGTTCTGAAATGACTAGTTTTACCCTGAGGAGGATTTACAGGTGATTTATTCCTTCATCTATATACTTCTGTAAATTGTCAGAATTTTTTCTATTATGAGCACTCGAAACATTATGTTGAGATAAAATAAAGGCATTTCCATCAGAGACTTAAACAGTTCAAGACCCTAAGAGCATTTAGTATCTAATAAATAAATCATGAAATGCCCCAAATATGGTGAATTAAACATAATAGTTCATACTGCATATAGTATAAAGACACTTCTTTTATATTTCTGTTCCATCCTTCTCCTTCAGTTATCACTTTTCCATGATAAGCCTATGTGAAAATTCCCTATGCAAGATTTTAGCTGTTTAATGGCATGTGATGACTACTAGTTATATGGATTCTCTGGGGTGTCTAGAATTTGCAGCTTGAGGGTAAAACTGTCAAGCAGGACATTCTGAAAGATACGTAAAAGTGCATCCTAGCCTAGACATAGAAAAGCAGCAAATGAGAGAAGATATACTAATTAAATAAATGTGTATTGAGTGCCTCTAAGTCCCAATAAGGCATTGGGAGTAGGGAGAGTGGAAGGTAATGAAGAATAGAAAGATGCCTGCTGCTTTGCCTCCCCCTCTGACTGGAAGAGGAAATAAAATACCCCAGTGGGAGAAGTCTACAGGAGGATAAATATATCAGAAGAGCAGGCTGCCCATGGTGGGGCCTCCAGCTGTTGCTTCCTGTACATAAGGCTGTGCCACAATCTCAGTTCTAGATTAGATGGTGCTGACTAATTATGAACAAGTCAGTGAAATCCTTTACGTCGCCCAAAACAGAAAAATAAAAGCTTTGAGACCCAGAAAATTCAGTTCTAAGGGAATCTAAGAGAAACTCCATAGTGTGAGACAGGGTGGATGTTATAAGCCAGGGACACAGGATTGTCAAGAGAGTTAACCAAGGAACAGAAGAAAGACCTGGGGCCACATATGACAAAAAACATCTTGGGTGTCTGGGTGAGGGAGCCTTATTTATCCATAGTTATGGAGCTAGGTGACATTTCAGAATGTTTGATTACCTTAACCACGTTATCAAATGACTGCTTCATACTTCTTCTTGCTAAAAGCATGAAAGTGAAAGGCAAGAGGTGATAAGACAAAAACTGAAGCGAAAGGCTTATAAAGGACAGAGGACAAAGGGTTGGAGAGGAGAAAGTCAGTCATATAATGGCTTGTGATTTACAACAACATTTACAAAGATATCCAATCTAAAGTCATGGTTCTCAGACTTCAGTGAGTATAAGAAGCCTTTGGGTAGCTTGTAAAAACTGAAGTGCAGATTCCTATGTTTCACCTTCAGAATTTCTGTACTTTTAACAAGAACCTTCACCTGTTCATAGGTGAGCTCCAAGAGGATTCTTTGAGAAATAATTTATTAAAGTATTTCCTATATGCTCTAAATATTATTTGTTGGTCTCCACAGGCCGAAGGTAGTATATGTCAATGTCATGATTTTGCAGGAGACCTAAATGTAGCAAAGCACTATGAGCTAAGAAAACATTTCTCTTTAGTGATGCTAAGCTCGGGAAGTGTTTTCAAGACACATTTCCAATGCATGTTGAAGGCATTTCTATTTTCAAGATGGTATACGAAATATTCCTAAATAATTAACCCATGTTTGTATTTATAATCTCTTGCTGAAATGGTTTCTTTCTATTTTTAATGCATTTTCCTCTGCCTCATTTTATCTGGCTGATAGGGCTGGAAGGAACCTCAGAGATGGTTGTTCAACCTTCTTTCTTTGCAACTGTATAAACTGAGATGCAAAGGTATAAAGATGCTGGTGAGGCACATACTTTAAGCTGTCATATTAAGACACAGCGAAGAGAAATTACAAATTTATATGAAAAATCCTTAAACTTAGTGATTAAAATATATTTTATCATTTAAAGTCTTAAAAAATAGTAGTACATATGTCTCCTTTTCCCCCCTCATTGAACTTCCTCAGGCCTTTCCTACATCCAGGCAAATACCCTCACCCCTCTCCCCTCACAGTGTCTTGCGTCCATTGGTTATGCTTATATGCACGCATACAAGTCCTTCAGTTCCTCTTACCTCCCCCGCAACCCAACCTTCCCACTGTAGTTTGACAGTCTGATGCTTCTTTGCCTTTGTATCTATTTGTTCACGAGTTTATAATGTTCTTTATATTCCACAAATGAGTGAGATCATGTGGTATTTTTCTTTCACTGACTGGCTTATTTCGCTTAGCATAATCCTCTCCAGTTCCATCTATCTGTTGCAAATGGTATAAAAGCTCCCCCCCCCCTTTTTTTTACATCAGTGTAGAATTTCATTGTGTAGATGTACTATAGCTTTCTAATTCCCCATTTGTTAATTGGTATTTAAGCTGTTTCCAAATCTTAACTATTGTAAATTGTGCTGCTATGAATGCAGGGGTGCATATATCCTTTTTGATCGGTGTTTCCATTTTCTTGGGATATATTTCTAGAAGTGGTATTACTGGGTCAAATGGCAGTTCCATTTTTAACTTTTTTTTTAAGGAAACCCCATACTGTTTTCCATGGTGGCTGCACCATTCTGCATTCCCACCAGCAATGTAGGAGGGTTCTTTTTCTCTGCATCCTCTCTAGCACTTGTCCTTTGTTGATTTGTTGATGATAGCCATTCTGACAGGTGTGAGATGGTAAATCATTGTTGTTTTGATTTGCACCTCTCAGATGACTAGTGACTTTGAGCATGTTTTCAAATGTCTCTTGGCTTTCTGAATGTCCTCTTCCAAAAGGTGTCTATTCACGTCCTTTGTCCATTTTTGATTGGGTTCTATATCTTCCTTTTGTTAAGTTGTATGAGTTCCCTGTAAATGTTGGAGATTAAACCCTTATTGGAGATAACACTGGCAAATATGTTCTCCCATGCAGTGGGTTTTCTTATTTTGTTGATTGTTTCTTTTGCTCTGAAGAAGCTTTTTATTTTGATGTAGTCCCAATTGTTTTATTTTCTCCTTAGTCTTTCTTGCCCTAGGATATGTGCCTGTAAAGATATTGCTAAGGCAAATATCTATTTTGCTGCCTAGGACTTCTTCTAAGATTTTTATGATTTCCTATATTACATTTAAGTCCTTATTCATTTTGAGTTTATTTTTGTGTATGGTGAAAGCTGGTGGTCTAGTTTAATTTTTTTCAAGCATCTGTCCAGTTTTCCCAACAGCATCTCCAAAAATTCATCTGAAATTTAAAAGACCCCAAATAGCTGTAAGCAATCTTGAGAAAGAAGAACAATGTTGGAGAGATCACAATACCAGATATCAGGCTATACTACAAAGCCACTGTTCTCAAAACTGCCTAGTACTGGCATAAACTTAGTGATTTTTAACCCAAAGTTTTGGATCCCTGAGCAAAAGGCTTTCTACTAATTGGCAGATGCACTTACCCCTACCTACTCAACATAAAATAATAGGTTTGAAGAAGCATTTAGCTTCTATCCATTTTCTATTAATCTTTATTAGTGAAGACAAACGCTTAGGGGCTACTAGCTTTTAACAAGCAAGTGCTGATCTTTAATAAGCAGATGACTTCTACAATTTATAATGTTTAGGTAAAATGCAGAACATTTAGGTGTGTTGGGATATACCTCTTGGTCTTTAAGGAACTCTTGAATGTCAGGACTCTAATAAGTATAGGAGTTGCTAAAGTGATTGTTATTTCTCTAGACACAGACATTTCAAGTGTGATTTAGTTGATGCCTAGTTTGAAATCATTAATAAAACTTTACTCTGGAAGTCATATGTTCTTAAATCAAAATGTGTTATATTAAATTTTTCACTTTGACTTTCTTTATAAAACTAATGATATATCTCTGTATATCTTTGTCATCTTTGTGTATTAAGGACTTTAACACACAGAAAGAAAAGAGAAGGTTGCAGAAATAATAAAGAACCACAAAAATACAATGGGAGCTATGGGGCTTTAAATAAAGAGAAAATTATGCTCCAAGAGAAGTAAACATTTTTTCCCCCTGATGGGCCATGAGGTCCAACTTTCAAACATAATTAACATTCTGAGAATAAAAGAAAGAGGATCAGAGATACTCAAAGTCCAAGTTGCATTTTTCTCTCCAAGGTTGAAAGACTCTGCCTCCTTTTGCTCTTTTTTTTTGTTCTCCATTATAAAACAAAAACAAAAACTTCTAACTATTCTAACTTCTAATAACAAGCTGTCTCTTGGAGATTTATCACTACTCTAGACTCTATAAAGTTGGTGTTCTAGCCTCTCAAATTAATGCTAAAATTTTCATAAAACTTATTATTTGTAGATAACATTACACATTTTTCTCCCAGGTATAAAAATCTCACAGAATGTAAATTTTGCTGAAATTGTTTTGACAATATATGCAATTAGCATAACTAATAGTATAAACAAAAAGTTGTAAAACACAATCTGTTGGTATATGAAATAAAAATCTTCATACATATACCTTATGTAAAAAAATTCATGTGACCAGTTCTCAAAATATTAATATTTTCAAAATTAAAATGTAAGTTTTGTGGATATAGATTATTTTAGAATAAGAAACACTTTCTTTGGCTAATCACAATCCTAATGTTAGGTAATGTCATCAATAACTATGTGTGTATTCATGTGTGTGTATGTGCATATGTGTGTATGTATACATGTAAATAAAAATTTTGCACTTTATTTTGCTCCCATTTTAATCATTTAACATTTCCTTTTCGTTGATGGCACTCAACTATATCTGAGTATTCTCATTATATCTCTTGCACATAATATGTGTGGACAAAATGCATATGAAACAGATGGCATATTCTGTTCTTGAACTAAATTATGGGATAGTACTATACAATTTCAATTAAAATATTATTTTTCCCTCAAAGACATCTTATTTAATTTTCCTTATACCATATCTTTGAACTTAATCAGTTCCATTTAAATATAAAAAAGGTAGAAAAGTTCCATAATTAGCTTAGGTTCATCAAGAGTGAATGCAGAATTAAAACTAATAGAATTGAAGAACGGTGAGAGGAGTTGAATAGAACACCCAGGTTTCTGGTCAAACCTCCTCATTTTAATGAGGGAGAAGATTGAAATCTGAAGCAGTTAAATGACATGCTCAAGCTGCTCAAGATTATACGTTAGGTAGTAACAGAGCCAAAAAAGAAACTAGATTGCCCAACTGCTGGTCCAGAACTCTTTCTGCTCTACCCCACTGACTCATTTAGAGTTTGGAATATTCATCTATTTAGCTGGAGGCAGCAAGTATAGCCTTATGAAATAACTCCTGAAATTCTTAAAGGGATTTGCCAGCCTATCTAATAAAGAGGGGATATGCTAATTGACCATCACACTCTCACAAAGATGGTGGTGCCCACAGCTAATAAGGAGGGAATATACTAATTTATTGCCACGCCCTCAAAGATGATGGCTCCCACAGCCACAAGATGGTGGCACCCAGTCCCTTCAGCTCTGCCAGGGTGGCAGGTGTGTGGCATGGCTTGGCGTACCCCCAGATGGGTCTGGCATGGCTGGGCCCACCTCCAGGTGGGTCTGGCTGCTCCAATCGCCTGCCTCTGGAGTCCCTCAGTCTCCTCAACCCCACAGTTGCCCAGGCCTGGCCTGAGGTGCAGGCAAGCCTTGGATGGCAGCTGCCCAGCTTCCCAGGGCCAGCCCGAGGTGCAAGCAAGCCTCTGATGATGGCTGCTCAGCTGACACCCAAGGTGCAGGCAAGCCTCAGATATCGTTGCTCAGCCACCCAGGGCTGGCCCAAGGTGCAGGCAAGCCTTAGATGGCAAATGCTCAGCCAATGCCCAAGGTGCAGGCAAGCTTCAGATGGCAGCTGCCCAACCACCCAGGGACTCCTGAGGCTCAGGTAACCAGGGCCAGCTGAGGCTTGCACTGTCAGCAGTGGTAGCAGCAGGTCCCCTGATCACTGGGTCACCTCCTGCCCCTGAGGGCTCCTGGAGAGTGAGAAGGGCCAGGCTGGACTGAGGGACCCATTCCAGTGCATTAATTTCCATACACTGGGCCTCTAGTCAAGTATAAATGAGAATAGTATGGAGAAGATCTGATGAAGAAACAGTCAGAAAGCAAAATATTCATTATGCTATCAGAGTTAATATTTGAAGAATGAGAGGAAATGGTATTCCAAGTGTGAGGACCATAAAAGGCACACACTAGTATGGAAGAATGATAAAATTGTTGGAGAGCAGGAATGGTGTCAGAAAGCAGAGTCTACTTTGCTCAGAGAATCTGTGTTGGAGAGTAATCAGATTGCTACTTGATGAGGAAGGAACTGGGAGACATGGGAAGAACAGAAAAGGGAAGGGTTAGAAGGGGCTTATTAGACATAGTTGGTAGAGAATGAAGTGTCCACTGGATTCTACTGAGTAAATGTAAGCTGTTTGAGAGCAATGGTTTTCTTCTGTTTGTTTTGTTCACAGTTACATCCTCAGTGCCTAGAGGAGTGTCTAGTTCTAGTACATAGTAAACGGTAATTATTTGTTGAATGAACAAATAAGTAAATGAATGATATCACTCCTGATTAAAAACATATCACATGTGGGTCTTCGACCAGCCAGTTTTGTGCCTCCGCTCCCTTCTACCAGTATTGATGTGCTTTTTTCTTTACTTTTCTAGTTGTAGGACTTCCATTTAACCATATTTCAGGAGGTTCGGAATACAACTGTATTTTAATTGTAATTTTGATGTGGTTGTGGGAGGCAGTGAGTACTGGAGTTTACCTATGCCACCATCTTCGTTCCCCTTTAAGGATACTTTTTATAAGTCAATAGAACTCAAAGG
Source organism: Vespertilio murinus (assembly GCA_963924515.1). NCBI lineage: Eukaryota > Metazoa > Chordata > Mammalia > Chiroptera > Vespertilionidae > Vespertilio > Vespertilio murinus. Next base: position 18,678,571 of record OZ004710.1, read on the forward strand.
AAAACTTTAAAATCATTTTAATTCAAACTCATTTTTTTTCATTAATAATGGACACCTTTGAAATCAAACACTAATGGTTTTACATATTGAATTATGAAACTTCCTTCAGAATTCCTTATAAAACAATTAACCATTTGTAACTTTTAGTATATATTTTCAGGGTATCTTTGGAACTATTTTTTTCAAATATATATTTTTATTGATTTTTTACAGACAGGAAGAGAGAGGGATAGAGAGTTAGAAACATCGATGAGAGAGAATCATCGATCAGCTGCCTCTTGCACACCCCCTACTGGGGATGTGCCGGCAACCAAGGTACATGCCCTTGACCAGAATCGAACCAGGGACCTTTCAGTCCGCAGGCCGACTCTATCCACTGAGTCAAACCGGTTTAGGCTGGAACTATTTTTTAATTGTGGTGACTTTTCACTAAAAAATAATGCCAATGGAGAAACTGACTACATTCATGCAAGCTTCTAAGTGTTAATGGTTCTGAATCTTACTCTTCTAGGGTTATCTAACCTATTTCATAACCATCTCTAATTACTACCCTACTATGCTTCTCTCCAATGCACTCTGCTATTCTGTATGGATTGACTGATGTCCTTATTTCAACCAAGTGTCAGGAAATAAACTGAATTGCTTTGATATAAAGAATTATTTATTTGCTTTTTACAAATGGTCATTTATAACACATCCTGTATTATCAGAGAGCCACATTTAAAAGCCAAAACCCCTAATCTGAATATATAAATTTCAGAATTTGAAGCACCTTAGATAAGCTAAGGTAACTGTTTTATACTTGATTAATGATAGTAAAAATTAAACTGTGGTACCTGGCATATGTAAATTTCTGAGAATGAAGAGTGCATATTTTGGCTGACACGCTGTTTACTGCTTTCAATTTTCATTTTATTTCATTAAATTCACACGAAGGAGAGAAAACACACAGAGATGTGCAGAATAGTTATAGAACCTTTCTTTTTCTGTCTTACAAAAAGATTAACATCCTCTTCTCTTTTAAAATATATTTTTTATTGATTTTAGAGAGGAAAGGAGAGGGAGAGAGAGATAGAAACATCAATGATGATAGAGAACCATTGATTGGTTGCCTCCTACACGCTCCCTACTTGGGATCAAGCCTGTGACTTGGTTATGAGCCCTTGATCTGAATGGAACCCAGGACCATTCAGTCTGCAGGCTGATGCTATATCCACTGAGCCAAACTAGCTAGGGCTAACTTGCTCTTCTTTACTTTATCTGCCTGCCAGTATCTCTTCCATCTCACATGTTTCATTCCTTTTGAATAACAGATGTTATGTAAGTTGCCTTTGTCATTACACAGACTGACTTGTCTTAGAGTTTAAGCTGTAAAAAGATAATGGAGTCTCCCTATCTCGGAAAATGCCATTGCCCATTGTGGCTCCTAACTCATCACAAACACGTCATTATTAAATTCATGTTCCAAAGAGGGAGATGAAAATTAGTGTGTTGGAAGCTGGGGTGCAAACTTGCAAAGACCTTATCAATAAAAAATTCCTTTCTACTCTGAGAAATCTGTTTCTCTATTTGATCCTTTTACTTATTATATACTTATGTGTAAAAGTTAGGTGAGTCTTACTTTTCCCATCTTTATGGCATGATTAGAGGCCCTGTGCACAAAATTCATGCATGGGTGGGGTCCCTCCACCTGGCCAGTGATTGGGGCCAGTCAGGGCTATCTTGCCCAGTCCCAATTGGGGGTGATTGGGGCTGGTGGCTGAGAAGGGACCATGGGAGGGACCACAGGATGGCTCCAGGGCATGTCTGACCAGTCTTGCCCAGTCCCACTTGGGGCTGATCAGGGCCAGCTGGTCGGGGAGTGACTTGGGAGGTTGGCCAGCCTGAGAGGGACTGCGGGAGGGCTCCAGGGCATGTCTGGCCCCTCTTGCTCAATCCTGATTGGCCAGACCCCAGCAGCCAGCTAACTGGACAGAGCATCTGCCCCTGGTGGTTCAGTGCTTGTTATAGTGAGTGGATGAGCAGCTTTATCATATTATTAGTATATTATGCTTTGATTGGTTCAATGGTCAACTGGTCAACCAGACACTTAGCATAATAGGCTTTTATTATATAGGATATGATGGGTAAAAGCTCAGACTCTGGAGCCAGTTCAGATGTTGGACCTGCTACTTATTAAGTGACTTTGGGAAAGTGATTTAGCCTTTTGGTGCCTGACTTTCTTCAAATTTAAAGGGAGAGTAATAATTGAATCAATCTTTTAGGGGTGCTGAGAGCATTAGATGGGTCACTAAGTAGAAAGTGCCTATGACATTGCATGGTATGAGTTGTATTATATGTTAGTTCCTATTATTGTTATTTCATGTTAAGTGCATATTTTTTATGAGTGCTTTCAAATTAATAAATTTCTGTTTTGGTTTTTATCATGGAAGTAAATATGTCATAATTCAAAAATATGTCATATGTGCAATTTAGAAGAACAATAGAGAAGAAAAATATCTCTTTTGTAATCTTACAGCCTAGAGGTAGTAACTATTCGAATACATTGTTTTGTGCTTTCCCTCATAGATATTATGAAGTCCATTCATCCTTTTCTACCTCCCTCCACTACCACCCCTCCTCTAGGAACAGAAGAAAGCACAAAATATTTTAATAAAAATATATGAATTAGGAAAAGCAACTAATTAACAAATAGGGAGCCTGATGTCCACTCCCTGTAAATTCTGTCATTTAGGTGACACTGGGCATTTTACTTACTATCTCTATTCTTTGTCTATAATACTAAACTACTGTAAAACAAGTATAACAAAAGCTTTATTCTGTCCTCCTTACAACACTCCTGAGATGCAGCCATTAGCTACTCAATAGAAACCGGTACACAGGAAGGGGCAAAATAGGTGCATGTAGAACAGCCAAAGGATGAGTTGGCAGAGGATGTGGTAACAAAATCTTAGAAGAAGAAAAGGACAGGAAGTTGCTATAATGTCTTCTTAGCTTCCAGAGCTGTGGGATGTCTCCTCTAAACTGTTAATCATAATGTGTTATGGTATTTAAAGAATGTCCTCTGTTAAGTGAAGAGAATGCATGGAACATTTACATTTCCTCTTTAATGCTTTGGCCCAGAAGTGATCTGTTTAACAGGACTAATCACATTGCTCTGCCTAAGTACAAAGAGGCAGATAAATGAGAGATAGCATGCAGAATATTTGGTGAGCATTTTCATCTTTGTAAAAAGATCAGACAGTTTTGGGGAACTATGTAAGGGTACTTGTCTTACCAGATACAGAGATTAAGGAAGCTATAGTACTAACACCAATTAGCAACAATGGAATATAATAGATAACCTGAAAATAGACCCAACAGTGTAAAGAAATTTAATAAATGAAGGGAGAAAAAAAAATTAAAATCCAATGTGGCAAAATGACATAGTGCAGTGGGAAGAATTGTGTTTTTGACAAATGGTGCTGGGTGATTTGCTATGCTATATATCTGAAACAAATCCTATTTAGTAAAGAGGGAATATGCTAATTGACCATCATACCTTCACAAGATGGTGGTGCCCACAGCCAATAAAGAGGCAATATGCTAACTGACTGCCATGGCCTTACAAGATGGCAGCACCCACAGCCACAAGATGGTGGCACTCAGTCCCCTCAGGGCTGCCTCATCCAGCCAGAGTCCCCCAATCCACTCAGCCCTACAGGAGAAGTCATTTGGGGCAATCAGGCCAGCAGGGGAGGGAAATTGGAGGTGATTGAGCCAGTAGGGGAGGGAAGTTGGGGATGATAATGCTGGCAGGGGAGCAGTTAGGCATCAATCAGTCTGGCAGGGGAGCAGTTAGGGGACTATCAGGCTGGCAGGCAGAGTGGTTATGGGCAATCAGGTAGGCAGGCAGGCAAGTGGCTAGGAGCCAGCAGTCCCAGATTGTGAGAGGGATGTCCAACTGCTGGTTTAAACCTGATCCCTGTGGGGATGGGAACATCCCCTGAGGAGTCCCACATTGGAGAAGTTGCAGGCTGGGCTGAGGGATACCCTTCTCCCATGCATGAATTTCATGCACTGGGCCTTTAGAATAATATAATATTAAGTGTAAACTATACTTGAAAAATAAAAAAAGAATGCCACTGTTATGTTATTTAGAATGCTAAAGAAAGAATTCCATGTAAACAAACCTATAATTCTATCACTTTTTCCATAACCCCGTGATAAACCAAGAAAGAGCTCTCTGGAATTAGTATATCTCTATTCCCCATTTACATTCACTCTAATGTATTAATATGCATCTCTCCTGTGGTTATAAAACATCACCACTTTAATTTAATCTGAACCTTCAAGTATCATCTCCATACCAAGTAAATGAATGATTCATTTATTCAAAATAAAATGAATCATTCTGAATTGGGTGATTTACACAAACATATGAGATATTAGTAGTTATGCTATAAAAATGAGGAAAATTTTGTTATTTCATTTCATTTCTGGCTGTTATTGCCTCCGATCTTTTCCTACCTAATGTTGAGAGACTTTTTCCGCAGCTCACTCCACTTGAAGTTCATGTTATCCAAACGTCTTTGTAACAGGACTGCATCATCAGAACCTTCCAGGGATCTCAGGATTTTTTGGCCATTTTCATCTAGGTTGTGGTAGATATCAGTGTGAGCTTCGATTTCTCCTTGGAGTTCCTACAGAATAGCAGGGAGAAAAACACATGCAGAATTAAGACATAGAAGCTACCATCCAAGAGTATGAGTCTGGAGAACTGTAAAAAATAAACTATTAGTTCAGAAAATATTTCAATTAGGCCAATTAATAAAAAGATGAACTTCCAACACACTTTTCTTGGTATATCTCTTCACATTATTAAGTAGATTGAAAAGGGGCATCTTATTAGGTACAATAAATGCATTATTTGACATTATGAATTAAAACATAATGTACTTATCACTTTATGAATTTCATAAATTATATCTTCTAGCCCATGGAGGGAATATAATGTTTTATGGAAGTGATATGAAATAAAATTCCCATGATAACGTGCACCTCAGTATAAAGTCATATTTTCTGTGCACACGGTAATCTGAAGAGTTGACTCTGACTATTAGAAGCTTGGCAAAACTAGCAAACAAAGCTGTACTCAGTTCATAGAACCAGCACAGAACAGGATTCTATCATCGGAGAGCATCTTCTTGACAGTATGCATTAAATTCACCTTGGTATTACAGCATCATACATTTATTAGTAAGATTTCCCATTTGAGATACCATCATATTTTTCGGCTTGACGGCAGAAAGTCCATAGGACCCTGACAAGAGTTATGATAAGACATTATGCATTCAATCTCATTTGTGTATGTACAGATCAAGAAAATTATCACAATAGAAGAATCTGACCTTTACATGGTATGTCTTCCGGTGTAACATTTTCAGCTTGAACCGGGGACTACAGCACTGATCCTGTTGCATAGCAATCCTGAGAAAACCCGGCGACTGAAAGACCCCAGCTTTAAAATGCCAACTTTGCTTACATTCTGTTGACAGAATGAATTTCGGAGCACAGGCTTCACCAGTCAATAATAATAAACAGCCACTTTGTAATCCCCACTAAACGGTAGCCAGGCCTGTGGATGTGGGAGGGACCTCAAAGAGAGGAGGCCTGGAATATGCAGCGACAGTTTATATTGAACAGCCAACTTTTCTTATCATTTTGCCATTATAAGTCAGAGACATTATAAATTCATTTTATATATGTGTTTCCCTCCTTGTTCCCAGTAGAACAGTCAAAGCCAAAAGAACATTCCTTAGAGAGCTGCCGGGTACCAGCATTCCTTTCTGCCTACACAATGAATGGAAGCTTTGTACATTATCTGACTTGCTTTTAGAGATTTGTACTCTTCTGTTCAACAAGTTTAAATATTCATTCGGAAGCTCCGAAGAATTGGATTGACCTGTGTAACTAGAAAAAATAATTTTTTTCTCTCTCTTATTCTAAAATTGAATTAAATCACTCTTCTAAAGTAAGGGGGGGGGGACGTGGCAACAATGATGTGTTAGAAATTCTGAAGAACTGGCTTGTGTTTTCAGTCATAGCATCTTGAATGCAGAATTTTGAATGTTGCAGAAGTAAGGTAGATGGACAATGAATGTCTCCTGTCACTATTTTTGGCAGCCAAAGTATCCCTGATGGGTTCTAAAGAGAATTCTGTCCCATTTCCTTTGACAGGAAGAGAGGAGGGGGGGGGGGGATATGGATAGAACCACATCCAAAGTTGAAAGAAGAGAAATACTAAAACAGATTGAGTAGGATCTATGTCTATTCCATAAAAAACTACGTTCTGGAAGGATATAGCCTGATTTTCAAAGGAGTCGATGTGGTGGAAAACTAGTATTGAGCTTCTTGTGGAAATGGAGTTTTAATCAAATATACATCCATTTTCTATGATTGTGTACTGACATGGGAAACCATTGTCAGTTGAATTTGCTACTCCTTCAGCTAAAAAAGGTGATGTTAATTTATCCAAATAATTCAGGAATGAAGACAGAACAGATCCAAGTTATCCGGATAATTCCACTACCCTCTTTGACTTTCCTTCTTGTTGTATTTGATTAGTACACTACTTCAAACTTTGCCTAAGAGAACTAAACCAAACCCTTAATTGTCCAACAAAATAAGATGTTTTAACGAAAACAATCAGCTCTTTATGTTAATAGACAATAATGAGGTGAAGGTCTGGAGTGGGAGATGGGGTGGGCTAGAAGATGTCAATGAGGGAAAAAGGTGACATATATAATACTTTCAACACTAAAGATTTAAAAATATATATAAAATGGACCACCCTCAGGAGAGTACATAATCCTATTCTGTAATTCCATCCTCTCATTGCTTTTTCCCACCTTCACGCAAACTTCTTTATATCTCCTACTTTCTCTCAAATGCATAAAACAAGCCACAAACTGTTGTTCTCTGGAGCATTTGAGATTTTGCTCCCGGCATATGTTGTCAGTTTGGCTTAAATAAACTTTTAAAAAATTCTCTACAGGTTTGGACATTTCTTATGTTGACAATTATTTCACTTCTGACTTAACTAGAAAAGATTGCTAAAGCCTTAGTCTTTACATTTAATGTGCATTATCAAAATTTTCTCTTTGTGATTGTATTCTTTTAGAAGAGCAATAATTAATGAATAGGTAAAAAGTTTTCTGTTATATAACAACAGAAACAATAGCAGTAGCATATATAACACTATACACCAGATACAGTCCAAAAATAGAATATACATGCACTCATTTAATCTACTCAGTAGCCCTTTAGGCTAGGCATTGTTATGATTTTCATTTTACATGTAGGAGAATGAAATTACAGAGAAGTTATGTAAAAATGTACAGGGTCACACAGCTAATAAACCATGTGATCAGATATCAAACTCAGGTTATTGAATTCCAGGGATTACACACTACATAATATTGCCTCTGAGATTTTTACTATTAATTTTTAAAAATTTCCTATCAACTTTTCTTATTAATAATACTTCTGCCTATGCCGGTCAGTGTGTCTCAGTGGTTGAGTGTTGACCTATGAACCAAGAGGTCACAGTTTGATTCCCTGTCAGGGTATATGCCTAGATTGCGGGCTTGATCCCTTTGAGGGGCGTGCATGAGGCAGCCAATCAATGATTCTCTCTCATCATTGATGTTTCTATCTCTCTCTCTCCCTCTACTTTCCTCTCTGAAATTAATAAAAAATATATTAAAAAATAACACTCCTGCCTAAATTTCAGCAAATCTAGCACTGCCATTAGACAATGCAGAATAACATTTTCACTATTCAAAGAGTAATTTCATGGTCTTCTTAACATGGATACTTAAATAGAGCTGAAGCAATGAACAGAGATATATCCAATACAACTAGAGAGCACACAAAATATTTTAAAAAATGAATGCAAATGGAAAAATGATATATAGCCCATCCCCTAAAAAACATATAGTCTAAAGTCCTCTACAATTATGGAGCAAATTTTAGCTGTGAATATTAAGGAAGTTCATATATGAGGCAAGTGATAAGTTCACAGTGTAGCTATTTTAAGAGTGGGGCGTATTCTCTTTCCTGCAGATCTCTTTCAAATCTCATACTTCCCTCTTTTCCAAGTTTAGCCTACTTCTGTCATAAGTTCCCTTTCCCAGGGAAAACGAATGGGAAGGTGCTGTTAAATAAGCATAGTTTGAGTCTCCCCCTTCACTCTCCCTTATTAGCTGCATAAGTTTAAAAACTCTTTAATCTCTTTGGCTTCACTAAGTATTAAATAATAATACCTACCTGCTGGGTTGTTTTGAATATTACATGGAATAATCCCTGTAAAATACTTTGAACAACATCCAGAACACAACAGGCTTTTAATAAGTAACAGCTAATATACAGATTTGTATTACAAGAGAATCAGTGTGGAAATAAAGTGACAGAAATAGACTTCACAAAGTCAAGGGACTTACTTTGAGCCTTGAAAGATGAATAGGATTGAAAGAGGTGGAGGGGAAAGGGCATTCCAAATGGAAAGAATAGAATATAGACGGATGAAAAGTAAGACTAAGTTTGGTTTATGAGCAGGGACAATGAATTGTACATCCTGATTGAAATGAATGGTGAGCATTAGGGAGAAAAAGGTAGAATATAGTCCTGGTCCTTAATTAAGTTGGATAAAGACCTTCTCTTAGGAAGCAAATGAGAATAAAAGTTTATAAAGAAAATTAAAGGACTAATATAAGATTATTAAATATTAAATTTGTACTATCTTATTTGACAAATAGAATGATCCATGGTGTCCCAAAATAATAGGACAAATGGGTTGCAAACATTTTATTAGAAGAAAAATAAAGTAGGCAATGCCATGATTTAGTGTTATACTCTTCTTTTGTTATCCAAACAAATAGTTATGATACTCTCCCAAAATATCATAGATAGCAGCATCCACATATTTTTATGTATATATAGAATTTTCTGTCTCTACCAAAGAACTCAGCAAAAAATAACTTCCCTATATTGAATATAGCTGAGAAGTATGCAACAAAACAAAACAAAAAGATGCACAAAGAATAAAAATAGTCTGGCCAGTGTTGCTCAGTGGTTGATCACTGACCTATGAACCAGAAGGTCATGGTTCAATTCCTGTTCAGGGGTTGTGGGCCTGATCTCCAGTAGAGGGTGTGCAGGAGGTAGCCAATCAATGATTCTCTGTCATCACTTATGTTTCTGTCTCTCCACCCCTCCCTCTTCCTCTCTGAAATTAATAAAAATATTTTAAAAAGAATAAAAATAAGTAACCAAATTTCTCTAAAAATTCATCACAGACAAACCATCTCTAATATTTTCTGAAAGCATAACTACATGAATAATGATAAGGCCATTAGGTTCTCTTTACTGATACTTTTTTACCTAATTTAAAAAGTGATGATCTGATTTCCAAGAACTTAAAAGGTCAGAAACAGAAGATCCAAAATAGGAGAGACGTTATCCTTGAGGGCTAAACAGAGTAGCAAGAAGTGACACCTGATAGAGAACCGAAAGGTATAAAAGGAGCCTCAGGTTCGCATAGTTGACCAGGGTCACACAGTGTGGAAAGAACAGCCTGAATATATTATTAGCCCTTGCGGGCATCACCTCACTTTTAAGAAAAGCAAAATGTTAATGTTAATGATGATGATCTTGAACTAGCCAGCAAAAGTCAATTTATGTTCAGTAAACTCTATTTAGAAAGAAAGCAGTGTATGTACAACTCTTTAAATAAATTTATCCATTATGGTTATTCTGAAAATGTTTTTCTGCTTTAAATATGTTAAAACCAACAAAAAAACCATACAAAAGTCAAACCCCTTAGCCTGGCTATCCAAAAATGACTTTTTAACCATGGACTCTAAATACTCAAGGTTTTGGAGTACACAACACACACACACACACACACACACACACACACACACACACACACACACACCGTTATGAGAACAGAAATGGAAAGTAAATTTCTAGAAGCGTTTATAGCAATTGTGGACTTGAAAAGGGGACACATGTTAACCTGACTAACTCATAGACCTAAAGTAACCACATAGAAAGGATGGTCTGAAATGAAAATATTTTAGTTAAAAAGCACTTTATAATGGGCAGACATGTCCTAGGCCAGTATCTTCCCTGACAATTATCAACTTTGATCTTTACTTAGTCTAAAGTCTTTTTACATTTAAGATAACATACCTTTGAAATGTCAGGGTATCTTGTAACTTCCCTTCTTCTGGACCCTTCTGGACACAACAAATGGTGCTGGGGTGAAGAACACAGCTTCCCTCATTGTGATTGTTATCATGTTAATTACTGACTGTTAACTATCTTGTACCTACCTGCCTGTGTAAAAGAAGCACGTGTCTAACATTTTACATTTTATCCAATCCCAGAGGTTCCCTCTCCCCCTCCTGTGCTTTCTTCACCTCTCTGACCTAACACATGTGAATTTCATGTATACCACCTACATCTCCTCCTTTGATTGTAATGTATAAAAATAGGCGAAAAACTCCCATTCTCCTGAGTATTATTGCCATACCTTGAGGTTCTGCTTCCCGGCAATTGTTGACAGTTTGGCTCAAATAAACTCACAAAAGTTCTTTATAGGTTTGAATGCTTTCCCCCCCATGTTAACACAATCTAAAAATAAAAAGTATGGGCTTGTGTTTTGTGTGTCTGGTGTTTATAATCTTTTAAAAGTAATTCATTTTTATTGTATGTTACATGAGTATCAGTCTATTATGTGTTGGAACTTAAAACTAGCTAAACAAAACAGAATTATGCTCCCTAATGGAATTTTTGAGAAGCACCCACATAAAGGAATTGGACCCACAATATTAACCTTATAAGGACTCTAATCTAACCACCAGAGGATCCTAACTCACTCAGGAAATGCAGTTGGGTACAGATTCACAGTGGATGTGCCTGCTATTCTATATGTGACTATTGCAATACTCTTATAAAAACAGCAGGGTTGTCACCTCAAGAGATACAAGAGTTAATTTGATGACTGTCATTTGACTTGAAGCCTGTTTGCTCTAGGTAGATAAGGAGTATGTTTTCAGGTCTACTGCATCACAATGCATCTTAAACAAACAGCTATGGATTTAGGAGTCCATAGGCTTTGCTTTTAAAAATTGCTGTTATTAAGGTCCTCAGAGACTATTATCCTGCAGGGTCTGTTGTCTTTGCTTTCATATCTCATTCAAAAATTCTCACACTTAAGCACTAGAACAATGAAGGGAAGGGATATGCTCTCCTGCCTCAGTACATTCCCAGGTGCAAAGCTTTATTTCAAAATCTAATCTTTAAAAATGCCTAGCCTAGGGTAGATTATCCCAGAGGAAACCTAGCAAAATCTCATTTGTCAGACTGCCTTAAGCAATTCCAAACCCTGGTAACACGTGATGCTTTCTCTTCTTGTCTGACCCTCTGATTTACTCGAGTCTTAAAATTACTTTTGAAAGCTGAAGAGTTCATTTCAGATATACTAGATTAGAAGTACAAGTATATTTTTTCTTCTGCATTTTTTCCTAGTTTCTTTTTATTCTGTCATAGTTCAAAAATGTTCTGAGTATTCATCACACAAGCATGCATTAAGTGCCTATTGTATGCCCAAGATTTCATTAAGAGCTATGGAAACACATATAATGTTAAGAAAGATGTAGTTAGAGCCCTTAAATTCCTTCTTTCTTTCTTTCCTTCCTTCCTTCCTTCCTTCCTTCCTTCCTTCCTTCCTTCCTTCCTTCCTTCCTTCCTTCCTTCCCTTCTTCCTTCCTTCCTTCCTTCCTTCCTCCCCCTCCCTCTTTTCCTAGCCCATTCCTTCCCTCCCCCCCTCCACCTGCCCCTCCTTCCCTCCATCCCACTAATATTTAGTATATTACCATCCAGGTCTGCAGTGGTGAAAAAAACAAACTCAGAAACCAAACAAACTTCTGCCCTCTTGATGTTCATAGCATAATAAAAAATTTAAAAAAAAAACACAGAGAGAAATAGGATAAACAGGGGAGAGATATGGTAAAACAGCTAAACAATTATAAATAAAATAAGAAGGTAACAAATGGGTGGCTAGGATGAGAATATGGTGTACATATGAGAAGGTTCAATGTCAGGTGAGATTTGAAGGATGTGAGGACACCAGTTATAGGAAAACTGAAAGGCACAAAATTCCAAGTGAAAGAGCCTTTATATCAGGAAAGAACTTGACTAAAACTTACCAAAAAATGTGGTTGCTGACATATCTAGATGTAGGGTTGGGAGATGAGAATAGATAAACCAAAGAATTTATATACTAATAGGCATACTCCATGGACATGAGCAATAGGGTAGTGAAGACCTGGGAGGTTAGGTAGGGGCTGGGAGGAGTAGAGGGTAAGGGGGAAAAAGGGATGATATCTGTAATTTTATCAACAATAAAAAGTTTATTAAAATATTTCTGTATATAAAAGCCTATGCAACTGTCAGAACCATAACGACCCCACAGATCAAACAGGTTGTGTGGAGCAACCAGACCGGCAGGGGGGTTAGTGAGGGATGACCAAATAACTGGATATCAGGCTGTGTGAGGTGATCAGGCTGGCAAGAGCGGGTAGTTAGGGGTGATCAGGCTTGTGGGGGGGCAGGGAAGGGTGACCAGGCTGGCAGAGGGGGACAGTGAGGGGTGACTAGGCTGGCGGGGTGAGGTGGGGGGAGGCAGTAAGGGTACCAGGCAGGCAGGCAGGTGAGCAGTTAGGAGCCAGTGATCCCGGATTGTGAGAGGGGATGTCTGACAGTCAGACATCACCCAAGGGGTCCTGGATTGGAGAGGGTGCAGGCTGGGCTGAGGGGACCCCCCCCCCCTTTGTGCATGGATTTCGTGCACTGGGCCTCTAGCAAAAATAATAAAATAGTGGTTTTGAAAAACAAAAAAACAAAAAAGAAATGTGGCTGGAAATGAGATGAGAGAGGCTTCACATAATATGGGGCTTTAAAGTCTCATGAAAAGGAGTTTGAATTTTATTTCAAGTGCAGTGGAAAGCAATAGAAACTTTTAAAGCAGGATAGTGATATCATCTGATTTAGGATTCAAATAAATCACTATATTGCTATATGAAGATTATAGAAGGCAGGCGAGGAATATGAGGACAAGTTAGAGGCCAGGCCCTGTAATCCAGGCAAGAGATAACGTGGCCTGGACTAGGGAGATTGCCGAAGGTGAGAAGTACACTGATGTGAGATATGATTTGGGTATTAGATCTCCCTCTCATACTAATAGATTAGATGAGACAGCCAATGAGAAGGATATCTCAAGGATGTGTAATGAAGTTTTAACTTAAACAATTGAAGGATGGTAATGCCATTTACTGAAACAGGGGGTAAGTGATGGAGAGATCATTGAGTCCTCATAAATTATAAAAATATCTGCGTGTGCAACTCAATTTCATCCTTCTCTTGCTCTACCTTTCGCAGGTAGATTTTGGCAAAGTGATAACCATTCCCAACAATATTATGAAGATAGAAATGTTATTTAAGTTTGTTTTAATTTCCCCAGGAGTAAAACAAAGTTTATATATTGGGTTCCAAACACACACACACACACACACACACACACACACACACACACACACACGTTGGTGCAAGTAAATTACAATAAGGCAAGAGCATTGACACTAAAAATGTATAGATACTCCTACCTAAAATATACCCTATGAGGCATCTCTGAGGTATATGGGAGTGAATGTTAAAGGACACAAAATCCTGAGAAAGGGTAGATAAAACAACACTGCCTCAGCATATTTTAAAAAGTTAAGATGCTATGGACCCAATGGGAAACTAATGTTGGTATCCATTTGGCTCAGCACTTAAGTTATAAAAATAAAATGGCATGCCTTTATAATACTGTTGTTAGAAAGTAAAATAAGCCCTTACATAAGCTGAGTTTTTTTTAACTAATACATCTAAAATCCATATAAAAACCTATATTGTGTTGCAATGTTACTTCCGGTATTACTATTCTGCTTTGCTCATAATTGGTTATTTCTTACAGGAGACATCATTCAGAAGATAATTGTCAATGGTAATCATGAAAGGTCTTTACACAAGCTCTAGATTTCACTTTTAAATCATAAAGACAATCAAATATGAAGATTCTACAATGTTGAAGGTACTTTTGGTTTTGTGTTATGTTTTATATGCAGGAATCAGCGTGTTTGATGGTAACTCTCCTTATCTGAGAAAGACCAGATGGGCTTTTCTGACAATGAAATGTATTTACTATTGCAGAGCACAATGAGGGCTGGGGGCGGAGTAGGGAGATGCAACAAGGTAGAAAACTAAAACTTACACCCCTTATAAATCCTCTACACAAACTCTGTAAAGTAGGCTTTCTTATTCCACAGTTGAGTAAACTACAATGGGAGAGGTGGAGTAACTTGTCTAAATCCCACAGCTGTTACGTGGCAGAAACAGGATTAGAGTACAGATCTGTCTGAACTTATATTCTTTTTTATTCCTCCACCCCATTCCTCCTCCACCTTTCAAATACACAAAGCAAATGACTTCTGAATTGGGCTACATATTACACAACGCAATGATTAATTCATTAAGGTGGCTGTGAGCTATTTCCTTTGAGAAATTTACTGTGATCCTGTGAGAGGAATGGCCAGGCAACTGAGGTATTTTCTAGTTAGATATTAAATTATTTATTCTCCTCAGTTAACTCAGAATTAATACCTTTAATGATTTTGAATAAGTGAGCAGAATAGATTACTATTATTAAAATGGACAATTATTTTCCCATGAGAAATATACATCTGATTTTATGTATCTGCACAATTTGTGTATGTTTTAGATAGTATACAGAGTTAGGGAAACTCATTTCCTGAATCTTTGTCACAGAGCTACTCCTCCCTCCCCCCGCTAGAGAATCACTATCACTGTAGTTCAAGATTGTATATTAGAAATAAGTTGATGTGATGTCTCATCTCATCCTAACAGTAATATGTAAGAAGAAGGCAAGAACATATGGCAAAGCGTCACAATTAATTTTGATAATACACTAGAAATCATAATAGCCACGGAGCTAATTTCCTCTGGTTTGTTTTAATTATGAATGTTGTAAATGCAGAACAACTTTATTTAATTCCTCGCCCCTCAAAAGAAACCACATCATTGTATCTTGACATAACCACAAAACGACTCTACAACTGAGGCAACTATTTAGAACCACTTAGCAATATAATAACAAATCTAAGATGTTTCTATATTTTTCACTTTAAATAGGACAATTCCTAAATAATTCATAAACACATGTTGGCACCATTGCATTCATTTGTGGGTACTTTTTAGCCTAAAGTTTTAGAGAGATCACCTTAAAAAATTCTAGGTATCTATAAGGTTTGAATGCTAAAGAAGATTCTAGCAATATAATGTTAACTAAAGCCCTACTGGCATAATTGTGTTGGATTTCCTGTTGTTTTGGATGCATTAATGTCTGTCTATTACCAAGTAGAGGAAATTACTTTTTCTGGAGAGTGTAATGATGTGTGTGCACGTGCGCTCATGGGTGCACCTAGGGAGTTATGTCACCCTATTTTGCCTTTCTTCTCTCATAGAATAGGGTGGATGGTGTTACTCTTTTGTCAATGTATGAAGAAAAGGAAGAAAATGGATATGCCTGTGGCCATCAATAGAAAGGTTGGTAACACTGACATATCTGCCATCGGAAACATGACATAAATGAAACTGGAAAAATATTAAGCAATATTTCTTCATTTCTAGAACCCACTGTGCAGAAGCCAGAAACCAAAATCATGAGTTTTCACTTTGTATACACACTTATCTCCCCCAAAGCATTCGGTTCAGTTTAGTTCAGAATGTCCTAGAGAACCTAGACTGTCTTGACCCAGGGCATTCTTGGCCTTTGGCCAGGAGATGATGTTTCTTTTACCTGATAACATGTAGATTTGAAAAAGCTATCACCAGGAGAGTAAAGTTTTGTAAGGTTTTTGTTTTTCCATGGTCATGAGATAAATTATATAAGTTTTAATAAAGAATAAGAATAGAGAAAAAGATGTCTGGGTGTGGTGTCAGATGGGTGCTGGACTTCTGAGGGTGACCACTTTGTAAGTTATGTGAATGTCTGACCACTATTTGTGCCCTTGAAACTAATGAAATGTTGTCTGCAAACTAATTGAAAAGTAAAAAATATATTTTAAAAAGAGATGATGATGTCTATAGGTTATAGTACATAATAACAGTTTTTATGTGGGAATTACATTGTAATATCTGTTATACAACAGTAGAAACATACCCCTCAGTGTCCTGAGTAAAAAAAAGGAAAATTTTCACTTAGATTTAATCATTGTCAGGTATCTTTATTATCAATTAAGAAGCCTGGCCACCACAAAAATTAAAAGTGGTAAACAGGTTATGTCCATAGGGCTTTTACCATGTACACATATTTTGGGTCCATTCTTTTCAGACAGGGGTAAGATGAATTGCATAGTTGTCAGGATTCTCTTAGAGTTTAACAGAGAAAAAAATCCCTTTATCAATAGGGATCTGAGAAATCAGCGTAGGTAATCTCTAATTATTAATGTTATCTTGAGCAGACAATGAAGACTTGCCAAAATACCCTTCTGTCTGGTTCTGTCAGAGTTCTGTTCCTTTTCTGGCTTCCTGATTTTTCCCTTTTGTGATTTGGCAGAAATATTGGGTGTCTTCCCTAACTTATATCTAAAACACTCATACAACCATAACATATAAGTTTCTTATTTCAAGGGGCCCACAGTCTCCTGAAAATGTCTTAAGTAAACACACAGACCCAGATAACATGCAATGATGTTAATCTTGACATAGCCTTATGTGAACAGAGAACAATCAGCCTGTCACCAAGATTTGTAGATGGCATCACACAAGGGATGGCATTTGAGCAGGGTCTTAAGGTTGAGAATGAGCAGACCAGGAAAGAAATGGGAGAATGAAATTTGAAGCAGAGGATAGAGCATGTGTAATATTGAAGATAAGATGTGATAAGAACTGAGTAATTCTATATGGCAAGAGGGGAAGGTCCATGTGGGCCAAGAGAGAGGGTTCTTTTTACTCTGTGTCATCCACATGTGCCTGTGAAAATGAGCATGTAACATGCATTGGTAGTGTGTCTAGATCAGTGGTTGTCAAACCTGAGCAAACTTGAGAATCAGCTGGAGGGCTTATGAAAACATAGGCTGCTGGGCTCCAACCCTGGGGTTCATGATTCTGTGGGTATGAGGTAGAGCTCAAGAATTTGCATTTCTGCCGAAACTGGTCTGGCTCAGTGGATAGAGCGTCAGCCTGTGGAATGAAAGGTCCCAGGATTGATTCCGGTCAAGGACATGTACCTTGGTTGAGGGCACATCCCCAGTAGAGGGTGTGCAAGAGGCAACTGATTGATGATTCTCTCTCATCGATGTTTATAACTCTCTATCCCTCTCTCTTCTTCTCTGTAAAAAATCAATAAAATATTTTAAAAAAAGAATTTGCATTTCTAACAAGTCCCCAGATGAAGCTGATACTGCTCCAGGTGCCACATTTTGGAAATGTAACTCTAGCCTAGCATAACAGTCCTTCAAATTCTAAAGGTCATGACTGCCTTTGTAGAAATGAGGGATCATTTCCTCAGAAACCTATGCAAATATTCATAAATACAAACCATGACCTATAATTTCATGGGCTTCCAAGACCCACTAAGAAATGCAAAGTGGTAACCTACTGGCAGCCACCTCCATCTCCATAAAATATAGCTTGTCCCAAATGTATACATATACTTTGAATAACAATTAAGGCATTATTTATTAAAATGTATTTCATTTTCAAAATTGAGCTATTAGCTGTTAAAGTATATATACATTTTTGGGACACCTTATATATTGAATTAATAAAGACGGTGCAGCTTTCAAGGACCATTTTAATGGACTTTCAGGAAGAAGAGCACATCGAATGTGGCACTTATCCATGTATCTGGAAATTAGTAATAGTGATACTAGGTGCAAAAATGACCAGGTTTGGGGGAGCCAGAGCTTATCAAAGGGCAGTGCAGTCCTTGGGTGTTACAATAGCCACACTCTAACCATATTCAAATAACCTGAACCTTTCCCATTCTGAACTGCCCTCTGCTTGGGAAATAACAAATAAGAGAGGGATGGGTGGGTAATGTGGAAGAAAATGGTGAATTTAGCCAGGGGCCTGGGGAAGGGTACAATTTGGTCCTTTGGACAACTGCAGCTATGGCTCTAGAAACTCTGGCTGGTAGGCCACAGAAACACTTTAACATCAAAGAAAGAGATAATTAAGAATAAGCTTAAAAGAAAACTTCCAATCAGTTGTGCTACACAAAGATAGGACACAATCCCTGTCGTAGAAATTTTTTTTTTACTTTGCTCTTTACCTACGAATACTCCTCATGTTCTTTCCATAACCCAGAGGTATATATGCCCCTGAAAAGAACCTTAGTTCTGCTCTGCATGCATGCATGCAGTCAGGAATGCGAGGCAAATACTGTAGTATTCATTTTGGCCATTATAAATTCAAGTGATCCTCTGAGGTTGGGGGGAAAAGGCCCATTGAGTTGGAGAGCAGAGCTCTTCCTTTAATTTACTAAAGTGATAGTTATAGGGGCAGAAATAGAATATTGGGGACCAGCTATAATTGTAAGAAATATCAATGATGCTCTGTTAACTGTAATTGTTTTGTTCTGTTTAAAGAAAGCACATTCTAACCTGGCTGGGAATCCTGGGAGCTCACCTGGAAATGCAGCCTGTCCACCACACCCAGAAGCTGTCTATTACCATGGAAAAATTGATAACCTTGTTGCAGAAACCGGAGCTGCCAGCCCTTTGAAGATCCCCCAGCCTTTGTATACCTGCCGGCCTTTGCAAATCCCCAGTCCGCTTAATTTGAGAACAGTGCATTTGGAATATCCTTTTGCCTACTTCACCATGGGATCTTCATCCTTCTACCCAATATAAGCAGCAACCCTGTCTCTGCTGAATTGGTTCAAGTAGTGACTGGCAGCCCGGACCCATTGATTGTCCAGTTACAATAGTGGTGCAGGCCAAACACCCTATAATGACCTGGGCAAAGTACACCTCTGAGTCGATGTAGATTTTCTGTTATTGCACAGGCTGCTTTGCCTAAAGCCAGGAAAGCTCCATCTGATGCTAATGTTTTCAGTGCTGATCCATCTCTGAACTCAATTCTTTTCAGCAAACTTTCATTGGGTCTTGTCATGGGCACATTTACAGAGCAATTTACATAATGATAAAATCTCTTCAAATGAGATTTAAAATGTAATTAAAGGGCAGATTTGATGTGGTAAAGGCATTGTTGTGCAGTGGCCATACATCATCATGCCATAGAGCGCTCATTCAGCTAGCCTATGGCATGACCCCAATTTCACTCTGGTAAGATTACATGTCCTTGTTTCATGCTAATGGCTAGATTAAGAAAATTAAGATAAAAAGCTTCTCTATTAGACAGAGAATTCCATAAATATGACTCAGAATTTTGCACCCTTCTCCATTCATTCTATATCTGACTTCGGAGCCTGCAAGCAACTCCTTGAATCCTAAGGCGAACACTGACAAAATGACAAGTGAAGGTTGAAAGGGCCTGCTTGCCCTGAGAAGTGGATCTCCATAAATCCCAGGACCTATTCTCAAGGTTTTAGGCGCAATTTCTACAAAAGTAGAAACTATAGGTCATAGCTTCCTGAGTGGATGGATGTTCGCTCCTGGAAAACTGCTGGGTGCCTGAGAAAGCAAGAAAGTATTCCGTGGGCAGTTCATTTCTGACACCTCAAGAGTAACTTAGACTATTCTTCACCATACAATCAATATAAGGTTTTATGCTTTGAAATTCCCCCAACCCCCAAACATTTTGCCTACCCAGATCCTCTATCAATGAGTATCCTAAATCATGGTATTTACCAAGTGTTCTGAAATGATTTTTCACTGGGCTGCAGGCTTACTTAATGATGATAATCCTATATGATAGGGAAGTCATGTGGTGTTTTTTATTTTATTGATTTCAGAAAGAGGAAGGGAGAGGGAGAAGGAGACAGAAACATCAATGATGAGAGAGAATCATCAATAGGCTGCCTCCTGCCCACCCCCCACTGGGGATTGATCCTGCAATCCAGGCATGTGCTCTGACCAAGAATCAAACCTGGTTCATGGAACCAGTTTGGCTCAGTGGTAGAGCATTGGTCTGCGGACTGAAAGGTCCCAGGTTCGATTCCGGTCAAGGGCATGTATGTTGGTTGTGGGCACAGGAGGCAGGTGGTCGATGTTTCTCTCTCATTGATATTTCTAACTCTCTATCTCTCTCCATTCCTCTCTGTGAAATATCAATAAAATATATTAAAAAAACAAACAAAACCTGGTTCATGGGTTCACACTCAACCACTGAACAATACTGGTCAGGCTGGTGTTTTTGTTGTTGTTGTTTGTTTTTAACACTCAGGGCAAATCAAATCATTTAAAAGACCAGATTTTAGATCTAAGATCACAATGAAATAGCTTCTGAAGCATTTTGAAGATTTGGGCCTTTTAAACACCATTTATTCATTGTATTCTCTTTGAAACATACCATGATGATATTCACAGGAAAAAAAATGCTAAATAGTGTCTGAGGTATATAGAATAGTGAGAATTCCACTATTTTTTCCTGTGCCTAAATGGAACATTTCATTTGGCAAACAGTGTATGGAGTGAAATTTATCTTTGTGATTTGGGGAGTTACAGAATAACTCCTGAGTTTTAAAATATCATCAAATGTGTGAAATTAAATTACATATAATTAGTAAAAATAATTTCATGGCCTTTAACTTACTGATGATAAGAATTTGTCATCAAATAGTTATTGAGCTTTTAAGTGCAATAATGTTTTCATAGGCAAGAGTAAGACACCAGAAAAAATAACGTACACTTGTGAAGAGAAAATGGATCTACTGTATCTCTGAAATAAAAGCAACTTATAAGCCTCCTTTATTAAAAATAAAAGGTCACAAGTTAAGTTAATCTGCAAAGTTCACCTCCATTTTTGAAGATGTAAAGCTATTTTCAGTTTGCTTTCACAGCAAACAATGCATGGGAAGTTTGATTTCAGAATACCTTCTTTTAGCCAAATAACCCTCATCAACCACTGGACAAAGTTTTCTGCCAATTAATTCCCCTACTTCCCACTCACCACCAGAGATAAAAGGATTGAAGAGACAGCACCATTCTCTGTAGGATTGTTTGCCTGCACTCAGCCAAGCTTCCACTGCTTGATTTCATTTTCGTGAAAAGTCCTGCAGGATCATTTGGAGAGCAGCTACCTCTATTACTTCTCCCAACATCCCACTGCTTCCAATTACCACTGATTTTCTGTTACAATCAGTAGCCTTGAAACTTGAAGTACCCAACTGTTTTAAATTCAGAAGAGAAAATCCCAGGGAAAACGGGGAACAAAAAAGTTTCCACATTTCTGAAGAACACTATTGTACTTGCGTGCTTTTCATCACCTCTGACTGCTCTGAGAGGCAGTATTTCTTTTCATGCTCTAGGCTGACATTTCCCCTCACTAAATCGTTAATTAACATGGTACAAATCCACCCTTCTGCCTTTTGACATCTTCACACATGGAATAAGTAAAGCAGTCCCTAATTTAGAAAGAGTTCTGTCACCAAGCATCATCTGCAAGTCAACGGTTAAGGACCCAAAAGTCAAAGTTCCACTGAGACAATAGTCATATATGTCTTGGGCCAGCACTTACACAACTATCTGACCTTTAATATGGGTAAACTATGTCATTCTGATAGCATTACTTTGGGTTATGCGATTTGGGAAGTGTGCATCTTTTGGGGAACAAAAAGAAGTACGAAAGGAAGTAGAATTTCCTCCCTGAACTCTGAATGTGCCCCATGCGAACAGTAAGCAAAGGAAATCTGATTTCGCATTTGCCTATCTCATTTCACCTCCTGGTGCCCAATCTTTTCTACTCCTGCATTTCCTTATGCCCCCATAAATCCTTCTCTCCTACCTGTTGAAAACCATAATCCCCACACAGAGTCTGACCACTTTCACATTCTGGGAGATTTTGACATTTAAGTTAGGCCAAATAGAGCACAGACTGCTAGGATTTCAGAGAGTGTAAGAATGCAGAGTGAAAATATTCAGATGCTAGCAAAAGTATCAGGGGTAGAAAGGTTTTAGCTGCTTGTGGTAGGAAAGCTACTTTGGTTAATAGTATTAACTTAATACTATGGATTGTATTACCCAAACTCCCATACCACCTGACTTCTAGTTAGGCTAGGAATTTAAATGTGTGTTTACCATGCTTCTATGTACATAGGATTCTGGACATGAATTAGGTTTTAATAAGTTAGGGTTATCAGGTAAAATATGGGTACCTATTAAATTTGAATTTCAGATAAACAATTTCTTTTTTAGTACAAGTAAGTTGTATGCATTATTTTTGTTTGCTAAGTAGAGGGACTTGTGAGATATTTGGAAAGTGGAAGTTAAGTAGAGGCCATCTTCCTGTTCCTTTTGGCTGTTTATGTTGGCAGCTTAGTCACAGAAGTATGAGATTTCCCAAAACATAGTTCTCAAATCCATTCTTCAGTTTCCCGGGTGGAAGAAAGCAGTTGCTAACGTCAGCTACAAAAATGGTAATCTCTAGAAATCAGTTTTCTGATTCCCAGTTCACAGTTATATAGAATTGTCCTCCAGTTCATTGTCAGTAGTGCCTCAGACGTGGCAATTCTCTAGTGGATCTGTTCTATCTGGCTTTAGAAGTCTATACTGGAAGCCAAGTATAAAATCTATTTCTCCAGCCTTTCCAAAGATTGAGTATGCATCGAATCCTCTATATGAAATATTATCTGATTATCATATCTAGGGTAGTTTATTTTTTCTGCATTGAACTGTGAATGCTATATCGGCCCTCAGTTTCTCTATTTGTTTCTAGTACTAGCAGTATCTTTCTTTAGTCATTAAAAACCTGCAAACAAAAAACTCTATGGTTTTCTCAACATTTCTCGTTGTCACAGACATTATATCTATCAAAGCAGGGTAGGAAGTCAGGAAGGCAAAGGGGTTTTTACCTCTGGACTGATGTTTTATTTGTAAAGAAAATACTTTATGAGATACTTTAGATTGTGGCAACACATGAAAATACCTATACAGCTCTAGCCAGTTGCTCAGTGATTAGAGCATCGGCCTGTGGACTGAAGGGTCCCAGGCTTGATTCTGGTCAAGGGCACATACCTCGATTGCAGGTTCCTCCCCAGCCTGGGCCATGATCAAGACACAAGCAGGAGACAACCAATCAGGGTGTTTCTCTCACATGGATATTTCTCTCTCTTTTCCATTCTCTCTAAAAATCAATGGAAAAATGTCCTCGGGTGAGGATGAAAAAAAAACAACTAAACAATGGGAAAATATCATCTGGTGAGTACTAACAAAACTACAACAACAAAGTACCTAAACACTGTCTTCATCCTTTATAAAAATCTCACTATTACTTTCCTTCTCTCTTTTGTTCCTCATATCTAGGTGTCAACTTTTCACTGACAACACATTTGATGCCTAGAGAAAATATTTGATTCAACAGTTTCATAACAGGACGTTCTATTAATTAAAACATGATACGCTAGCATTCAAGCTTCCCTCCCCCCTCAAAAAAAATCCCTAAAGTGGAATATCACAAACTCCTTGCATGGGGCACAAACTGGATTCATATGCAAAGATATGGGGAAGTGCAAAGGGTTACCAAAGAAGACAGTTTGCTTTTTCAGGCCTGGCTTGCGTGTGTGAGATGAACCCTGCAGAACAGAGCTTTCCTCCCTGCTGTCAGTACTGGACACAGCTCTGAGCACATAGTAGGCACCTCATAAATTGAGCTGAAGTTTTTAATAATTTAGCTACATTTCCTAAAAGCATCAGGTTCTAACATCAGGAGATATTGACATAGCAAACATGGACCATCCCCTAGCGGTCAAGGTTTTCTACTATTCGATCCACATAAGTAGTTTATTGTCCAAACACAAATACTTTTGTGAGTAGATAGGGGTGCTATTAATAATTATGCTAAGAACAACAAACATAAACTGGGACTGTCTTGAGCAAACCAGGATGGACAAACCTAGAGCAATTCATAAAGTGAGGGTGGGGGGAGTCCTGACTGGGCCCTTAGGTTTCCTCATTACCAGCGGAGTCAGCCTTTCTTCTCCCTCACTCCCTGCAAGTAACAAAAGTTCTGTGACATGGTGTCTCCTTCCTGCCTGGGGTGCGCTGAGGGCAGCGAATTGATCACTGCACCTGTTTCTTACATTCAGGGAAAGGCGAGCAGAGAAAAGCCAGAGGTTCATACCACTGTGTGTGCACCCAGGTGCCTTCTCACCGTAGGGAGTAAACACCTTCTATTCTTTTTACCATGGGAAGGAAAATAAAAAAAGAGGGCCAATAGCAAAATGCCCTTCAAAGAAAACATTTTGTGAGCCTGTGTGTAACAGAGATAAGAGCTAGGACACTGCCAAGAGAAATAGCCTGGAATAGCTTCTTGAAAGAAATATATATTTTTTTAACAATTGAGAGAAAGTGAATGTTGCTACAACACCTATTCTGTGTCATCTGTACACAATATTCATCTCAGCAAGAAGATCAAGTTTCTGCATTTGCCAGCCATACCCATTGAAAAGAATTCCCTTTCTTGAAATTTACTT
Organism: Vespertilio murinus; assembly: GCA_963924515.1. NCBI lineage: Eukaryota > Metazoa > Chordata > Mammalia > Chiroptera > Vespertilionidae > Vespertilio > Vespertilio murinus. The sequence goes on from OZ004710.1 coordinate 18,703,337, forward strand.
TAAATTCTCCATTATAAAAAAGTAATTCATTCCATATGTATTTGATACCTGACATTTAATATCGAGTTTACATTTACAACAATGGCTTCTCAGGGCTCCTATGCCAATCAAAAGTTTCTTCCAAGGCATTTCTATTCATATCTAAGGGGAGCAGGAACATAAGGAGAAAAATACCAAGAACATGAACAACAAATTCAGGCTTTTGACTCATAAGTCATGGATTAATAACTGGTTTATATCTAAAATCCCTAATCTTAGAAATTTAAAGAGATATGGCAAATTATACACATCGGTCTTTCCGTTAAAAGAAAAGCAGAGAGAAGACACTGGGATGGAAATCTCCTGCTAGCCTGGTTGCTCCTGAGGGCAGGAACCATATCTGCCTTGCTTACCTCTGTATCTCCAGCTTCCGGGTTGCTAGCTGGTATGCAGCTGCTTTTGTTTTTGGTAAAGACTTATTGAACAAATGATTAGATTGATTAATGAATTGATAAATTATAAAGTAAAGTCAAGCAACTTCAGAACATCAAGGAGGTTAATAATGAGAGTCTATGAGTTGGTAATCTTTTTTTTTCCATTTCTTTATTGATTAAAGTATTACATATGTGTCCTTATCTTATTACGGGATGGATGGTAGGTAACCTTGGTCTGTAGCTAAATAATGGAGCACAATATACATATATATATATATATATATATATATATATATATATATTCAGAGAGGAAGGGAGATGTAGAAAAAGAAGCATCAATGATAAGACAGAATCATTCATTAACTGCCCCCTGCACCCCCCCACCCCCACTGGGGACCAAGCCCACAACCCGGGCATGTATCCTGACTAGGAATCAAACTGTGACCTCCTGGTTCATAGGTTGATGCTCAACCACTGAGACACACGGGCCAGGCTGGTTTCTCTTAATAGCAGTCTAGTTTACTGTATTATTGTTTTAACCACTTTTGCCCTTCAATTTTCTAAGTCACAGCAGTTCTCCTGGCTTCTCCTAGTATGATGATAGGATTACCATATGCCATTATTTATTCACTCATCCATTCATTCTACACATACTAAGTCCAGAGATGAACATGGCACACATGGTCATAGCCTGGCCTAAGGTTTTCTCTTATAAAAGAATAATACCATGGCTTAAATCAGGTACTCCGAATACAAAGCATTGTGGAAGTTGGACAACTCTGACACAGTGGAGATTCTAGGACAGGATGAATATGCCTTCTGAGAAAATCTCTTTTAACACTTAAGAAATCAGCTAAAGCGAAAAACTGTTTGCACAGAAGAGAAAATAATTTAAGAGGAGATTGAATAATTACCAGGTTCTCTTGTTTAAGTAGAAAACATGTCCTGGGAGTTAAAATCTCAAGGCAGAGTTGTTATTATTTTTTTTTTTGTTTTTTGTTTTTGCCTATATTATGTTTGGATTACCCACATGGCCTTAAATTACTATAGCACCCATCATGTTATGCGCGGTGGCTTCTTGGCCTAGGATTAATAATAACAAACAAGCCAACAAACCAAAAAATAAAAATGTATTTTGCAGTATATTTTATCAGCAGAGTTGATGGTAGTTGATGTACACTTAATTTTAAAAGGTAGGGCAGGTTTACATTGGGGAGGTGAGGAAAGAAGGAAAATAAATGAAAATAGAAGTGGAAGGAAGATTCTGAAACAGTTTTCATAAACTTAGCAGCGATGAGACATATGTAAAACTGCAAACAAAAAGAATGCCATTGCTTCACTGATTCTGTAGTCAACACTTCCTCTAATATTCCAGAGAAGCTTTTTCAAATTGCCACTTTCTTTGAATTTTAGACCCTAACACCATTACCATCACACTGCATTTAACCACAACTCCCACTTCAATGGGAAAAATACAATACCCTGTTTTAACCTTTCACTAAACTTACAAAAATAATAGCAATTATGACTCTCCATTACCTCCTCTTCTATAGTTGCAATAGATGTGCCTTCATTCCTATCTGAGATCACTAATGACCCCTCATTTCTTTTGCATCCTCAACTTCTCCTTTCCACTGATATTTAAACACACTCAAATCCCTCTTGTCTTAAGGCCATTCCTTTCTTCTTGCCCCTCCATCCATTTTCTGTTACTATGTTCTTTCTCTTTTCGAATAATAGCCATAAGGCTTGAAATAATTGGTTTATTCTTGCTCCTTGATTTTCTCAATAATGTCCCAACCCACTGCAATCTTGCTTCCTTATTTACCACTGAGTAATTACCGGGTTCTCCAAAATCAATGCTGAAATTGCTCACATTATGGTTATCAGTACCCTCCTTTTTGCTAAATTAATGGAATATATTTAGGTCTTATCTTTGATGATTCTTTCATAGCACCTGACAACTCTGAATGCTACTTTTCTTGAAAGCCTCTCTTCTCTTAGATTCTGTAACATTGCACACACCTGGTTTGTCTCCTACCTACTGAATTTTTAATTTCCCTGTCTACATGGCAAGTTTATTTTTCTCTGTTTATTCCTGAAATGTTGCTGTTTTAATCCTAAGTACTCTCTCCTTCTCTGTATACAAACGTTTTCCTATACCATTTCAAACTCTTGCAAGGTTTTCATTACCTGCATACTTACAAAATACAATTAAACATCTCTAGCTCAGAACTTTTCCAATAGGTACAGCTCACACACCCGGCTACCTGGACATAATCATTTGTGCATTCCATGGGCAACTCAAACTCAACACATGCAAGCCCGAACTTAGTATCATCCCTCCTGTCTCACCACTCACTATGTCTTTCAAACACACTCCATCTCTTGTGCAAAAGACTTAAATAAATGGTACCAATCTACCATTTGGACAATCTATTTGATTGCCAAATTAGATATCTGACTTACATCTTCCCTATAAGTCACCTGCCATAATCTAAAAATTTCATAATAAATTTTTAAAAATTGTGACATTGGTTAATAAGATTATATAGGTTTCAAATGTATATATTTCTAGGATACATGATCTGCATTGCATTGTGTGCTCACCACCCCAAGTCAAAATCATCTTCCATCACCATATGTTTGCCCTCCTTTATCTTTTATTACCCCATCTAACCCCTTCCCTCTGGTAACCACTGTACTGCCTGTGTCTGTGAATTTCATTTTATATCCCACATATGAGTAACACCATATGGTTCTTAGCCTTTTCTGATTGACTTATTTTTGCTTAGCATTATATTCTCTAGATGCACCTATACTGTCAAAGATGACAGTATTTCATGTTTTCTTATGACTGAGTAGTGTTTCATATTATATATGTACCACACCTTCTTTATTGTACTCTTGAATTTTAATGCATTTAATAGGGCTATTAGACTTCTAATGTTGTAGAGAATCTTAACAGTTACGTACTCTAGGGATGAAAAAGAGGTTTCATCTATGTGCTAACTATGTTAGTGTGTGGTAGCTGCATGTATCATTATCTTGTGTAGTATTCTGTTATGGGATATATATATATATATATATATATATATATATATATATATATTATTGATATTTTACAGAGAAGAAGGGAAAGAGATAGAGAGCTAGAAACATCGATGAGAGAGAAACATCGACTAGCTGCTTCTTGCACACCCCCCACTGGGGATATGCCCATAACTAATGTACATGCCCTTGACCGGAATCGAACCTGGGACCTTTCAGTCCACAGACTGACGCTCTACCACTGAGCCAAACCGGTTTCGGCAACGGGACTTATTGATTAGTGACATCTCCTACAGGCAAATGAGGGAGAAGTGGAGGACATCCACTTATTTGCCTTCCTTGATGTAGTTAATCCTTTGATTTTCCAGATGGGAAAATTAAGGTCCAGAAGAAAATTAAGGCAACTTGCTCCAAGTTAACATCAATGTTACAGCAGAACCAAGTTTTTTTTTTAATTTATTATTTTTTATTTCTAGCTCTTCCTTCACATCTGGTCTCTAGATTTCTTACTGAGATAAATTACAAATCCCAGCCCTATGATTTACTACCTTTCAAATTTTACCTCATTTTCAAGGTTAACTTCCTGCCTTGGATCAAAAGCATAAATAAATCTATGTTTGCCATCTGAGAACACAGCATGATCACAGGAAATAGTCTTCAACATCATAAAGCTATCATAGAAAATGCAGTGACAAGTGCACCCCCTAAAAGGTCAATGTTATAAGTAGTAGGGGCCACTGTCAATCAGCTTAAGCTGATTGCAGGAGGAGGAGGAATTGTGAATAGGACAACAGGGATATCATCTGCAATATCATTATGAGTCATATTTGGCTTGAATCTACACAAATTGTGGCACAGTACTTTCAAAAACTTTGGTCTCAGCACGAATAGGTAAAGAATAAAATTGAGTAGACATCTTTTCATGTCCTAGTCATGGTGATAGGCACTGGAGATAAAGTGGCAAACAGAGTGATGTGGTCCCTATGTTTGTGGTTATTACTTTTATGTGAAGAAGTCAGGCATTGGACAATGATGTGAGCATTTCAAAAGAGGAAGTATAAGTAACTTATGGGAGGGGAGAGTAACCTGATTATCCAAAATTTTTGGCAACTGGTACTCAGAGGCAGATTATAGAGATCAGTTTGTGATAACTTTTTATAACTAAATTGGATGTCAAAAAACAAACACTAGATTGCTATGAAAAACCTACAAGTTTAATATTCATAAACTGGCATTTTTAAATAAGCGAATACAAATAGAGAAGACAATTTAAAATTGAGAAATAACTGCTTGCCTCATGATCTACACTGGTTATTAAAAAAAATCACAGACCCTTAAATCAACATGTCCCCCGATGTCTAAAAGATGCTTATTACAAACTAGATGCTTTTCCTCTTGCTTCACAGACCAGTTTAAACATATCTAGCAATCAGGACTCATTTTTATTTACTTGTAATAAGAGAAGTACCTTTCTCATTATTTTGAAGGAAAAGTAAAACACCATTCATTAGGAGATTTTATGGATGTCTTAAGGTGTGCTTTAATAAATAGGATATCATTTATGATTTATCAAAAGGTGTGCCTTGGAGTCTCTTACTTAATCTCTAAATTCAGCTGACTTTCCCCATTTCTCTAACACTGAGCCTAGCAAAAGGAGATGCTCTTGATTAGCCAAGAGACACTGTGGCTCATACACCAACATATATTGAACTCGGGGGTTGGGAAACCCAAATACAGCACTTTCAGAGGAAAATTGCTCTGGAGATGTTTTATCTTGAAACACAGAAGGAAAGTGAGCAGTCCTTATAATTCCATAAAAGTTAGAAACCATTCTTGGGCTTATTACATGACCGATAAAATACCTTTTGTACAATGTTTATATATAAAGAAGCAAGAGAAAGAGGTTGTTGGTATAAATTAGAACACTACTCAAATGCCGAGTCTCAAAATTTGAAATACGATTTTAATGTTATTTTTATAACTTCATTGGAATATAATTGAAGAAAAAGAAAATGTATTTATTGAAAGAGCACCACTGGACCATTCTGGACATATGCATATGCCCATGAAACCATCCTCACAACCAAGAGAATAAATATTTCCATTCTTTATAAATTTTATCATCCCTATTTAATCTATACCTCCCTCTACCTGTCTCTAGACAATTATTGATCTAATTTATGTCAGTATATATTAACTTTCTCTTCTTTTTATTATAAAACCAGAATTGTTCAGTATCTTTGGGTGGTTGTCAGCTGGTTTCTTTCATTTAGATTAATATTTTGAAATATTTTAATATTTTGAAAATAAGTTTTTATTACTAAGCAGTATTCTATGGTATGAAAATCCCACTCTTGGTTTATCATTTACCTTTAAAATATTTTTATTGGTTTCAAGGAGGAAGGGAGAGGGAGAAAGGGATAGAAATATTAATGATAAGAGAAAAACATTGATTGGCTGCTTCCTTCATGTCCCCCACTGGGGATCAAGCCTGCAAGCCGGGCATGTGCCCTGACAGGGAATCTAATCTTGACTTCCTGCTTCACAGGTTGACGCTCAACCACTAAGCCATGCCAGCTGGCATCATTCACCTTTTGATGGCTATTTTGTCACACTACCTCAAAAATGGTTTTAATTTCTGAAATTATTTCTGCCTGGAAAGAAATAGGAGTCTCACCTAGTAATACAACACTTGGCTATCTGGCAGATGGGGCATGTGATGGGTGGAGACCTATACATTCAATTATAACCACCGACAATTTTTTTACATTGTTATTAACATATTCAATAAACACTGGTGCTTGAGACTGAAATTTTAAAAAAATCATTTAAATTCCAAGTATAAATTAAAAAACTGATACTTTGTAACAAACAGCAAGTGCTGTTTGGGAACCCTAGCATACTGTTGGTCACAATGCAGACTGGTGCAGCCACTGTGGAAAACAGCATGGAGTTTCCTCAAAAAAATTAAATATGGAACTTCCTTCTGACCCAGTGAACCCACTCCTAGGAATATATCATGAGCAACTGAAACACCAATCAGAAAAAATATATGCACTCCTATGTTTAGCAGCACTATTTACAATGGGCAAGATCTGGAAATAGCCAAAGTGCCCATCAGTAGACGAATGGATAAAAAAGTCATGGTACATTTACACCATAGAATACTATGCAGCAGTAAAGAGAAGGACCTCTTGCCCTTTGAGACAGCATGGAGGGACCTGGAGAGTAATATGCTGAGTGAAATCAGCCAGTCAGAGAAAGACAAGTATCACATGATCTCACTTATAAGTGGAATCTAATGAACATAATAAACTGATTAACAAAATAGGTCCCGAAGCAGGTAGCCATGGTCCAGACTGACATATCTCAGGGGGAAAGGGGTGAAATGGGAAGAGATTATCCAAAGACCTTATATACATATATGCATAACCAATGGACATAGACAATAGAGTGATGAAGACCTAGAGTAGGGCCGTGCCTTGGAGCAGGGGGGAAAGGATGCGGGGTGTGTGTGGGGGGAGCAGGAATTGGAAGACATCTGCAATGCTGTCAACAATAATTAAAAAAAATAAAAATAAGAAAATGCTGGCCTTAACATCCTCCTCCCCCCCCCCCCCCGTGTAGAATGGGGACCACCAAGGTACCTACCCCATGAGGACAACATGTTAAGATACTTAAATTTTCAACTGGTCTCAGGCTTGAGTATAAGCTGGAACTCTGCCTGTTCCCACTGAGGGACGCCTCAGTTTCCCCCCTCTGGAAAGAGAAATAGTTCATTTTATGACACCCACGGGGCTGTTTTGAGACTCAGCTGCTTCCTATAATGACCCTCATTTGTTAAGCGCTTGCTGTGTGCAAGGCTCTGGCTGTGCCTGCTCTGCATGCCTGTGTGCTCATTTGAGAGACAGGTGATAGGTAGAAAGATTCCAACCAGAAAATATGGGTGGAGCTCCCTGCACGGTGCCCAATGTTAGAAGCCTGGGAGCTGTGGTGAGCCCTGCCCTTCTGAGTCCTGTTATCACAGCGGTGGCTATTTAACTCATCCACCATTGGTCTTGCATACAGCAAGGGCTCAATAAAAGCCTTCTTTGGAATTAAATAAACTTGTGCTATAATCCTGGCTCTAAGGCCTTGCTTGGATATGTCACTTTCTCCTCCTGAGTCTTGGTTTGCCCTTCTGAGAAACAGGCTCGCCATGGGCACTGGGCAGGATCAGCACCCGGCACCCAGCAGAGCCTAAGACTGAGTGGCCAGGATGGCAAGTGTTGGGTGGAGTGTTCTTACATAGATTGGGCACTGACCTTGCTCCCTGGCAGGTCAGTGGGACAACCTGCCCTTCAGATTGTGACACCCCTTCCCCACCCATGACCTCACCCCCAGAGTGACCAGTGGAACCCTGAGGGGTTTGTGAGGTCACCCCATTCTCCTCCACAAACACTCTCGTGGGGCAGCAGCCACTGGCTGTCTCTATCCCGGGGAAGCTTCAAAGACTCTGGGACTTGGCAGCCGTGGTCACTCCGAAGCTCCAGAGAAGCACACGGAGCATTGGAAACCAGGGACACTCCCAGTGCTGACCCCGGGTGGCCAGAACCAGGGGCAGAAGTCTCGTGGGCGTGTGGAGTGTTATTCAGCAGTTCCGGGAGGCCCACCACCACCAGGTCACCATGGTCCTCGGCTGGCTACGGCTCTTGGTGATGGCTCTGCCACTGGTCACGATAGGAGCCATGGACTGCATCTTCTGTGTGCTGACTGACTCATCCAAATACCCTGACATCCCTAAGACCTGTGGCGATAACAAGGAGTGCCTCATGGGTAAAGAAACGGCCCCAGACCTTGGCCCCATTCACAAAAAAGGCACCATGGACACCAGTTCATATGGTCACGATGCAAAGCCTGTTACCTCTCAGAGTGTCATCAACAGCCTCACCTTTACCTGCCGTTATGGGGAACTGTGTAGCAGGGCCCCCACCCCTGCAGGCAGCCTGAGGGCAGCAATTATCACCTGCCTGGCACTGGGCGTGCCACTGCTGCTTCAGTGATTGTGACCAGCTTGGAGGGCAGGGCCTGGGAGTAGTTTCAGGGCTCTGCTGCTCCTTGTGACCCCTGTCCCTCCCTCACCCCCCCCCACTTCCTTAAATGACCAGAGGCCCTAGACAAACAATAAAATTACAATGATGAAAAAGTTGTACAGTACTTTTTCATGGGAATGATAGTATAATAGACTTTAGATATAAGTAATCGTTATCATGCTGTTACAGCTAAGGGGAGTGATGAGTTGAGGCAATTATCTGGATAATCTAGGACCAGAGGCAAGATTTTTTAAAATTATGAATTGTGATTGCTTAAAAAAAATACAGGGCATAGTTGGCTGAACTGCATGTAGATTAAAAAAAATATCTTTATTGTTGAAAGTATTATAGATGTTCCTCTTTTTTTCCCATTGACTCCCTCCCCCCATGTCTCCCCTTTAGGCCTACCGCACTATTGTCTGTGTCCATAGGTTATGCATATATGTTCTTTGGTTAATCTCCTCCTGCACTCCCTCCATCCCTCCTTCCCTCTTGAATTAGCTCCAAAAATTCAAAATGTAACTGCCATATGATCCAGCATTTCCATTTCTGGAAATATATCCAAAGAAACCCAAAACACTAATTCAAAAGTATATATGTACCCTTATGTTAATAGCAGCATTATTTACAATAGCCAAGATTTGGAAGCATCAGATGTCCATCAGTAGATGAGTAGATAAAACAGCTATAGTACATTTGCACAATGGAATACTACTTGGCTATAAAAAAGAAGGAAATTTTACCCATTGTGACAGCATGGAGAGTATTATGATCAGTGAAATACCTGGAGAATATTATGATCAGTGAAATATGCCAGTCAGAGAAAGACAAGTGCCACATGATATCACTCATATGTGGACTCTAATGAACAAATTGAACCAACTAGCAAAATAGAGGCAGATTCATAGATAGAGAGCAGGCTGACAGTTATGGGGGTTGGGGGACTTGGGATGTATGCAAGGGTTGAGCAAAAAGAAAAATAAAGGAGAGAAATAACTCATTGGACAGAGACACAGTGTTGTCATTGTGTCAGGGAGAGAGGTTGGTAGGAGCTGGAAGAGGGTATGGGGGATAAATGGTGATAGAAAAAATAGAAAAAAATAAATATTGATACTTTGTTCAGCTATTAAAAAACTTCAGCCCAGATCAGTTTTGCTCAGTGGATAGAGCAACAACTTGTGGACTCAAGGGTCCCAGGTTCAATTCTGGTCAAGGGCATGTGCCTTGGTTATGGGCACATCCCTGGTAGGGAGTGTGCAAGAGGCAGCTGATCAATGTTTTTCTCTCATTGATGTTTCTGACTCTCTATCCCTCTCTTTTCCTCTCTGTAAAAAACCACTAAAATATATTAAAAAAAACACAAAACAAAACATAAAACTTCAGTATGTTTGGCACACCTTGGTTATATGAATTTGCTTTTATTCAATGTAAATTTTATGATATATAAAAACCAATAAGTATTTCCAATGAAAATATATTATCTGCACTGAGATGAGGTGTAGTTGTAAAATACATACTAAATTTCGAAGACTTAGAACAGAAAAATGCACAGATGATGTAATCTATTTATTTTTTATTACATATTAAAATAATAATATATATTGGATTAAATAAAATATATTGTTACAATTAATCTCACTTGTTTCTTTTTACTTTTAAGGAATGTGTCTACTAGAAAGTGTAAGATACATATGTGGCTTGTATTGTATTTCTATTAGACAACACTATTTTGGACATTGGGTGGCCATTGAAAATACACAGTTGAACATCCCCTTAGGAATTTTATAGAATGGTGATAAACCAACTGCTATGGCAGGAAGAGATAAATATTATTCACAGGACACTATGGGGACATAGATGAGTAGCAACTAAATCAGACTGAAGTCATAGACAATTTCCAGCAAAGGGAGATGGAAACTTCCAGCTGGCTTTTGAAGTTTGAGTATGGATTGGATGAAGAAATAAGAAAGGAATTCAAAGAAGAGAGAATGGCATGTTCAATTTCATTGGGAGAAGCAGTATAATACAATGATTAATCCAGCATCCTCACCCTTTGGGTGATACTCAAGCTGTACTACTTACTAACTTTAGGGCCTCAGACAAGTTACTTAACTTCTCTGTATGTTTCTTCCTCTATGAAATAATACTATTGTCTTCTTCCTAAGGTTATTATGAGAAACGAATGAGCTAATATAGTGGTCCGAACTGTGTCCAATGCCACATCAGTGTTTGTTGTTATCATTGTGAATTAGAAAACAAAAAATAATAATTCCACTATGGTCAGAATCAAGGATTTATACAGGGAGTAGTAGGAGATGGGGATATAAGCTTTCACCTAAGAAGTTTGAATTTTGATCCTTGAAGCAGTAGAAGACAAGTCACATCAGGCTGAAGGATAGCAGAGTTTAGGGGAGCTAAGTCTCTAGGTAAGAGATGAGAGGCCAATTCAGCAAAACTATTGAGAAGTCACTTGTCAAAAGAGGACATACAGAAGGCCCAGAGACATATGAAAACATGCTCCAAGTCACTAATCATCTGACAGATGAAAACCAAAACAATGATGAGATACCATTTCACACCTGTCAGAATGGCTATCATCAACAAATCAACAAATGACAAGTGCCGAAGAGGATGCAGAGAAAAAGGAACCCTCTTGCACTGCTGGGAATGCAGACTGGTGCAGTCACTGTGAACAGTATGGAGTTTCCTCAAAAAGTTAAAAATGGAACTGCCATTTGACCCAGTAATACCACTTCTAGGACTACATCCCAAGAAACCAGAAACACCAATCAGAAAGGATATATGCACCCCTATGTTCATAATAGCATAATTTACCATAGCTAAGATTTGGAAACAGCCTAAGTGCCCATCAGCAGAAGAGTGGATTAGAAAACTATGGTATATCTGCATAAGGGAATACTACATTGCTATAAAAAAGAAGGAACTTTTACCATTTGCAACAGCATGGATGGAACTGGAGAGCATCATGCTAAGCGAAATAAGCCAGTTGGAGAAAGATAAATATCACATGATCTTACTCATATGTGGGATATAATGATCAACATAATTTAATGAAAAAGAGTAGATCCAGAGACAAATGGAATGGGAGGGGGGTTATAGACCAACCAAAGGACTTTTATGAATGCATATTAGCATAACCAATGGACCAGACACTGGGGTGGTGGGCGCTTGCCCAGGATGGGAATGGCTGAGGGGGGATCAATTGGGGGAAAGGAGACATATGTAAAACTTTAGACAATAAAAAAGAAAAAAAAAGATATAGAACCTGAAGGGGAGGGGAGAGAAGCTATTGAGAAGCGATGCAGGGGTATTGTGAAGGTAGGGCAGGGCATGAATTTCGGGGCAGCAGTTGCTAACTGCTCCTGAAATCTTTCTCTGCTTCTTTTTAGGTCCCAAACTAGACTTAGTTTCCCAGCCTCTCTGCTATTACCTGTGGCCACAGGACGAGTTCTAGCTAGTGGAAGTCAGTGCATGGGATGTAGGCCATCCTTCATGACAGACCTCCTGGTATCTCCCCTTTTGGCTCCAGGATGTCTTCAGAATGGCAATCTTGGAAAGTGAGTATTGAAGATGGAAGAGCTTTCCTGGCCACTATGGGTTGCCACTCCTCTTTTCACACACACACACACACACACACACACACACACACACACTTAACAGTGACTAACATGTACTAGTACTAGTAACATGGACTGTTTACATAAGAAACAAATTCACTTTTTAAAAAAGCCATTTTATAGTCATACATTTGGAAGAATGTTTGAGACAGCAGTTAGCCTACACTAGTGTTTAAAGAGCTAAAAGCATTTTTATGAAGTAAAAAGACTTAATGACTGATAAGATATGGGAATAATAAAGTTGTCACCAAATTCTTTGAGTAGTACAGTCCCACATGTTGAGTGCAAATATAAACAGTGAGCCAATAAGTATTTTCTTTGTGACCTTGTCAAAGCATATATTTGATCAGCAATGAAAACAGTAAGGCAGGGACGGGACTAGAAATTTGGTTAGGTTAAAAAAATTAAGCGTACACCTAAACTAAGCAGAAAAAGAGGTCAAGTTTCATAAGAAACTGGGAAAAAGAAAATTAAGACAAGTCACTTGGTTAAGGTCCTAAGAGTCAAGTAGATTCTAACATTCTAGATAAGCAGATTTTGGGTTCCTAGGGCATAGAGTGTTAGCAAGAGCAGCTCTGACATGCCCAGAACTATGAAAACTGAATTCTGATTTAAGGCACAATGAGTGGACAGGCAAGGGCTTCTGGAAGGAAGGTCAAAGCCTGTTGTCTCTTAATCTCTGGAAATCTAAATGTGGCTTACCCTTAGGAAGGAAAAAGGCTAAGTCTTCCCAGGGCTATAAGGACTATTGCTCTGTATAATGGAAAAAGAGATGTCTTCAAGAGATTAAAAAAATATATGGTGGTTCCATCGAATAAATACAAGATCAAGTTAGACGCTGCTTGTTTCTACCCAGCATCAGGCCCAGGGCCATTAGGCCACAGCCTGTTATCTCTCCTGCCTTCACCAATCCTAACCTGCCAGGCAATTCAGCAGAAGCTCACTCCGGGCCAGCACAGAAGAGGTGTGAGATGAATGTTGCTGCTCCCATTCGGGTAACTGGTGTGAGCTCTAGACTTCATCATGATATGATAATTCCTTCTGACACTTGTTTCAGATTAAGAACCCTATTTCTTTCCATTAGATTTTGCAAATAATTTTCCTTACACGGTTTCTTCACTGAGGTGATACATTTTCTTCATCACGATTTTTGAAAATGTGCTGTGGGAAAAAAAAATACTGTGTGCTATCTGCAGTAATTACTCTTTCCTCTGTCTTAAAAAAAAAGTGTTTTAGGGGAAAAAATGACAAGTACCATTCAAGTTGTGAAAATGGGCATTTATGACTTCTGACAAGGCTCTCTTAGCCTCTGGCTGCTCTGGACTTTATCAGCCACAGTGGCTAAGGACCAGCAAGTGGCAAGATCAGTCATTCCCAGATCTAAATCAATGACCTCCTTACACCTACCCCAGAGTGTATCAGAACCTGGGCACCCACTAGCAGACAGGTTCTGAGATGTACTTGAACACTTACTATGTGCCAGATACTGTTGTATACAAGTCCAGTGTATTAATTCACTTAATTCTCCTAACAACACTCCAAGGTTGGTATTATTATTTCCATTGTGCATGTAAGGAAACTAAGGTACACAGAGATCGCCCAGATATAATATGGTGGCCAAGTTATTATTCTTTGCCTGCTCTGGATTCTTTACAGTTGCTGTTCTTGAAATAATAACTGTGTCTGATCTTGGGTGGATAAAAATCAGCCGGTCAAATATCCTAGGTCCACCAGCACATGCTCTCCTTCATTAGATTATTTTCTTTAAAAAAAAAATAATGTTGCCGAAACCGGTTTGGCTCAGTGGATAGAGCGTCGGCCTGTGGACTGAAAGGTCCAGGGTTCGATTCCGGTCAAGGGCATGTACCTTGGTTGCGGGCACATCCCCAGTAGGGGGCGTGCAAGAGGCAGCTGATCGATGATTCGCTCTCATTGATGTTTCTAACTCTCTATCCCTCTCTCTTCCTCTCTGTAAAATATCAATAAAATATATTTAAAAAAAATAAAAATAAAAAAAATAAAAAAAAAATAATGTATTTTATTTTTTTTCATTTAAAAATTATTAAGGTATTATATGTATACATAGCTTACCATTGTCCCACCCCACCTCCCATACATGCCCTCCCTCCCCAGAGTTCTGTGTTTGTTGGTTGTACTTATATGCATGCATACCAGTCCTTCGGTTGTTCTCTTATCTCCCCCCAGGTCTCCTTCCACTCCCCGCTGTCATTTGACAGTCTGCTTGTTTTATGGTGACTATCTCAGGACCACACGGATAGAATCCACTCCTCCTCTGGTTCACACCCTCCCCCCCCCCCCCCGGGTCCCACCACTTCCCCAGGGCACACGGCTCTCCCGGGGCACACGGCCCCCCGGGCATTAGATTATTTTCTTATAACAACAGAAACAGCAGCAACAGTGACACTATCAGCAAACATTTAGTGAGGACTTACTTGTGTCATGCCACACACAATATTAAGTTCTTTCCATTTGTTACATAAATTAACTCTGATATTCAGTGGGTATGAGTTGAGCTACAGTCTCTCCCATTAGCAACCTCCTTAGGTCCTCAAGTCACTTAGGCTGGACTGCTCTGGTGGTGGTTATAGCTCAGGGCCCTCCTGAACTGGAGTTAGAACTTGGTTTTGAACTCTGGGTATTTGACCATACCTTTCCCCTAAGGAACTGGACTCTAGTTGTTATCTAGGGATTGCTTCTCTCTGGATAAAACCTACCTTTCCCTCCCTTCCAATACTAAGAATCTGCCTAATACACATCATTTAGCTATTCACATCTTAGTTATTAGTCTTATGTTTACAACTTTCCCTTCGGCTGTTGTCTTTTGCATAGCTGGTCCCTTTCTTTGGGGACTTGCCAAATAGCCAGGACAGTCCCTGTAGCCTCCCCTCTCTACCAGTTAGTTGTCGCAGCCAATATGCCTCTTGTCAAAGCTAATGTGGGTCACATATCACCTACCAACATAATAGTTCCCTATCTATGACCTAGACTAGGAAATGCCTGTAGGTGGACCTGGTTTCATCTTCACTCCTGTGTCTAGCACATAGAATATTCTTAATATGTTTGCATAATGAAAAAAATGAATGAATAAATAATGGATATTGAAAGATATCAATCTTCATTTTCTCATCCTACTGTTAAAAAGGCAATACCTCACAAAGCATACCAGTTCTAGCTGATAAACTGACAGAAAACTTGACACTGCAGGTTATATTTCTCCAGTAAAATTCTCTATTACATAACTGTAATTAATTTATTCCAAGATAGTAGAAATGCATTGGTGCAGTATGAGTATGAGATGAAGGGGATTTAAAGAATACAATAAAAATAGCAGTTGAATATAGTTAACATAATCTAACCCTGGGAAGATTAAGAGCTTTCAATTCATATAAAAACGGAATACTACATCACACACACACACACACACACACACACACACACATATATATATATATATATATATATATATATATATATATATATATTAAAATGAAGGCTGTTTATAATGAAATGCTATCACTATGCAAAAGTTAGCACGGGTTATAAAATAGAGAAACTAACAGTGTGGCACTAGCTGGAGTGAAGTTATTTAAATAGAATTCCATAGAATGACTTTTTGTTCCAAATGGTCAAATCACATAGTAGTTGGAGATATAATTAAGAATTATGTTCTTAAAAATTCTGTAACAGAAGGTAATTAATATCTATCCAGAGAGGCTGGATTTTTAATGAATCAGACACGACTCTGCAGAGAAATGCTCAATGTTGCCCTCTACTCCCATCACACTCTGTTTAGCTAAAAACTCAGCAGAGAAGAGGCCTCCTGGTGCATGGAATCAAGTGTTACATTTGTGAACAGAAAAAAGGCATCCGCTGCTACTCTTTTTGCACACTTGGAATGCTGTGGAAGGACCAGGAATTTCTGGAATTCTACACTAAATTGAAAATGTGTGGATTGCTATTTTTTTTAAAGCAATGAGTCATTTCCAAACTCTGGACTTTTCATTTCCCATTAAATTTGCTAAGCTATAAAGTGTGTTTTTTTTTAAATGAAGCCATACTCAGAAGTGGAATTTATCAAAGAGATAAAAGATAAAAGTGTTGAAGTGAAGGGTCTGGAGCCTTGAGAAGAGCCCATCTGACCCCTCCTCCCACTGGCCTCTGAGGCACCCTGCGGTACTTCTAGAATGCCTTGAAGCATGGTTGAAAGCCACTCAATCTGGAGCAAACCTCTTATTCTTCAGTTGTGGTTACTAAGATTTAAGAAGTTAAGAAATCTTTAAAAAATCACACAGACACAAGAATTGGCACAGAGAGAAGAAATCAGGGGTGTTTTCACAACACTCAACTTTGGTGCCTTTGATCTCACCTTGTCATTGCCCTGTCCCCAGGAGCAGTGCTACTCAATGCCATTGACCTGTCCCCAGGTGCAGAGCTACTCAATGCCATTGCCCCATCCCCAGGAGCAGTGCTCCTGGATGGTCCAAAGGTGATCAGTAAGAGTATCAGCTGGGATCTGGCTGAAAATGCAATCTCAGGCTCCCCCACAGACATGCTAAGTCAGGATCTCTGGGAAGGCACTAGGAACCTGCATTTTAGCAAGGTCTCTGGGTGATGCTGAAGAACCCCAAGACTTGAAAACCCCTATGCCTTGTCTTTCTTTCTGGCCCTCACTCTCCAACTACCAAGCTCAAGAGTAGTGAATGTTTAAATTATTCAGAAAGGAAATGTTTTCCTGAAGGAAAAGAAAATAATTCATGGGAGTAAAGCAAAGAAAACTACCCCAGAGCATTAATCCCCAACTTAGGATCCATTTCAGTCTTTTTTTTTCCCCAATGTAAGCATCTTTGTTTAATGGTGGCATTATGAAAAGGACTAATACATTCTGCTTGTATTCATTCTTGTTACTTTAGCTTTTGTATGGGTAAACTGAAAAATCCTTTTTTTTTTTTTTTTTTTTTTAGAATTACGTGTCTTCCTGTTTCTTATACAACATCTCTATATATTAAAGCCAACTGGCCAACCAACCATTAACTATGACACACACTGACCACCAGGTGGAAGACACTCAATGCAGGAGCTGCTGAGCTACAGCAACTTTGTAGAGTGCCCTCTAGGGCTCCAGGACCCCTCAGGGGATGTCACACTGCCGGTTTCAGGCCAATCCCTGAAGGCCAGGACAAGGACCTCACCTGCCAAAGGAATCCCGCTCACTCTGTAGATGCCCTCAAAGCCCAGTGCCACCCCAGATGTGCCTGGCTGGGAAGACACTAGAAGTTGGGGGGGGGGGTTTGGCTCTAGGGCATGTCCCGTCCATCTCACCCAGTCCTGCCCTGCTGATCACCATCTAATTAATTTGCTTTCAATGTGCATGAATTCTAGACTCTCTCTATATAAAAGCCTAAGTGACCCTCTGACTGGCTGACTGGCCAACCAGCTGACCAGCCAGTAGCTATGATGTTCACTGACCACCAGGGGGCAGATGCTCAATGCAGGAGCTACCAAGCTGTGGTGACTTGAAACCTGTGGTTCTTGGGTGATGCACCCGGAACCAGAGAGGAGGGAACCTGATTTTGGTGTGCCTCACCCAAGAACCGTCCTCTCACAATCTGGGACTCCTTGGGGGATGTTGGAAAGCCAGTTTCAACATGATGCCCACAGGCCAGGCCAAGGGAAGTTACCGGTGCATGAATCCGCATACCACGCCTTTAGTTTATTATATAAATTGGATATGTAAATAGAAGGATTAGTGCATGGAGCTATGTAGTACACAAAAGACAGCATGCAAACATGAACACAAAAGTAATGAACTTAAAAAAAAAAGGTATGTCTCTTACGTCATGAAAGATATTCCATTTAGATTTTTAAAATTTAATAAATTTTTATTTTTCAGATTACAATTGTTTCTTCTTTGCCCCATAGCTCCCCTCCACCCAGTTCCCACCCCACCCTCTACCCTTACTCCCCCCCCCCCCACTGTCCTCATCCATAGGTGTACGTTTTTTGTCCAGTCTCTTCCTGCACTTCTATATTCCTTTCC
>OZ004710.1:18721768-18975437 GCA_963924515.1 Vespertilio murinus
ATCTGGCCTGCATATTTTCTGTTGAGAAATCAGCTGACAATCATATGGGTGCTCCTCTGTAGACAATTAACTGTTTTTTTTTTTCTTGCTACTTTTAATATTCTCTCTTTGTCTTTTGCTCTTAGCATTTTAATTATGATGTGTCTTGGTGTGGTCCTCTTTGAATTCCTTTTGTTTGGGGTTCTGTGTGCTTCCTGGACTTGTAAGTCTATTTCTTTCACCAGGTGGAGGAAATTTTCAGTCATTATTTCTTCAAATAGGTTTTTTAGTATCTTGCTCTCTCTCTTCTTCTGGCACCCCCATTATTCTAATGTTGGTATGCTTGAAGCTTCTTACACTATCTTTAAATTTTTTTTATTCTTTTTTCTTTTTTCTTTTCTGGTTGAGTGTTTTTTGATTCTTTGCATTTCAAATCTTTGACTTGATTCTTGCATTCTTCTAGTGTGCTGTTGGGTCTCTGTGTAATATTTTTTATTTCAGTCAATGTATGTTTAATTTCTAGTTGGTCATTTTTCATATCCTTGAGGGTCTCACTAAATTTATCAGCCTTTTCCAGGAGATTCTTGAAAAACATTATAACTGAGGTTTGCACTCAAAATCCAGTCGTTTGTTTTCCTCTATTTCTTTTGTTTGTGATCTGTTTCTTTGTATCTGCATTTTTGCTGCTTCCCTGAGTTGGTAGGGTAGCTTTGTGTTCTAGGTGTCCTATATGGACATGTGGGTCAGCCTCTAAGTTACCTGAGGTGGACACTCTTGGTGCACCCCTTTGTGGACTGTGTACACATCATTGTTGTAGTTAAGTCTTGATTGTTATTTATCATACTGGGAGGATTTATCTCCAGACAAATTGGCTGTAAGTATCAGCTGTGTCTACACCTGGAGAACTTCTGTGCTGGAGATAGCTTATGGGATTAGACTTGCAACATTAAAAAATCCTCTGTGTTCAGCTTGGATGGGGCGGAGGCTCAGAGCTGAGCAGCAGTCTTGATTTCCTGTCAGCCCTGCCCTATGAGGCCCCTGGGTTTCAGTGTCCCTCTGTAATTGCTGCAGGCACCTCTGAGAGAAAGCCACTCTTGAGTTTCACCTACTGCCAGATAATCCAGTTTCTTCCCCAGTAAATCTAGATTCCCACATTATCTCCTGGAACTAGTGTTCATGGCAGTTGGGAGCTTCTGGTTCCCTCCAGCTAGAGAAATCCAGCAGCACACTCAGCAGTCAGTCCTCTCTAAGTGCACTTGTGCACGTACCTCCATACCTCTGCCTTTTGCAGCTCCTCTAAGTTTTTGCCTGATAGTCCAGATTCCTCCCATAAGAGCATTGATTCCTAGGAGCTCGCCCAGACCTTGGGTTCAGTACAGTCATAACGGGTTCAGTGCAGTTGGGAGCTTCCGACTTCCTCCTGCTAGGGAAAACCAGCAGCAATCTCCACAGTCAGTCTTCTCTGCGTGCACCTCCAGACCCCTGTCCCCTGCGGCTCCCCAGAGTCTCCGGGTCTCCTTGTGGTTTTCTCTCTACCTGACAGTCCAGATTTCCCCCATATGAGCCTGAGTCCACAGGGTTTCACCTGGAACTGGGGTTCAGTGTAGTCGGAATTGGGGTTCAGTGCATCCAGGAGCTTCCTTCTCTCTCCCGCTAGAGAAAGCCAGCCAGGCACTCAGCTGCCCTTCCTCTCCGCACACGTGCCTCCGTACTTCAGCCCTTTGAAGCTCCTCTGATTCTCCGTGAGCTTTTCTCTTTCCTTTCAGTTGTAGAATTTCCACTTAGCCAGCTTTCCTGTGGTTCTGGATTATGTCCATTCTGTCTTTAGTTGTAGTTTTGGAATTGTTGTGCACGGCAGCAGTTTAGGTGCTTACCGTTGCTGCAATTTTGGTTTCTCTGCCATTTAGATTTTCACAAATAAAATCATATATGAACTTGCTACTATTTCAAAGTCATCTCTGGTATCATGAAAACCCATGCCAATGAGGAGGGTATGAATTACTTAAATTGTGTGGAATAAGGAAACTATGCAAAAACATTTTCATAAACACAGAGATAGAACAACAAAATGCAATCTTGTGGATTTGTCCTTATCATCTGTTCCTCTTTTAAGAAAAAAAAATAAAATCACTCTTATTACTTTAAGGTAAACTATTTTCTGCTTCTTCTAAAAAAAATCTTTGGAGTAAATTGAAGATGATATGAAGTATCACAAACTCGGGATTGAGAGTAAGTGCCCTGAAGGAATGAATTATTTTAGAATGTGAAAGTATAGCCAAGGTCCATGTTTAGTTATTTTTGGTTTGAATAGAAACTGAATGTTCAGTGTATAAGAATATGAAGCTATTCCCCATATGCAAAAATTCTGTAGGCTTTTTCAAATGAAACTTTGAAGTCAGTATTTTAACTCTGTTACTGAGAGAACTATGTATGTGTTAGGTGTCATAAATGGGATTCTCTGTTCTCAGAACAACCTTTCTGAAGCCACAACAAACAAATAGAATTCAAAGTTCTTATGCCTGATATATGCTGACTATGCCCTCTTTCATAAAATACATTACCTAGTTTTTATGTTTCTCTGCACATTATATATGGCTAGAAAAGATATATTTCTCCTAATTTAATCCAAAATACACGATTTTAAAAATCTAAATGAAAATTGTAAATACCAATCACATTTATAAATTCATACATATGAAATCATGATTTAACACAGCATAAGTTTCTCTGGATATTTAAAAATTATTATTTATTTTACTTCATAAATCTTTGATAACAGCATTACCTCGGAACAAGATATTATGTGGGGTTATACAGTATTGTCAACTCAAAGTTACAGTGTTTGGTTTAACACATATACTATGGCATAGGTTGCGGTTGCGATTATTTTGAAATCTCTAAACTGCTCAGCGGGCGAAAATAAGCAATGAGGCCCACTTCTAGCTCATCAGTGCTAGGCTTTGAGTCATCTAAGCTATAAATCAAGGAAGGTGAGAAAGAACATTTGCCACTCTCTGGGGCAGCTTTTGAACCTTAGAAGTCCCCTGGAGATTGAGCCAATTTATCTCTCACCATGCTCTGCCATCAACCCTCCCCTGGCATGGAATCCACAATGGAAATGTGCCACACTTTTTACTCTAGTCCTTTTATATACACCCGCCCTCTTCATATTCTTTTTAGAATTGAATTAGTTATTGTTTCAAAGAATGGGGGCCCTGTGTTAGGGAAGGGTGGAGAATAATGACAAGCAAGTCTATTTGTTTGGAATAAAATGGTCAGAAACCGAACAATAAACACACAAGTCTGCTAGAACAGGCCTTCAGTTTACTAACACAAAGGGTTTTCTTCATGACTTTCTTGGGCATCAGTTGTATTTAAATATAAAGTTGCTAATAATTTCCTTTCCCCTTTACTTCTTTAATTGTACAATCGGATATTAAAGCATTTGGCCAAAAATCTTGCCAGATTTTAACTATTTTATTTTTATTTTAACTGCTTCTGATACAGATTGGAAATCTTTTTGTAAATATATTTTTATTGATTTTATTTTACAAAGAGGAAGAGAGAGATAGAGTGTTAGAAACATCTATGAGAGAGAATCATTGATCAGCTGCCTCTTGCACACCCCCTACTGGGGATGTGCCCGCAACCTAGGTACATGCCCTTGACCAGAATCGAACCTGGGACTTTTCAATCCGCAGGCCAACGCTCTATCCACTGAGCCAAACCGGTTTCGGCCAGATTGGAAATCTTGATAAGTACCTAATAAAGTCTGGCTTAATATTACACAGGTTATACTAATATATATATATATATATATATATATATATATATATATATAGTATAATATCTCCAACATGTAACTATGTCTACCAAAGCACCAAAGTAACAATATCCATGCCCATCATAGTGTCTCAGTTTCAGTTCCCACTAAATCAAAAAGGATTTGAGTACAAGTAATTTATTTAGGATGTGATCCTAGGAAACACCTGGGGAATAGAAAAGTGAGGTGGGAAGAGGACAAAATAATTGAGAATGCTTTATTGAATAGATTACTGGGGACCCTCTGAGAACTTGTAGAACATGCCTCAAAATTGAACCAGGCCCAGCTGGCATGGTTCAGTGGTTGAGCATTGACATGTGAACAAGGAGTTCATGGTTGATTCCTGGTTGGGGCACATACCCAGGTTGGGGGCTTAATCCCCAGTGTGGGGTGTGCAGGAGGCAGGTGATTAATGATCCTCTCCCATTGTTAAAATCTATCTTCTCTCTCTCTCTCCCTTCCTCTCTGAAATCAATAAAATATTATTTTAAAAAATTATCCCAGTGAGGGGAGAGAGGGTTGTGGTTTCTACTGATCTACTCTCATTCCTTATTGCTTATTGGTTGAGGTTTGCTCAGTCAATAAACTAAAACTTCTGGCCTGGCCCATGTGTCCACTTACCACCCTGAAGCTAAGGGGATAGAGACAGGAAATCTACAGTGTCTGCTCTACATGATATCAGATGTTACCTCCAAGCTGTATCCACAACTTGTACTGCAAATGACAACAAAACAAACAGATGCACACACTGTATGCAAGATTTGATTGCGTTTGCAAAACTTCCTATATTTCTTTTCATATAAATTAAATTCATCCCTCAAAATTTAAAGTAAAATCCTATCTATGGCTAGAAAAAGGTGGCATAGAAATTTCTCAGTTTTAAAAAATGTGCTTTGGATTCAATTCCTAATACATGCACCTAAAACCATTTCTGTTTCAAGGACATGCAAAGCCAAAACAGCAAGTCTCAAAACTCAGTGCGCTTTCATCATTAGATGTTCTGTATTTACAAGAAAAAACTGTAAATGAGTAATTATAACACAATGTGTAAACTCATGAAAGAGGAGAATATTCCTTTAAAAAAAACTATCAATAACATGTTAATGTAAAGATCTGTCACTCAACAATAAAGGACAAAAAAATCATTGACACATAATCCAAGGTCTGAAGTTTTTTTCTATAGTTAACATCACGAAGGCCCTCTTGACATGACATTTTATATTATTCCCATAAGACTGTAAATAGTTTCTGAATGGGCACAGTATTCAGATTCATTCCCAGGAATAATTGCCCAGAAAATCCCTGTCCTGCACATAGCAACTTCTGGATCCTCCCTCAGAACTGTCTCGTACCTGTCAGATGCTGGGCAGGAGAAGGCATAGCAGCCAGGGTGGCCCTGGAGAAGGAGGAGACAAATCATTGTGTCCTCCTTTTAATAGGATGCTCAGGTCCCACCTCACTGCCATCCTGTAAGCTCAGTGCCTGCTCAACTAGGCTGCTCCCTCCAGTCCAACTGCTGCCCTCAGTCTCATACTCGGAATGTTTCGCTTGTGAACATCAGAGCACAAAATGGCTTATCTGAAACAAATTAAGATTCTGGACTTTGGAGCCAAATAGAGTCTCATCTCAGCTATGTGAACTTTGGCAACATTTTTGTTTCCCCATCTGCAAAATGGAGATGGTAATAGTACCTTCCTCAAAGTTTGTTGTGATGTGTGTACAGTGCGTAGTACTTAGTACTCAAGAAATGCTAGCTGCTGCTATGCTTATTATCAAATAAGAAGGGAAGGAAGCAAGCTACTGAATAGAAGGGCTCCTGGGAAACTGGAAAAAGGCTTAGGGAAAACTAACAATCAAAGAGAGTAAAAAAGAAATAACTGTTACCACTTGCAACAGCATGGATGGAGCTGGAGAGCATTATGCTAAAGGAAATAAGCCAGTCAGAGAAAGATATGTTCCATCACAAGATCTCACTCATTTGTGGAATATAATGAAGGACATAAACTGATGAACAAAAACAAACCAAAGACAGAGAGACATCAATAAGACCGTCAAACTTCGGAGGGAAGGCAGGGGAGAGTGGGCAGGGAGTGCAGGGTAAGAGATCAACCAATGAATTTGTATGCATATAAGCTAAGGTGACCAGACGTCCTGCTTTTGAACAATTTGTCCCGCGTCCCTTTAAAAAAGTCCCGATTTTTGGATTGTTAAAAATCAGGACTGTCCCGCCAAAAGCGAGATGTCTGGTCACTTTAATATAAGCATAACCAATGGGCACAGGCAACAGGGGGATGAACGCCTGTATTGGGAGGCGGAGGCAGGCTAGAAAGGGTCAATGGGGGAAAAGGGGGACATATGTAATACTTTCAACAATAAATAATTTAAGATAAAGACAGAACTTTCCCTTTCTCCAGAGTGCTGGTTTTCACATTGCAGACAGGGAACCGGTAACTCAGAGGGAAAACTTGTTACAGATGTATATTGTCAGGTGTCACTTCTGACCAACTGAAACAGGCACTCTGGGGATGGGGTTCAGCAGTCTGTGTTTTAACAAAATCCCCAGGTGATTCTGATGTGTGCTCAACTTTTGAGAACCACTGCTCTAACTGCATAGCAGAAAGGGTAAAGGCTGAGCTGAGTTCAGCTAAGAAAGAACATTGACATCCGGTCTTCTTCTGGGCATTTCCATCATTTGAAATTTTTCGGCTATATTTTTCACTTATATGCCATCCAGTCCATGGGTATGGTCTTTTAAAAATGGAAGTAGAGCCGAAACCGGTTTGGCTCAGTGGATAGAGCGTCGGACTGTGGACTGAAAGGTCCCGGGTTCGATTCCGGTCAAGGGCATATACATTGGTTGCGGGCACATCCCCGGTGGGGGGTGTGCAAGAGGCAGCTGGTTGATGTTTCTCTCTCATCGACGTTTCTAACTCTGTCCCTCTCAATTTCTCTCTGTGTAAAATCAATAAAAATATTTTAAAAAAATAAATAAAAATGGAAGTAGATAACTACCTTCAAGGTGTGGTTAGTACTCTGCCCAAAGCCAGAAAGACACTAGAAAAACTCTTCTATATTGTTTTAAATATATTAGTACAGAAAATAATTATTTTAGTGCATTAACAATTATCATATAAACAAGCCAATCAGAATATCATGTACCACAGCCATTGCCTTTCAGTTTAAGAAGTGAGCACTAGCCACTCTTCAAATCAAATTAGGAAGCATACACGATTGTGTGATAAAGTGTATGCATTAATATAAAAATTGGACTTCAAATCTTAAGCTTTGTAGAACAACATTTTCTTATCCATATGTTTGACATCTATAAAGACAACACTTTCTGCTCCTGAAAAATTTGTTTACAGTGGAATCTTATTTTAAGTATTGTCCTTTATTTAAAATCTTAACATTATTATATGTCCTTTTGATTTTAAATGCATACATATGTACATAAAATGTCGTTATTTCTCCCACTTGTTCATTGTTGAAATTGCCTTCGCCAACAGTTATGCAATGTCAAGATGGGAGCAGAATGTGTGGGAGAAGACATTTTTGGAGCCAAGCTTTGCTAACATATGCATCTATTCACAAATTACCAATGAAATATTGTATGTGTCTAAGAGTGCAGAAAAACTGGCTGTTGAAAATGCTTCCCTTAATTCCCACCTATGCTAGAAGGAGAGAATATGAGAATGAGATGACCTTATTTTGGGCTCAACTTTGGCTAGATTGAATTATTAGAAATAAAGAAACTGATGGTGAAATTGGCAAATGCTACAATTAGGGATCCATAGGTTCAGAGATCCAGTTATCTGCCATTTATTTACCAGCATTTAACTGCTTACATGACCCTTCATGGTCTTACTCCATGTGACCCCTCAAGCCTTATCTCTCTTTGTTGAACTCCACAAGCAAATAAAATATCCTTATTTCTTATTTCTGCCTCTCCATGCATGGTCCCTCTCTTAGGAACAATCTCTTCCTCCCTTTGCACATTTGCTTGGACAGATTGTAATCTCCTTATACAGCAGCTCATACAAAGATTCCTGGGCATTTCAAACTGGGACGCCTGCATCTTCAATGTGTGACCTCAGCACATTTATCCTTTGTTGTATGGTATTTTAATTGTCCATTGTATTCTCTTCTAGAGTACAAGTTTCTTGAGGTCTTTTTATACTTCTTTGTAGTTTTATGCATCAATACATAATGAATAATTAATTAATGCATGGGTGAATTAATAACTCAATGGGATGAGTGAATGAGTGTTCAATACTGGTTCATTTTGTATGAAAATTATAACATTTCAGATATTACCTTTCATGGTGCTATTCTGTGAATGTTTGTGTCCCCCAAAACACATGTTGAAATCCTAATGCCCAATGTGATGGTTCTAGGAGATGGGAAATTTGAGAGGTGCTTAAGCCATGAGGGTGGAACCTTCGTGAATGGGAATAATACCCTTAAAAAAGAGGTGCCAGACAAATCCCTAGCTCCTTCCACTATGTGTTGTGGAGACACAATAAGAAGGCACCAAGTATGAATCAGGAAGATTCAATAATACATTAACATATTGGTTTTCTATGTTAACTTATAGTCCTTGCCCAGGCACTGATTCAGTGGTTATATTTACATTCTACTTTGTCATGTTTATACAATTTAATACATTTTTCCTCTTACTTTTCTGTCACTCTCTTTGAGTTGTTACCTTTGAGTATCCTGGTATATATCCTTCTGTTCCTTCCTCATGGTCATGTAATCTCATAGGATCAATTTTGCTTTCTTAATGTTTAAAATGGGGTAATATGTTTATTAAAATTTGCTTTGCTGTTAAGAAGCTATTATGGCTATACGATCAGAACAGCACACATAGATCTAATTAATAGAATGTGGAACAAAAAAGAGACTGTGTACTAAATCCAACAAGCTTGGGTAAGGGGCATGTCAGGCCTGGCAGGTCCAGTGATCACACAGGATAGTCTTATCGTAAATTCCTAACTGGGAAGGTCATGGGGGGTAGTCATGTCCCATGCTCATAGCTTCCTTAGTAAAGGTACATCTTTGCATTAAGTGAGCCATGCCATTGTTCTTATGCATCTAGGATAACATAACAATATTTATCGAGTGCTTACTGTTAGGTAGGCATTAGTCCAAGCACTTTATACATATTAAGATATTTAATTCTCACAATAACAACCATATGAAGTAGGTATTTTTATTACTATCCCAATTGAAGAAATGGAGACACAAATATATTAAACTTTCTCCCAGTTACTGGGCTAGTTAAACAATAAAGGTAACTAGCTCTATTCAAACCCAGATAATAGTGGGATTGCACTTAGTAAAACAGCTTAGAAATCATGAATGACGTAGGAAGAATGAGATTTATAAAAAACAAACAGGGGGTACAATACAAAAGTATACAGTCTATTTAGAGTTGGTAAAAATTTTGACATTTTGATTTTGCTTTCATTTTATAGTCTCTAAAAATTTGAAAACCATAGCTTTTCTTATTCATACTGTGAAATAAAAAAAAAACAACAAATAGGAATCTGGTATTTACTTTAATATAATATTAGTATTTGCATTGAGTTTATGCAAATAAACACCTTCTGTCCCTATTTTTTAAATTAAATTTAATGGGGTGTCCCTACTTTTGATTATTGATTTTATTTGGTTCAAGTTCCTGATACAAACTGTTAAAAGGAAGTCACGAAAGACTCTGAAATGATTAAAAGTTTACTGTGTGTCTTTTCAATGGAATCCTATACTTTGTCTAACAAAACCTTAAGGAATTATCTGATTCTTTTAAGGGTCTGCATGTTAGTCATTGTGCAAATGTATTTATTTCATGCAATGCAATTGCTTTTTCTATGAGGATCGTCATTGCACCTGTTATCAACTTCTTATTAGCTTCTCTGATTGTTTATATGTGTCTGTTCTTCAGACTCCCTTGAACCAGTTTTAACATTTTACTGATTCATGCATTAGTTAATGACTTAACATAATGTTTTCACATATTCATTTTATATTTCTATATGAATCATGATTTCAGCTTTTTAGAATATTAGCCTTTTGTCAAAACACAAACAAAAACACCATTTGTTCATTCAATATTCTGCTTATAAAAGGTACCTATGTATCGGATCCTTTGCCATGTGCCTGAGATGCAAATTCTAATGATAATATTTTATATATCCATGGTACATTTATTTAAACATTTTAAATAAACACTGCTACAATACTATTAACACAATTACAGACTTTATTCAGATATCACCAGTTTTCCCACTAATTTCCTTTTTCTGTTTCAAGATCCAATCCAGGATCTCACATTGCATTTATTCACTATGTCTTTTTGGTCTCATCCAATCCTGAGGTATCTTAGCTTTTTCCTGTTTGTTTGTTTTTCCCCCGACCCTGAGAATTTTGAAGAAGACTAGTAAGGTATATTGCAGAATGTCTCTTTTTCTTAATTTTTTTCAATTACAGTTTATATTCAACACCATTTTGTGTTAGTTTCACATACACAGCATAATGGTTAGATAATCATATACTTTACATAGTGATCCCTTTGATATTTCAAGTACCCACCTGGCATCATACATAGTTATTTCAGTACTATTGACTATATTCTCTATTCTGCACTTCACATCCTGTGACTATTTTGTAACTACCAATCTGTACTTCTCAATCCTTTTACCTTTTTTTACCTAGTTTCCCAACCCCACTCCTCTCTGGCAGAATGTCTCTTAAGTTGTGACTGAAGTTTTCTCATGATTAGAAGGGAGCTACAGGAATTGCCCTTCTCATCACATTGCAAGCACAGCATGATTTTCAAAGATACTTAAGCTCCTAAAGAAAGGAGTTTGCTCTCTTGTTTCTTTTGGGACTCTGTTGCAGGGTCCTTTCACGCTACTGCATTTGCCTGCATGGCCCATGGCATATGGACCCCCCACACAATGGACTAATGGACTGAAACTGGTTTAATGCTATAGCAGACCCAGCTCCACCATGTAATAGAAACTTTGGACACTGGCTCTACTAGCTCTACTGAATCCACAGATGCACATGTTCCAGGACTGGATTAAGGAAAATCAGGGATGCACACAAAACAAAAACAAAACAAAACAAAAAACCACTCATCCTCCCGTGTGAATCCCAGAAAATTCATTTTTCTTAAGATCTCATAGGGATCCGACCCCCCAACACTCAGTCGACTTCCACTGATGATACCTCACTTTCACTAATAACAACATTATGTTAGGGGGGACATGATATCAATATGATTGTCATTAATGATGCTAAACTTGACCACTTAAGGTGGTGCCTGCCAGATTTCTTCTCTATTGTAAAGTTGCTATTTCTCCCTTTCTATATTCTATCAAAGCAAGTTATCAAGTCTAGCTCAATCTCAAGGTGAAAGGGAAAATTAGACTCCCCCTCAATTCATATACTTATGAATTGTTCTATAAGGAAGATTTGTCCCTCAAATATGGTTTTTCAATAAACAGAGAAAACATTATTATCTGACTGGCTGTGTGGCCAATCTCATTTTTATCCTGTTCTAAATTCATAAACTGGCTTTTGTTCTTTATAACCTACTTCAAGTTTATGTTTATCCTATATTATCATTAATTTATTTGTTTAGGTAACAAAATATTTTTTTGGTAAGTTCTGGCTTTCAAGACTAATAGATTTCCCCACATATGTCTATGGTTACAAATTGTACCAGCACACTGGGAAGGAAATGAGCTGATAGTACATGTGTCACTTTGAATCACTGGGTATCCTACAGGGAATATTGAGTTACTTAAGCTTCAAAGAAAGATGTGACAGTGGCTAATCATATATTAGATTCAGATTTTAATGTTCTCACAGCTTAGGTGGCCCATCAATTTTTAATGTTAAGTTTTTTGGTAAGTTCTCCAACAAATTTTCTGAACAAGTTTGCTTTAAATGCAAAAATTTTAAGCTCGATTAAAATGTTAAGGGGACTGTCATGCCATTTATATTATCCTTTATGAAAAAAAATCAATACTTTAATAGACTTCCTTGGTAAACTATATTGAGAAATTCAATAGTATTGTTAAAGTCAAACTTCCCATCAGATTCCTGTCTTTTATATGTATTTTTCTGACAAAAAATATAAAATAAGATGATGCAATGAGTTGCATACAAAAGATTTATTTTATTTATTTTTTGCATGGTATAGAGATTTACACATTACAGTGTTCTGGGCTAAGAGTGAAAATTTGCCTTAGAGAACTATTGTCTGTCTGAGTCCTGTTGCCTCAAATTTAGCATGTTGCTCATCCTCTGTTATAACACAAAATTCTTTTACAGTAAGTTTTTCTAAGAATCTGTCATCCCTACTAGACCATGAAGTCTGATTTCAAAGATTGTGAAGATATAAGTCATATTTATTTCCTCAGTTCATTACATCATACTTGACACACAGGCACACTAGCCACATTTTAAGTGCTCAATAGCTGCAAGTGACTAGTGGCTACAGTACTGGATAGTACAGAAATGAAATATTTTCATCATTACCGAGAATTCTATTGGAGAGTGCTGGGTTGGAGAAACATTTTTCAGCCTTGGAACTACTGACATATTGGACCAAATAATTCTTTATTGTGGCAGGCTGTCCTGCGCATTGTAGAAAGTAAAACAGTATCCCTGGCCTCTACTACCTAGATGCCTAAAGCACTCCCCACCTTCAATGTGACAACAACAAGAAAAAATGCCTTGAGACATTGCTATATGTCCTCTGGGGATGAAATTGTTCCTGGTTAACAATTATTGTGTTAGAGAACAACTTCTTGAACTACAGTCCTGGAAAAACTTAAGTTGCCAAGACTTATTCTTAGAGATTGCTAAAAATTGCTTTCTTTAAAAAAAAAGGATCCACATACAACTTAAATGTTTTATGTAATTGCATACAGCAAAGCTGTTTAATAAAAATAAAATTTACTAGAGTACTAGAGGCCCAGCGCACTAGGGGTGTGTGTCCATCAGCCCAGCTTGCACCCTCTCCAATATGGGATCCCTCAGGGATCTGGCCTAAACTGGCAGTCGGACATCCCTTTGACAATCTGGGACTGCTGGCTCGCAACCATTTGCCTGTCTACCAGCCTGATCACCCCCTAACCACTCCCCTGCCAGCCTGGTTGCCCCCAACTGACCTCCCCTGATGGCCTGGTTGCCCTCCCTTGCTGGCCATCTTGTGATGGCCATTTTGTGACTAAATGGGGGCAGCCATCTTGTGTGAGGGTGTGATGGTTAATTTGCATATTACCTCTTTATTATATACTAGAGGCCAGGTGCACGAAATTCATGCATGGACGGAGGTGTCCCTCAGCCCAGCCTGCATCCTATCCAACCTGGGACCCCTCAAGGGATGTCCATTTAGGGCAGTCAGACATCCTTTTCACAATCCAGGGCTGCTGGCTCCCAAATGCTTACCTGCCTGCCTTCCTGATTGTCCCTAACTGCTTCTGCCTGCCAGCCTGATACCACCTAACCATTCCCCTGCCAGCCTGATTGATGCCAAACTGTTCCCCTGCCAGCCTGTTTGCCCCTAACTTTCCTCTTTTGCTGGCCTGGTCACCCCTAACTGCCCTCCCTTTCAGGCTTGATCACCCCCAACTACCCTCTCTTGCAGCCCTGGTCCCTCCCAATTGGCCTCCCCTGCTGGCCATTTTATGGTGGCCATCTTGTGTCCACATGGGGGCAGGATCTTTGACCATATGGGGCAGCCATATTGTGTGTTAGAGTGATGGTCAATCTGCATATTACTATTTAATTAGATAGGATAGAGGCCTGGTACATGAGTCGGGGCCAGCTTGTTTGCCCGAAGGGTGTCCTGGATCAGAGTGGGGGCTCCCTTGGGGCATGGGGCAGCCTGGGCAAGGGGCCTGTGGTGGTTTGCAGGCTGGCCACACCCCCAGGTGACCCAAGCAAAGGCCCTGGTATCTAGGATTAATTTATCTTCTACAATTGAAACTTTGTAGCCTGGAGTGGAGCCCAGCCTTCTGCTTGCTCCATGGCAGCAGCCATTTCTGTTGGAATTTATGTATCTTCTATAATTGAAACTTTGTAACCTGAAGTGGAGGCTTAGGCTGGCCAGGACAAGTGGAAAGCTTGGCTTCCTCCATTGCCAGGGACAACCATAGCATTCTGCTCTCTCCAGCCACCATTTTTTTTTTATTTATCTTCTATAATTGAAACTTTGTAGCCTTAAGCAGAAGCCTTGGCTGGCCAAGGTGTGTGGAAAGCTTGGCTTCCTCCATTGCTGGGGAAACCCAAGCCTCCCTCTTGCTCTCTCCATGGCCATAGCCATCTTAGTTGGGTTAATTTGCATACTTGCTCCTGATTGGCTGATGGGCATGGCTGATGGGTGTGGCTGTGGGTGTAGCAGAGTGATAATTTGCATATTACTATTTTATTAGATAGGATGACAACCTTTCCCCAATTTCTCTTATCACACTTCAGACCCATCTAAATAAAATTAGTGCCTATGAAGCAACCACCACTGGGTTCTTCCTTAGATCTGTGCATTTAAATAAAAGAAAATAACTCTAGGTGGTTTGGCTCAGTGTATAGAGTGTTGACCTGAGGACTGAAGGGTTATGGGTTTGATTCTAGTCAAGGGCACAAGCCTGGGTTGTGGGCTTGATCCCCAGTGGGGGGTGTGCAGAAGGCAGCTAATCAATGGTTCTCATTATTGATATTTCTATCTCCCTCCCCCTCTCCCGCTCCTTCTCCTCTGTCTCTCTCTCCCTCTCATTTCCTCTTTGAAGTTAATAAAATATATTTAAAAATAAATAAAGCAAAATATCCTCACCACTTCAGTGCATACTTTTGGGCTTCAAACTATGGAGATTCACATTATTTTTCTCTGATGGTTTTCTCTGGCCACAAAAGCCTTTTTCTTGTCAAGTTGGCATGCCAGTACTGCTGATAAAATAACTTCCTTTTAAAAGAAGTCCTCAAACCAATGATTATCAGGAGTTGGTATATAAATATCCCAGTTGCCTTGTCATTTGAGTAGGATAACTCAGAAGCACAGGCTTTTACTATACCCAGGGTTTTCTCAGTGTAGTAAGTTCCACTGTCTAGTGGTAGTCATTTGATAATGCAACTTTTACTGTATGCCTTCTCTTCATTTTCTCACTTGCTGTCTATACAGTATATCTATGGAAATTTTATTTCCCAAACCAAGTGGAATTCTTATCTCAGGGTTTGCATTGCCTCAGAGTTTGCACTAAATTCTTGACTCTGGGTCTACTGCTGGAGAATCCAGAATACAATATGCTTATTCAAATAGTTATTGAGCCTCTTACTGCATTGTGAGATGGTATAGGTGCTGTCCTCTAATTAGAATAAATAAATATGCTAAAATTAGAACAGGTACCTTTAAAAAAGTAACTAATATTAATTTATCTTTTAAACATCAACCAAAGAATTTCTATGCATGTATATAAGCATAGCCAATGGATATAGAAAGTAGGGGGATGAGGCATGTGCTGGGGTTGGAGCACCTGGGGGGAGGTCAGTAGGGAAAAAAGGAGACTCATGTAATATTTTAAACAAAAAGAATTTAAATTAAAATATTCTCCCAATTTTCTTTTTTTAGGTAAAATTTATGTAATATTAAATTAACCATCCTAAGGTGAATAATTCAATGACATTTTGTACATTCGCAATGCTGTATAACTACTATCTTTATTTCCATCACTCCAAAATAAAACCCTATACTCATTAAGCAGTGACTCCCTATTTCATCTGCATCATGCTCCTGGCCACCACAACTCTGCATTTCATTTTCATGGTTTCATCTATTCTGGATATTTCATAAAAATGGAATATGTGCCTTTTGGAGTTTGTCTTCTTTCTGTTAGCATAATGCTTTCTAGGTTTAGCCATATATCAGAACTTCATTCCTTTTATAGTTGAAGAATATTTCATTATGTATATACATATCACAATTTCTTTATCTCTTCACCAGCTGATGAATGTCTGGGTTGTTTCCACCTTTTAGCTATTCAAATAGTGCTAAGAGCATTCACATACAAGGACTTGTTTGAGCACTTGTTTTCAATCCTTTTTGGTATATATCTAAGACTGAAATTACTGGGTATGTATATTCTATGTTTAGCTTTTTTTGTGGAATAGCCAAACTCTTTTCCACAATGGCTGATCCATTTTACATTCTTAGTAGCAACGTATAAAGGTTCCATTTTCTCCATACCAACATGTTTCATCTATTTATTTATTTATTTATTTATTTATTTATTCATTCATTCATTCATTCATGCATTCATTTGTGTCCATCTTCATGTTTGCGTGGGTGCGTGAGAAGTGATATCTCATTGTGGTATTGATTTGCATTTCCTTAATGACTAATGATGTTAAACATCTTTTAATGTGCTTGTTGGCCATTAGTAGATATTCTTTAGAGAAATGTCTAAGTCCATTGCTCATATTTTAAGTGAGCTATTTTGTTATTTGTTATTTTTTGTTTAACCTATAAGAATTCCTTTTATTCTGGATATTAAATACTTATCAAATACTAGGCACCAGTTGCAGGAATATTCCTGCAAGCCTTCCGACCAGCTTACCTCCTGCCACCCCATCTCTCCTGCTGCCATGATTTTAGAATTTATTTTTAAAAGTCATCCAAATATTGCATGTACATAGTTTCAAAAAAGGAAATTATATTATATGACATAATTAAAATAGTATATTTTAACCATTTCTACCTGAGTTTTTCTTTATTCCAGGTCTTAGCTATTCTTTTCTGATATTAACAATCCATCTGCCTAAACATTATGCTGATAATATAATTTCTTAACTTATCAACTTTAATCATTTCCACTATGAAAATGCAGATATAGCACTATTTTACCCACCAATATTTTTTCTACTTGTGTGTGTGTATGTGTGTGTGTGTGTGTGTGTGTGTAATCTCAATAGTTAAAATTTTTTCTAAATAGTACATGACAAAATAATGAAGAAAAAGTTCACTGAAGGTGATACATGGATCATAAGTAAACAAATTAAAAACATTAAACATCACTAGCCATTAAGTTAATGCAGATTAAAACCATCATGAGACATCACTACCAATCTATTAGAAGACTTAAAATAAAAAATATAATGATGATACCAAATGTCGATGAGGATGCAGAGAAACTGAATAATTGATACATTGCCTGTGGGAATAGAAATGTAAAATGATACAGCCACCTGGAAAACAGCTTGGCAGTTTCTTTAAAAACTAAATACATATTTACCATATGGCGCAGCAATTTTACTCGTGGGCACTTACCCAAGAGAAATGAAAACTTGCATCCACACAAAAACCTGTATACATACATTCATTGCAGCATAATTTGTAATAATCTCAACGTGGAAACAACCATAATGTCTCTCAATAAGTGAATGTTTAATCAGAGTTTGGTAATCTATACCATGAGATACTTATAGGTAATAAAAAAGGAATGAGCTATTTTTTTCTTTTTAAATTTTATCTATATTGTTTAAAGTATCACAGGTGTCCCCCTCCACTGACACCCCAATACTCCCTATTGATACAATAACTTGGGTGGATCTCACGGACTTTATGTCAGTGAAAAAAATAATCCCAAACGCTAATAAATTGTGATTCCATTTATACAATATTATAAAAATGACAAAATTATAGAGATGAAAAATGTATTAGTGATTGCCAGTGAGATGGTGCAAATGTTGGGAGAAGAGGAGATGGGCAGCCTGAGGAAGATGTCTGTAAGGATGAAATCGCTCTCTGTACCTTGATTATGGTGCTGGTTACACACATTTTCACACGATAAAATGGCATAAAACAAAACATACACACAGTGCCAATGTCAATTTCCTGATTTTGATAGTATGTTTCACAATAAGTTCCATAAAATATAATCATGGTGGGAGGGTGGGATGAAGAGTACACGAGACCTCTCTGTACTAATCTTGCGTCCTGTGAATCTCCATTTCAAAACAAAAAGCTTTAAGAAACTGGTATTTAAGGTTATCATATTGTGACTAATCTGTTCACTGTTGAGCCAAATATTGGATATAATGAGTATATTTCCTTTTTTTGTATAAGATTTTGTTCTTCCAGGAATAATCTATTTTTGTTTGCTTAGTTTTAAATGGATTTATACTTATATTTTGCAATCACTTTTTTATATTTTTAAATATATTTTATTGATTTTTTTACAGAAAGGAAGGGAGAGGAATAGAGAGCTAGAAACATCAATGAGAGAGAAACATCCACCAGCTGCCTCTTGCACACCCCCCACTGGAGATGTGCCCGCAACTAATGTACCTGCCCTTGACTGGAATCGAACCTGGGACCCTTCAGCTCTATCCACTGAGCCAAACCAGTTTCGGCTTGCAATCACTTTTATATGATTCTTGCAATCACTTTTACAGGATTCTAAGCACTTTCTAGTGATAGATTTTTCATGTATTAATATAGTAATTACTTTATTTGTCCTATCCCCCCTCCATTCTCCCATCCTCCAACCAAAAATTCATTTGAGATCCCTCTATACTTATGCTAGAATTTTGACTGGTTGCTTTCTGAAAATGGTTTATTTTGATCTGTGAAACCCTGCATGGCCTGAGTTGAAGGTGCATCTCTTCAGAAAGTGTTGGATCCTTAGGGATCCATGAATACAACCCAAGAATACATCATGTAAATTTCTGAGTCTGAGATTTCTCTGAACCACAAAGGAAGTATTAATGTGCACCTCAAACATGGGAGAAGTCCTGATTTTTCAGGTTTGCCAAGGAAGGAAACAAGGACTCAGGCTGAGTATGACAAGTTTCTTTGACATCCCTTCTTGTTGATAGATGGATTTTGTCCAAGGCTGTTCTTTCACTATATATGTAGCTCTTCAAGGATATTGATTTCTTATGGAGATCTCCATTCTAATTTAACCAAGCCTGGCCTTTCCTCCTATCCCTGATTGGCTATTAGAACCTAAGCTTATTTATCAGCAAATACCACCAGGGTGAGATTTTGGCTCCTCTTTTATTAACTCCTGGGTATTTTCCTTATTTTCTTATGACTTTAAATAGATGTGTGTTATATTTCATCCTGCATTTCTTATTGGTTTGTATAAAAAGTTAGGTCAGAATAGCTTGCCCATAATATTGTCAAAAGAGATTGCTCTCTAGATCTGCAGCACAACTATAATTCTAGATCTTGTGATCACCACTCCTTTGTTTTGTATCCTGCTTTTCTCCTCATTGTTTAATTATTGAATTTTCATGAAGCTTGTATTCTAGTAGCTTCTTGAGGAAGGGTTTTTGGCAAGTAAATTTCCGATACCCTGAATGCTTGACTATATCTTTATCAATTTTAAGTTGAAATTATTTTCCCTCAGAATTGTAAAAATATGGATTCTTTAGCTTCTATTTTCAAAAATTGCTGTTAAGGGGGTCTGGTGACATTCTGATTTTCATACCTCATACTTTCATTAGTGAAATGGGGTCTCTCTCTCTCTCTCTCTCTCTCTCTCTCTCTCTCTCTCTCTCACTGTGTGTGTGTGTGTGTGTGTGTGTGTGTGTGTGTGTGTCAGGTTTTGGAATCTTTCTGCTGTTCTGAAATGTCACATAATATTTATTGATGTGACTCTTCTTCTTGTGCTGGAAATGTGGGGGGGCACTTTCAATCTTAAAACTAAATGTTATTCATTTCTGGGAAATATTCTTATATATTTTTGATAATATTTCCTTATATTTTCTCTATAATTTCTTTAGTTAGACATTACATTTCTTAGATTGATCCTTTAATACTACATTCTTTTCTTTTTTTAATTGTTCATTTCTTAGTCTTTATTTTAACAGCTTTCTGGGAGATTTACCTTCTAGTTTCAATTTAATTTTATCTTAGCTATTATAATTTTATGTTGTAGAAGTACATCCTTGTTCTTTGAGTTTTTCTTTTTAATAAAAACTTTTTTGTTTCATATATCCAATATTTTCTCTTATCTTCCTAGGGATATTAATCATTGTCTCTATTTTTCCCTGAGTTCTGTTTTTATATTTTGGTCTCACTGCCTCAAATGTCTGATGACCCTTTGTTTCCTACCCCTATTTAGGATTTAGGCACTAAAAATTAACAATAAGCTTTGTTTGTAAGAATTCTTGCCAGGTAAATTTCAGCCTATATACATGAGCAAAGATGCCCAGATGAGTATCAATAGGTGTTTTCTCTAAGGCCACTCAGTTTTGTTTGAGAAAAATATCTAACCTCCTCTCTAGGAGTATATACTAGTATTTGCTTCCTTTGTTCCTGGAGACAAAAAGGACATAAGCCTTAGGGAAAGTGGGTGGCCTTATTCAATATATATAGTTTTACTTAATTTCCATTTTAAATGTGGAAATTCTCCCCTACCTTTTTCTCTACCTGATGTACAATTCCTCTGGAGAACAAACCTCCTGGTTGGATAGGAAAGAGACAATAATTTTGAGCCCATGGAAAGGGCTGGAAAGCTTGCGGATATAATTGCTACCTGGACATATCTTTAAAACAATTTAAAAATGATTTTCCTCTGGCTTGTTTTGACACCATGTGTGTTTTTCATGGGTGTCTTGCTGTTAGCATTACAATTAATTTTCTAAAGGATCCCAAGTCAAATTTTTAGAAAATATTCCTTTATTAACTTTTGGTTGAGAATATGTTTGTATATTTTCAGGAAACAACTCCAAGACCATGTGGATTCTGGCAACAGAGAGGAATTGACAGGACTACTCCATCCATGAAGACAGAAGAGAAGCAGTCCAGAGATGGAAGACGCTGAGTACGCCTTGCCATAATAGCAGTCAGAGCTGTGTATCACTGCAGGTTGCCCAGGACCAAACCAGAGAGGGTTGGACCTGCATTTCCACCATTTGTCCACCATTCAGAACTGAAATATTATTGCTGATATGTACACATAAGGAACTGTTTGACATTGAAATTGGGTCTCAAAAGAACTGTTGGCCAAGAAAGAAACTCAGTACAGACTGATTCATATGCTTTTCAGCATAATGATTATTGCTTGTCTCATTTTTGATTCTTATAAGTATATTTCTAGTAGGACATGATCTCACTCATCTAGGGGAAATGGTGAACAACATAGACTGATGAACAAGGACAGACCCAGAGATAAGGAGCCATGGGTCAGACTGTTGGACCTCAAAGGGAGAGTGGGGATAAAAGGGAGAGATCAACCAAAGGACTTATGAGCATACATATGAGCCTAACCAGTGGTCAAGGGCAATAAGGGGGTGGGGGCATGAGTGTGGGGGGGATTGAAATGGGAGGGGTCGAGGACAAATATGTGATACCTTAATCAATAAATAAATTTTAAAAAAGATAAATAAGATGTATTTTGATAAGTCTATCCAAAGTTGGTAAATACACATTATTAGAATGTAAGATTCCTGAGGGTTAGATAATTTTTTTCTCTACCCACCACCACCTCCTTTTAAATGCCTGGTGGTAGTATATACATGTGGTGCTTCAGTAACTTCCTGGTGATAACAAGCAAGATTAGGCTCATAAAAAAATCTTCTCTGCCCTTTTATCTCATTTTATTTTTTAGATGTATAACGGAACTAATTTATGGAACTTCTATTAGTTCACTTAAATCCTTTTTCCCCCTGCACTAAATTGGTGCTAGATAAGTCATATCTTTCTTTCTCCATGGTTGAACATCTGAAGTTATCTATATAAAATTGAGATAGTTGAAAATAGCCACAGCTTGAAATATGTTGAGTTTAACTCTGCAATTTAATTGCAAAATTAATAAAACAGAAATAATAATCGTCACAGCAGGAGCTAAATCACGCTGCTACAACTGCTGGGTTTGTTCTCAGATGTTATTAACTCTGAAAGCTGACTTCACAGTGGAAGGGAGGGCACTTCAGCATTTTGAATGCATATTTTAGAGTTTTTCTTTGATACTGTAGCATATAATGTGGAACACTGAAATAAAAATAAAATGTGTCTGCTTTGTATGAAAATAAATTCAAAGCTCCTTGTAAGTCACTTCAAATCTCAAGCACACCTTTAAACTTCAGTTAATCTACTTGGCTGTTCAGCGGTGTTCATTTTTATAATTACAGTAGCTTCCTACATAAATGGTGTTAAATGGACCCATTGCAATATGCCAAGAAATAATAAATGTCTTTTGTTTTATCTTATATATTTATAAGTTCCACAACATACATTGGCACACATATTCACTTTCTAATTTAAGAATTATTTTAAAAAAGGCAAAAGGTAAAAAAAAAATTCTCAATTAATCCCAGGTCATAAATGTAATTAATTTAGTAGTGTCTAACCATCTCTTTTAGACTGGGCAGTGAGCCATTGATTACAGAGAAAAGACTGCATTTTCTTAAAATATAGAGTTAGTTTTATTGAAAATAAATTTTAATTTGACATGGTTTTAAGACTAACAAGAAAGTGCAAATATAGTACTGAGAGTCCCCATGTACCATTCACCCAGCTTCTCCCAATGATATCTCAAGTAACCATGATATATTATCAAAGCCAGGGAATTGACTGGTACAATGTTATTAACTCAAATACAGACCTCATTTAGATTTCCCCAGTTTTTATATGCACTCTTTTAATGACATACTTATTTTTTAAAATATATTTTTATGGATTTCAGAGAGGAAGAGGGAGAGAGAGAGATACAAACATCAATGATGAGAGAGAATCATTGATCAACTGCCTCCTGCACACTTCCTACTGGGGATCAAACCCGCAACCCTGGCATGTGTCCTGACCGGAAATCGAATGGTGACTTCCTGGTTCATAGGTCAACATTCAACCACTGAGCCATGCCAGCTGAGCAGGATATAATTATTTTCATATAGTTTAAACACTAATACTTATTTTAAACAAATGTATTTTATAGCTATTTTAATATCATTCTAAATTATTCTAAACAATGTTCAATGTATCGAAATTATAAGATTGATATCCTTATAATTCAACTAATGCAAGACTCCTGCCTTTCTCCTTTGGATTTGTTGCCATAGAACTTTTTAAAATTACTTTTTATTTTAAATAAAGAAATCACCTTGACTGAGAGAGCTTAACTTTTTATCCCCCTTGATAGGTTTATGCTCAATTAGTCCTTAGAAATTACATATGAACAGTTTAGTTCTGCTTCTCTGCTTCCAAGTCTCAGTGCTGACTAGGGTGTTCCTTAACATCTGGTTCAATATTCACTGATGACCAGATTTCAGATACTTAAACAAAACAAAATAAAAACAAAACAAAACAGAACACAGAAATTAGTCAGTTACATATACAATTTAGAGGCCCTTTTGAATATTTTGTTGGAAATAAAAGCAAAAATGCTGAGGCAAAATGTATACTTTCAGATTAAAAAATGTGAATTAATATACATAACACTTGGTAATATTCATCACTGTCTATATGCTACTAAGTCACTTTAAAAAGCTAAGTAATTGACATAACTATTTAGCAAACATGAACAAGTATTTGCTTCCTAAATATTTTAAATAGCTAGTCATTCTTAATTTTTGATAAAATATACTGCAATCACATTAATTCTAATAAGTCTAATATCTTTGTAATATGGATATAAGTAATTCAATAGGAGTTCCTTGTGATTTTACTTTAATTAATACTCACTTATCATAAAGTATTACTCACCTTTTGATGGTATGCCCTTAATGACTACACCTCTTATGAAGTGTGCCAGATCATTATTAATTCCTTTTGTATTCATTAAAACAACATCAATCAGGGAAAGCTCATTTGCTATTAATGTGAATATAACAGGTAATTTCATTCTAATCTAGTAGTGATTAATGTTCACTTGGTAAGTAATTACAATATCACATTTCAAAGTGTTAGCATTGGGCAATACTTATTTTGTGTGGCGTCTCAAAGAACCATAGTAATGTGTCTGAGCTTAGAACTGAAAAGGTTCAAGAAAGGAAATCAACTCAGGAACAAGGAGGGAGGATTCCTAAGCATCTGGGAAAAGGAAATAATGGTTAAGTGAGAGATTTATAAAATATGTTGCCTTTTTTTGTTAACCAGTATGCTTCCTTTACACCCATAAGTATCACCACTCCATTCATAAAAGGAAGAAAAATAAAGCTGATAGAGAGGTTTCAAAATTGACTGCTTCAGTTCTATGATGCCAAGGAAACTTTAAACTATTTGGTTTCCCTGTCCTAAATGACAGATTAGTTTCAATGTAAGAAAAAACTTGTATTTAAAAGCAGGAGCTCTTTTGCATAGGGAATACAGTCAATAACATTGTAATAATTATGTATGGTACCAGGTGGGTACTGGAAATATCAGGGGAAACACTTTATACAGAAAGTTATGGTCTAACCACTGTATTATACACCTGAAACTAATACCAAATAATATTGAATGTAAAAAGTACAATTTTAATTAAATGAAAAAATAAAAGCAGTTCATCATTTTACTTGTATATTAATCAAAATTAAAGTTTGTCTCTTTAATTTTGGACCAAGTTATCTTTATATTGAAAGAATTTGCTAAGAAAATATATATCGATGATCCACATTAATATTATAGTCCTATTTTAGGTAAACTGCACACACTTTCATTAACATCAATAACCAGGGAGACTCCTATACATATTGACAATACATTACTATGTTAGATTGGATCAATGTTGGTCATTGATTTTTAAATCCTGGAAACATTAAGCTTACTGTAAAACATTATAGGTCAGTGGTCAGTAAACTGCAGTTCTCAAGCCACAAGCGGCTCTTTGGCCCCTTGAATGTGGCTCTTCCACAAAATATCACATGTGGGAATGCACGTACAGAGTGATTGAAACTTAGTGGCCCATGAGCAGAAGTCGGTTTTCGGCTCTCAAAAGAAATTTCAATCATTGTACTGTTGATATCTGGCTCTGTTGACTAATGAGTTTGCTGACCACTGTTATAGGTTATCTGCACATATCTGAGATTTATAGGCTATATGAGGGGATATATATGAGCCTCAAAACAACCTTGAAGCATAGACAAGACAGGTATCATTAATCTTATTTCACAGATGTGGAGATTGACACAGAAAGAAGTTGAGACTTTCCCTGAATCCCATTACAGGGCTTTTACTAGAATCCAGGGCTTCTAACTCATAGTGTTGTGTTTTTTCCACTATAACACAATGCCAGCCTGCCTCCCCCCACTTGTGACAGCGTTTGGAGAACACTTATAAGGGAAATTCCCAAGAATTTAACAGTGTCCAAATACCTAAAACTGCTGGACCAATAGAGAAACCAGGAGAGAAGAGGAAGACAAGAAGTAAGTCATCTCAGAACTTTAAACCATTTGGGCACCCCAGGTATATTCCTAACATACTGAATACCAAGTCTGCAAGTCACAGAATTTTAAGTACAAATCCCACCAGAGAGCAAGCTTAGATTTCTGCTGTGCTACCCAAAACACTAAGATTAATTCAGAAACTAAGATGGCTCTGGACTATTGATACAGCCTATCAGTAGATACAACTGGTACTGGAGGGTAGTACAAAGAAGGGAAATAAGGCTGGATAAATGTTTGACGTTGGACAAGTCATTTGCTATCCATTTAATCTTACTTCAGTGAACAATTATTGACACATATCAATGTTATGAATTATGAATAGAAGTTAGAACAGAACAAAATAACTGCCTTTAAGAAGTTCACAGTTGAAAAATGTTCTAAAAAAGGACTTTTTAATGGGTGTGCCAAAACACATGCTGTGATTGGGTCATAGATATCTCAGATATCCAGTGCCCTCAGCCCAAGGACATAGAGGAACTGGGGGCAGCTTGGAGTGCCCAGCCAAGGAGCACTGTTAAGAACTTTGGGCTGTTTTACTGAATGGAGTATGTATCCTAGCTGGGGGAGGGCTGGGGCTCAGAAGATTTTTTTAAAAACTTAAACCAAGAGACAGATGAGAATCCTGGTGAACATTTCAGCCAGAGGAAAGAACAATCCAACGGCATGAAGGCATGCCAAGAATTGGAAATTTTAAATTACTTGATACAAAAAAACACAGTATGCTAGAGCTGTGTTGGATCACTTATCTTTCTTCTCTACTTTTATATGTCAAAAATTCTACCCAATTGGCTAAATACCTCCTTCTCTAGAAAAATCCTAATATTTGTATAATCCTTTGCTCCTTTAGATCACCTAGATCCAGGTTTCCCAAAATATGGTTTGCTTAGCATTAGTGGTAGGGAGCTGATTTGTGGTGTGATGCAGATGAACAGTTTAAACTTGAACACTCATTTGTTTTCATGTATTATAAAAAACGCACA
Organism: Vespertilio murinus; assembly: GCA_963924515.1. Lineage (NCBI taxonomy): Eukaryota > Metazoa > Chordata > Mammalia > Chiroptera > Vespertilionidae > Vespertilio > Vespertilio murinus. The sequence goes on from OZ004710.1 coordinate 18,747,929, forward strand.
CACTAACACATCGCACTATAATTTTACTTAAGTAATTGTGCTTAAGGATAAAAGGAAAATACCATGATGAGCTGATTTTAAGTAAAACGTTAAGTAAACAATAGTATAGATGTCACTGAAAAGATAGGACAATGGAGGGCTATACTAGTTTCTATTAACTGCTGTCACCAATCAATACAAACTTAGTGGCTTAGAGCAGCAGAAATGTACTATGTTACAGTTCTGGAAGTCGGAAATCTAAAACGGGTCTCATAGACCAAAATCAAAATAGGACTGTGCTTCTTTTGGAGAAGCTAGAGAAGACATTGCTTCATTATCTTTTCTAGCTACTAGAGGCTCCCAATTGTTGGGCTAGCGGCCCCTTTCTCCATCTTCTACGCCAGCAACCGGCATGGCATCCTCATGTCTCTTTGTTTCTGACTCCCACTCTTCTGTTTCCCTCTTCCATTTATAAGAACCCCGTGATTACTGTGCCCATTGCATGACTCAGTATAATCTTCCCATGTCAAGGTCACCACATTAGTGATCTTAATTCTATCTGCAACCAATTCCCCATCACCTGGCATAGTCACAGGCTCTGGGGATTTGGACAGGAACATCTTTTGGGAGGGGGTATCATTCTGCCTACAACATGGGGGAACACAAAACTTGCTTTGGCCAAGGGGATATTAGCAGGCTTGATGAAAAGAGAGATGCAAAAATTGTTTACGTTTCCACTCTTGCTCTTCCACCTCTGCCTCTGCCAAGAGGAGATGCTTGGGCCAACCTATTGGAAAAATAGCTAAGATATGAGCTGCGGCACCAAGATGAATCTGTCACCCTCAGCCACGGCAGCTCCAGCCACCCTCCAGATTTGCAAACTAGCCCAGCTAGAACACATGAACTATTGAATTTCAATCAAGGCACCAACTAGTGAACTAAAGACATACTTTTTGTTCTAAGCTCTTGAGTTTTGGGTGGTCTGGTGCATATCATTCTTGTGGCAACAAATACAGATATCAAATGATAATTTTTCCAGATACAGCATTAAAACAAAACAAAACTAACCATCTACTGTTAGTATCCCGCTGTCACAGAAGGAACATTTAAATGACTAAAAAATAATCACAAGGATATGACCTCAGAATAATTGGCAGGCTTTCCTAAGAAAAGCAGGTGACAAGCTTCCATGATTTCTCTGTCTCCTCCCTCCTTCCCTCTTTCACTGATTATATTTCTCATTTCTCTGCTGCTTGAGGAAATATTCACAGAACATCTGCATTTGAGAACTTCTGCCACACATGACTTAATAGAATGCTTTTACACATTGTAAACCTTCAAAAACTTTGTTGAGTGAGTGATCACAATGTGAAATGTGCCATTCACAATGGCATGCTATGAATTCTGGAACCGAATAATGTGGTCATTGCAGAGCACTTAACATCACTAAAACGTATAGAAAAGAAACATTTTCTATTCCGTGTATTCTCCCTTATACTAGAGACACTACTGCAGCATATGAAGTCATGCTGAGACTTTGTGGAAAGCTGTGCAGTACTAATTTAAAAGGACACATTGACTACATGCTGACTGGCTTGAAGGGGGGCTTACCATGTTGAATTGCTTTCTCTTTAATTCTCACCTGACACTCTGAGAATTTTATTTAAAATGGTAATGGATACAAATTAATCAATAAGGTGTTATGGGGATTTAATGTAAAAGGAACTAAAAAAATCCAATTTCCAAACTGCCAGATCTATTTAGCACATGTTGGATGTAGCTTAACCCATGGTGCATGAACAAATATAGGTCAAAGTTAAATTTTATAAAAATGGGGAAAAAGAGTCTTCACAAAACTTTCTACTGGATGAGAAAACTTTAGGCTTTTTTATTTTTTTTAAACATATATTTTATTGATATTTCACAGAGAGGAAGGAAGAGAGAAAGAGAGCTAGAAACGTCGATGAGAAACATCGACCAGCCATCTCTTGCACACCCCCTATTGGGGAAGTGCCCACAACCAATGTACATGCCTTTGACTGGAATCGAACCTGGGACCTTTCAGTCCGCAGATTGACGCTCTACCACTGAGCCAAACCCGTTTCAGCAACTTTAGGCTTTTTTAAAAAAATATATTTTATTTATTTTTTACAGAGAGGAAGAGAGAGGGATAGAGAGTTAGAAACATCGATGAGAGAGAGTCATCGACCAGGTGTCTCCTGCACACCCCCCACTGGGGATGTGCCCGCAACCAAGGTACATGCCCCTGACCGGAATCGAACACAGGACCCTTCAGTCCGCAGTCCGACGCTCTATCCACTGAGCCAAACCGGTTCTGGCCAACTTTAGGCTTTTTAATATATGTGTTGCCAAGCCCAGACCCTTTAATTATAACAATCCTTTCTAATGATCTACATCTAAACAGGTACAGTACAATATTACTAATAAAATATTGTCTTTGGTACTATTTTTAATGTATTTAATGAGAAAGCACTACAATTTTTATTGTTTTACAAGAACAATATATCTTTCTCTACTAGTGTAGAAATACCTATGTATTTTAACAAGATAATTTATTATTTAAGGATAAGAGTATTATAATATTAAAAATTAATCATATAAAGGGGTGGGAGGTGGAATCATATAAGATGGATGGATATATTATAAAGCAAGAATAGTAAAATATTAATGGAAAATACAAGTGGTGAGTATACATACACTCACTGTAAAAACACTTCCAACTTTACTGTATGATTAAACAATTATATATTAAAATGTTAGACAAATTAAATCCTTAATTGCGAACATTATATCCTTATCTGTTTTTATAGCAGTAGCCAGCATTTTGTTGCCATTTCTGTTCTACAAATACAGTTATTAACTAGTTAACTTTGAAATGTCTGAACTGTTTGTGGAGCACGCTCATCCTGTGCAACTTGCTGACTGAGAGATTTGGGATTCCCTGTGGAGTTTGAGATTATTTTGAAGAATAAATAAAAATTAGTTGGGCTTAGAAGGAGAGGTTGGGTGGAAGGTTTTTCCAGAAGACAGAAGTATGGAGACAGAAGGCGAGTGGAGTACAGGTTGCCCAGAATTTTTCTTATATATCTCCCTCAGGGAGTGTGGGGAGCTGCCCTGAATGCAGGGGTCCTACGTGCCTGAATGCAGGCATAAGTGTCGGACACAGCTCTCCGTGTGCCCTTCATACTAATCTAATCTAAGTGAGAAATAACTGATGCTTTTAGGAATGCTAGTATTGACTGCAGACAGCCTTGCTTATTCAGAAGGTCAAAGATTAGTCAGGAGAATGTTGACTTAGAAGGACCTAGAAACCAGAGGAAGATAGCTTGCTTGTGTAAGAAAGTTGGCGGGGTGAAAAGATTAGGAACCAGGTGGATTTCGAAACTTATTGTGCTTGCCTGAAGAAAACACTTCGGTATAGAAAGGCTTTGAGAAATAAACTCTGGACTGGAGACCTCGGTCTCAGTCCTTCCGACCCCATCTGTTCTTGTCTGTTTTTTTTCTTATCCCCCCCCCCCCCCCCCGATCAGGTACTGTTCTTTGCCGGCAGGTTCCGGCAAGGGGGGAGTAAAAAAAATGGGGCCATAGAGAAAGTACATCATGAATGACCTTAAATGCTACTCCAAGAATGTTGGAGTTTATCATAAAAATACTGAACGATTTTAAACATGGCTATGGAGCTGACAGGGAGAGCCTTCATGTTAAAAGATGACTCTGGCCGAGGAACTGAAACTAGATACAGGAAAACCATTTAAGTGACTACTGCAGTTTTCTAGGTGAAACTAATAGCAATAATATCACTGACAACAATCATAGTAACTACTCTTTTTTATTGCATTTTTAGTACCCATATCTCTCTGTGTGGTAATCTCAGTAAAGTTTCAGGATACAGAATCAACATTTAAAAATCAGTTGTGTTTCTATAAACTAATAACAAACTATCTGAAAAGGACATTTGAAAAGCAATTCCATTTACAATAGCCTCAAAAAGATTAAAAGACTAGGCATAAACTTAACTATAGAAGTAAAAGACTTGTATACTAAAAACTATAATACACCAATGAAAGAAATTAAAGAATACCCAAACATATAAAAGATATGCCATACACTTGGGTTGGAAGACTAAATATTGTTAACATATCCATACTACTCAAACCAATCTACAGATTCAATGCAATCTCTATAAAAATCTCAATGGTATATTTTACAGAAATTTAAAAAAATGGAACCACAAAAGATCTCAGATAGTAAAAGAAAATGTTGAAAAAAAGTAAATAATGCTGGAAGCATCTCATTTCCCGATTTCTAAATATATTAAAAAATGAGAATAATTAAACCAATATGGTACTGACATAAAGACAGATATACAGACCAATGGAAGAGAACAGAAAGTCCAGAAATAAATCTATACTGATCTTGCACCAGGATGCCAAGAATATGCAATGGGGAAAGATAATGTCTTCAACAAATAGTTGGCAAGATTGTATATCCACATGCAAAAAAATGAAATTGGACCTTTGTCTAACACTAAATGCAACATTCAACTCAAAATTAATTATTAAGGTTTAAATGTAGTATCTGAAACTATAAAACTCCTAGAAGGACATATAGGGAATATCTTCATGACACTGGTCTTGGCACTGATTTCATGGATATAACCAAAAGCACCACCAACAAAAGCAAAAATATACAAGGAACGAGTCCTATTCAGTCCCTTCAGCCAGCTAAAGAAGAAATTTTATGCAGAAACTGAAAGTAGAAGAGATTAAGAAAATTTCTTAAGGTTGTGAGATTTAAATCAGGCCTGAAATGAGGGATGGTCATAGAGAAAAGTCTGCTTTAAGAGATACTAGAAACACCAATCAGAAAGGATATATGCACCCCTATGTTCATAGAAGCACAATTTACAATAGCTAGGATTTGGAAACAGCCTAGGTGCCCGTCAGCAGATGAATGGATCAGAAAACTATGGTACATCTACACAATGGAATACTATGCTGCCATAAAAAGGAAGGAATTCTCATCATTTGCAGCAACCTGGATGGAATTAGAGAACATCATGCTGAGTGAAATAAGCCAGTCAATGAAAGAGGAACACCACATGACCCCACTCATTTAACGTATAATAAAGAACATTATAAACTAATGAACAGAAAGATAGATATAGTGACAGTAAAACAACAAGCAGACTATCAAATGACAGTGGGGAGGGTAGGGAGATCTGGGGGAGATAAGAGATCAACCGAAGGACTGGTATGCATGCATATAAGTACAACCAATGGACACAAAACTCTGGGGAGGGAGGGCATGTATGGGAGGTGGGGTAGCAATGGTAAGCTATGTACACATATAATACCTTAATAAATTAAAAAAAAGAGATACTGTTAGAGGTAGAATTATGTCAGGGTAGATGTGTGTATGATAGAAGTCTGGCTGGAACTAGAAGCTTTTTGCTTAGAAAATTGGGTAAATGGTGGTACCATTTTATGAACTAGGCAGTAGCAGTGGATGTCCAGAGCTGCTGGGAATTTCTACTTGGGACATGCTAATTTTGAAATAACTATGGGTAAGGGTAAGACTCAAAATATTTAACATTTGCTATAGCCCAGCCAATCAGAGCAGCTACAAGCCAGTGCATCTTAACTGTACAGGTAATGTACTGGTAAAAATACAGTAAATATGGAATGGCCAAGAGAAAGATAGAGGAAGCAGATAATAATTAGGGAGTCAACTTTTTATAGGTACTAAATGGAGCTTTGGACAAAGACAAGATAATGATATGGGTGTGGGATAGAAAGTGAAGGAGCGCTGAAGAAGGGATCTAGGGATCATGCATGCTTATGAATATAGCAGAGGATGAATCATCTGGGAGAAATACTGACAATTAGGCAGATAGGTCAGATTTGAAAAGATGGGTAAGAAGATGCCAAGGAACTAGAGAAGGAAATAATTATACAAAGAAACTGTCAGGCAGTCTGGCAAGTGGTAGAAAATTGGTTTTCTCAGTGAGAGCAGTTTGCCAGGCATGTAGGATTAATAACCAGAAAATATGGTTGACAAGTAAATTGTGGGTAAAGAAAAGAATTCAGCCAGCTGTGTGATGTTTTTCACAAAGATTGTCCATGAAGTGAAGGAGAACGGAGATTTGGCACTGAAAGAGGGTGGGAGAGGAGTGGTGGTGACAGGAAGTGTGTATGCTTGTTTATGAAGGGAAGCAAGGGGTAAGCTGACAGTAAAGTATCAGCAGGAAAGTGATTTAAAAGATATGAAAGGTCCGGGTTGGTGTGGCTTAGTTGGTTGAGCATCATCCTTTGTACCAACAGGTCGCTGGTTCAATTTCCTGTTAGGGCACAAGCCCAAGTTGTGGGTTTGCTCTCCAGTTGGGGTATATACAGGAGGCAACCAATTGATGCTTCTCTCTCACCCTCTCCCTTCCTCTCACTCTCAAATCAATAAAAACACATTTTTTAAAAAGTTATGAAGGGAAATATGTACATATATATACATACATATATATATATATATATATATATATATATATATATATAATTGATTTTTTTATAGAGAGGAAGAGAGAGGGATAGAGAGTTAGAAACATCGATGAGAGAGAATCATTGATCAGCTGTCTCTTGCACACCCTCTACTGGGGATGTGCCCGCAACCAAAGTACATGCCCTTGCCCAGAATCAAACCTGGGACCCTTCGGTCCACAGACCCATGCTCTATCCACTGAGCCAAACTGGTTTCGGCAAGAAGGAGATTTTTGACAGAGTACAGCTCTAAAGAAATGTAACTCAGAACATAACATTAGATACGGGTCAGCATCAAACTGGCTTAAGAACAAAGCCTCAAGTAGCTGACCATAGAATCAGAGTTTTGGTCAAGCTAAAGATAACATCTTGAGTTCAGTTGTGTTTCAGTTCCAGGCCCATGAAAGCAGAGTGACTCTATGGACCACACCCTCACAAAACCAGATGGAAAGATGCCCTGGCTGACATTAGGACCTGTCAAAGTGATCAATGACTCCCTGTCCTTATCCCAACCAATAAATTGAGCCACCAGCCTAACTCTAGCCACCATAATTAATAATTTCCCCCCTATATAATGCATTCCCTGGAAGCCATTACAAAGCCTGTTCTTTGTGCACAAATTCACCTAAGACTCCAGACATGGCTCCATTTCCTTAAAAATAAATCTTTAGCCTAGCCAGAATGGCTCAGTGGTTGAGCATAGGCCTATGAACCAGGTGGTCACAGTTCAATTCTGGTCAGGACACATGCCCAGATTGCGAGCTCAATTCCCAGTGGGGGTCATGCAGGAGGCAGCTGATCAATAATTCTCTCTCATCATTGATGGTTCTATCTCTCCCTTTCCCTTCTTGTCTGAAATCAATAAAACTATATTTAAAATATAAATCTTCACTTTCTTGGCTGTGAACTCCTGTTAGCCTTTGATTGGGCTTTGATGAGCTCAGGACAATGAACCCTTTGGTCTTGAAAGTTTCTTCTTTATGAGTGTGAGGGACCTGCCTTGCTGACCCAGTCTAAGAAATTTCTAGTTACTCAATCTCTTTTATTCCTTATTGAACAACTTAATGTTTGGCTTCTTTGCTTTTTTTTATTTTTAGGAGCATTGAAAACATACTTTTATTTAACAGAAACTTATACAAACTTGATACAAACCATAAATTATGCAAAACTTTATCACCATTCTACACGTTATAACTTGTGGGAGTTGGTTGGAGAGAAACTTATTGTTATAATTATTAGCATTTTAGAAGGGAAATTTTCTATCAGAAAATGTCACAGTAAAGGGCTACAAAGCTTTTCAAAACATTTCTTCCTCCCTACTCAGCCCCACCTCCAAAACCAATCTCAGCTTTTTCCAAAATATCATTTATGATGCTATGAATACAAATTAAACCCCAGCTCTGTTGGTGCTAATTTATCCAATAATAAACTACTTATTAAATTAAACTGAAATAACTCTTTATGTCCCATTATGTAGGAGATTTTTCTGGCCCACACTTTAAAAATGATATTTTAATTAGTGGTTCATCAAGTTGGTCCTGAGCAGCAACAATAGCATTCCCTGAGAATTCAATAGAAATGCAAATTCTCGGGCTCTACTTAGATCTAATTGATTACTGTGTACTCTTTGATGCCTCTTTCTCCACCTAAATGTGTTCAGTGGTAAGTCAATGAAGAAAATTTATGCATCTAATTTTCCTTTATTCAATGCTTTGCAGAATTTGGTCCCCAGACCAGTAAATTTTCTCAGTTGAAAATCTGCTAGCGATGCAAGTGATCAGTCCCCACCCAGCCCTAACTGAATCTGAAATTCTTGGGGTGAGACCTTTCAATATGTGTTTTAACAAGTCTTCAAGTAGTTTTGTTCAAGTTTACCCCAAAATAATGGATTTATAGGCTATGACTGATTACATATATTTAGAACACAACTCTGTTAGAGAAATGAAAATAATCAAAGTTTTCTGTTCATTAATAAAGGTAAAATTCAAGTGCTAAAGGAATCCTAGGGCAGGGATTAGATAAAATCCATATACAGAGGAATATAAAGTTTAAAAAAGTATATTAAAAAAGTATATTAAAAAAACCTATATATGGGCTAAATATCAGGATTTTTCTTTCCATGTGTTACTATGGGGCAGTTCTGACACAACTGCAATATGCATTTATATTAATGTGAAAGGCTTCTTGTATCGAGAAGGCAACACCTTCCATGTCGTAAACTAATTCTAAAATGAGGAAAATACCTTTCATGAATGAACATCTTCTCTTAACTACTCCAATACTCCTGTCTTTTTTTTTTTTTTTCAGAGAGAAGAAGGGAGAGGGAGAAAGAGAAATATGCATGCGGGAGAGAAACATGGGTCAGCTGCCTCTTGCATGCCTCCTATCAGAGATCGAGCTTGCAAGCTGGGCATGTGACCTGGCCAGGAATGTAACTGGCAACTTTTAAGTGCACAGGTTGACACCACCCTACTGAGCCACATCAGCCAGGGATCCTGTCTATATTCTTGATAGCAGAGTAGTATGGGGGAAGCTTCTGACCAGGATTTTGAGCTTCTCCAGATAGGCTGATGAGTTTACAGAATGGGGAACATCCAGCGTGTGGGCCAAATATATAAGGCCTGCGAAATCATTTGGTCTGGCCCTGCCAAGGCACTAAGGGTGAGTTAATTAAATGTTAACCAAATATAGCAGAATGATTTTTAAGTTGCTAATTTTGTATGGTCCGTGAATGATGTTATAAGTATCCAAATGGCCCCTCACCAGCAGCAGCTCCACGAGAGAACTTTCAGAAACGCAGTCCCCAGACCTCAGTCGTTTGCATGTTCATTCACAAGGCTTCAAAGTGATTCAAATATTGAGAACCGCTGTCCTAAATTATATGTAACATTTACCCTGTGTATGTTTTTAAAAATATATATATTTTATTGATATTTTACAGAGAGGAGGGGAGAGAGATAGAGAGCCAGAAATGTTGATGAGAGAGAAACATACACCAGCTGCCTCTTGCACACCCCCTACCGGGGATGTGCCCGCAACCAAAGTACATGCCCTTGACCGGAATTGAACCCGGGACCTTTCAGTCTGCAGACCAACACTCTACCGCTGAGCCAAACCGGTTTTGGCTGTGTATGGTTTTTTTTTGTTTTTTGTTTTTTGTTTTTTTTTTTTTTTTTAGTTTCTATGTTTTATACTGCTTTGATAACTTGTAGGGGAAGGGGCTTGCTGACCAGGGAGGGACTGCCCCTCCCAGGTCTACTGAATTTCAGAGGCAGAAAAAGTCTCCTCTGTGAGTGAGGCTGTCACGTGTAACCTAATCAATCCATAGCCCTTATCCCCAACTACCTCCTTTATCTAACTCATACACACCAAGCCAATATTTCCAGGGTCAGGTACCAGATAACTAGAGACTATCCTGAGCCCACTGAAATTATTTAAACCATCAAATACTAAATTTGCTCAAACATGCCTCCCCTGCCTCACCCATTCCTTCCTAGGAAAACCATAATAAAGAAGAAACCATGCTTTCTTCTTTGCTTCTTCTGCCTCCTGAACGACTCTGGTACTTCTTCTTATAGCTCTGCATAGTGTTGCATGCCCCCTTATGCTGGGAACTGTGAGTAATAAAACTTCTTTCATTGTGCTGACCTCACTATGTCATCACTCAGTCACCCCTATAAATGAAATCCCAAGTGCAACTAAAACACTCTGCCCCTGCCCGGCCAGCATGGCTCAGTGGTTGAGTGTTGACCTATGAAAGAGGAGGTCAAGGTTTGATTCCCAGTCAGGGCACATGTCCAGGTTGTGGGCTCAATTACCAGTGTGGGGTGTGTAGAAAGCAGCTGATCAATGATTTCAGTTATCACTGATGTTTCTATATCTCTCTCTCCCTCTCCTTTCCTCTCCAAAATCAATAAAAAATATAGTTTATAGAAAATAAAACACTCTGCCCCTTCCGACATACTCGAAGCCCTAGGTTTCCTACTTCAGTAGATGTCTCCACTTGTTCAAACTGGAAACCTTGGCTTTTCCCTTTCCTTTAACCCTCCATATTAATTCATCACCAAATACAGCTAAGTGTAGCTCCAACAAACAACAACAACAAAAACAACACAACAATCTTTGGGATCAATTCCTCTCCCTCCACCACTTATACCAATGTGTCCTGTCTGGATTTTAATACTCTATTATAGGCTATTTTTTGCCTCATGCCCTTCCTACCTCAATTAAATTTTAATTTTATAGGAAGTCACTTCTCTTATTAAACAAGTATACAAAGAAACTTAAGAGTTTGTCATTGTTACCCAAGTTAAAAACAAAAACAAAAACAACAACAAAAACTTTTTGATCTTTGTCAACTTTCCAATTTCATCTCTCCCAATCCAAACTCTAGCTTTATCAAGTCATGATAGTCTCAAAATCACTTTATTTCAGAGTTGTGTACAGTATGTTGTCCGGCTTAGAATGCTCATTACACCTCTTTGCCTCCTATTTGAGAAACCCATCTTTAGGTCTCTGTTTATATATTAAGGAACACTTCCCTAAGGCTGAGATATTTTATTATTCCATATCATGTCCATCCCATATCCTGCTATCTTTTCAATTTTCTGGACTTCTTATCCCCAATAAAGTCAGAAAAGGAAAGGGAGTAGAAATTAGAGAAAGAATGAACTTGGGGGATGAAAAGGAAGGAGACATTATGTGTCAGGGAAGAGAAATAAGTTCCTGGCATTTTTTTGTTTTGTTATTAATCCTCATCCAAGAATATTTTGCCATTGATATGAGTGGAAGGGAGGGGAAATGACAGAGAGAAACCGATGTTAGAGAGACCTCCCGCACATGCCCCTGCCAGGGACAGGGATAGAGCCTGCATTTGCGGTACGTCCCCTTGACTGGAATTGAATCTGGGACCCTTCAGTCTGCAGGTCAGCGCTTGATACAGTGAGCCAAATCAGCTAGGGAAGTTCCTGGCATTCTTAATTGCAACTCTGAAGGCATTTTTCCACAAGGGAATAAACTGTAATCAGTTTTGCAAACCACCTTCAGAACTACTGGCATGTTTGTTCACTTATGTACTTGACATTTTTCTCTTGACTTGTATTGACCCATTTTGTTTTACTTAGACTTGTTCTAAGCAATGACATCTTAAATCAACTGTTTATAGTACTGGCTACATTTTTTCTAAAACACATTAATTAAATTGTGAATGAAAATGGGGTTCTGCAGCTCTGGTAAGGTAGCTCAATTGCTTAAAGCATCATCCTGATATACCGAGGTTTCGGGTTTGATATCTGGCTGGGGGAGGGGAGCACATATAAGAATCAAACAATGAATGCATAACTAAGTGAAACAATTGGTATCTCTCTTTCCTTCCCCCTCTCTTTAAAATCAATCAACAAATTTAAAAGGGTTCTACAGAAAGTAATCTCACAGGGTGATCTGATCCTAAATTTCTAACTGGGCATGTCATAGTGTATAGTCATGTCCCAAGCCCATAATTTCTTTAGTAAAAGGTTTTTAAGCAAATGTTGTCCATTTTTCTTGTGCATCTAGGTTAATACACCCTTCAGATGCCGGAATCAATGCTCCTTAGAGACATAAACACCCTCAAGAGAACACATAACCTAATTATCTTATAATCCAATCCCCACTTTGTTTTCTCCAACATTCCTGTACTATTCCCTAAATTCTCTGGTTAATTTCCAACGAGTAAATGAAGTAAATGCTGCCTAGGAAGCACTTGATATCTTTCTTCCTGGCAAGTATCATCAGTCTTGGCTCAAATAAACTGTTATAAAAATTATTTACAGGTGTGGACATTTATTATGTTGTGTAAAAGTATCAAAACATGTACCATGTAATAGTATTCTGTTTTCATTACTCTAGTGGGAAGTGAACACTTGGGGGCAAAAGTGCTATGAATGACAATAACCCATACAGGCATATTGAAAAGTACTTTAGCCATAGCTGGTGTTGCTACATCGTTAAAAGTGTCATCCTGTGCACCAAAAGGTCACAGGTTGGATTTTTCGGTTGGGGCACATGCCCAGGCTTTGATTTTATGCCTGGTTGGAACATATACAGGACACAACTGATAGATGCTTCTCTCTCACATTGATGTTTCTCTCCCTGTCCCTTTTCATTCATCTCGCTCTAGAATAAATAAATAAAAAAACATATCCTCCAGTGAGGATTAAAAAATTAAAAAAAAACAAATTAGATAGCATAGTAAATTAATTATAATTCATAATATTTCCCTTTGTAGTAAATTTAATTCAAGTCCCAACCATCTGAATTATAACTTTTTTTTGGGGGGGGGATTGCCTGTAAATTAAAAGGCAAATAATTTTCAGGTCAGTTTTCTAATAAATCATTAGTAGCTCTATTCCAAAATATTAATACTTTAATTTTATTTTGAATGGCTCAAAATGATTCTTCCAATGCAAAAAGGTCCCAATGGTTTTGCAAAGGTAGATGACAGGTTTTGCCTGGAAATCAAAAATGACTCCAGCCACAAGGGGATTATCTTTTCAAGTGGCTAAGAGTCATTGTGGGATATATTTTCAGTCTAGTGTTTCCCTAATGTACCACTCAAGATGATCTAAATCAAGTTTCCATTTTTGAACAGACTTTCATTCTAGTTATCAATTTTAGGCTGGTATCTTGTGCTTCATCTTGTTCTTAAGGACTGTTTTCTTACCACAAAGTTCTCACAATATCAGTGGTACTCAAAAAAATACTCAAGGTAGCATTCTCAGAAGTGATAAATGACCATGTGCTTCTAATACAAGTCTTGGAAAATGACTTGTATCTTGTATTATGTGCATCATAAATTTCTAATTGCTCTTTCAGAGTATTCTGTAAGAAAGAATGTGTGACATTTTTAAAGAATATAGTGGCATTAAAAGTGAAGCCCTCAGAGGTGGAAAGACAGAGGATTTAAAATCTGTAGACTACCTTTAGAAATACAACTTAGCAGTGAAGAATTTTTTAAATATATATTTTATTGATATTTTACAGAGAGGAAGGGAGAGAGAGATAGAGAGTTAGAAACGTCGATGAGAGAGAAACATCGACCAGCTGCCTCTTGCACACCCCCTACTGGGGATGTGCCCACAACCAATGTACATGCCCTTGACTGGAATCGAACCGGGACCCTTCAGTCCGCAGACCTATGCTCTACCACTGAGCCAAACCGGTTTCGGCAGCAGTGAAGAATTAATGTAACAGTGAAAGACTAGAAGTCCTTTTCTTTTTTAATTAATGTGGATCTTTAAAACTGTATTTTATATATACATACGTGAGAAGAAGGGAGAGGGGGAGAGAGAAGCATCGTTTGGCTGCATCCTGCATGCCTCTGCAACCTGGGCATGTGCCCTGACAGGGAATCTAACTGGCAATCTTTTGGTGCACAGGATGATGTCCACCTGAACCTAGAACTGTACTTTCTAATATGGTAACCACTGGCCCCAAATGGTGACTGAGCACTTGAGAGGTAGCTGCCTGAACTAAGGTATATGGACACATGAATAAACTATCTCATTTATAATGATTACATGTTAAAATGACAATGTTTTAGGTATATTGGATTGCATAAAACATTAACATTAATTGCACTTCTTTATGTTTACTTTTTAACATATGTCTACTGGAAATTTTAAAAGTACCTTTATAGCTCACGTTATGTTTCTGTTGCACAGAGCTGCTTGAGAAAGATGCAGAGAACAAGGATAGCCTGAGAGATATTTTAGTTTTTATTTCATAAGTCAACAATTAGAAAAATGTTCTCGACTTGATGACACAATTAGGGAGCTCCTGTGGTGGGGTGTTTGGAATAAAAAACCCAAATTTTTATTGACCATTGTTATGGTTCAGTTTAATAAATCTACTGCTGTGCAATATGATATAAATACTTTTTAAAATTAATTTTTGTTAAAGTCAACAAAATGAGCATTTATGATTAATATACTATAATATAAATGGTCCTACCAATATAGAATCTGAATTTAAACTCTATAGTTTATACATAATATATATTTTTTGCAGAAAATAATTAAACACAAGGTAACAATAAATAGTATTTTCCCCCAGAGTAGATTATCTTTCATTACATTAATTTTCCTCCTTGAATCAATTAATTTCCAAAGATAGTGAAATGGATTAAATTTTTTCCTTATATTTCTGATTTTTTTCCCTGAAGGTTAGAGCAAAATAGGCTGAATAAATTGATAGATGGTATTGATTTCACAGATCATTTATTTCTGGGCTTAAGACAAGTTCTATTGAAGTAATTCCACTTAAGGAGTTTATTTCAATAAGTGAATTTTAACTCATATCTAAAAATCTAGCTTAAATGTCACCTCCTCTAAGAAGCCTTGCTGATCCCACTGGGTAATTATACACTTCATATTCTGGAGCATATGCTTTGTACGCACTTCTTTTATTAAAAATTTCCCCCATCTCCCCAGCTAGAGTGTAAGATTCCTAACAACATGGCTGAAGTCAACCCAAGTCATATGCATCTTTGTATTATCAATGATTATTTCATTGCCTGGCATGTAATAGACAAATGTGATAGGTGTCTATTCCAATTTACTCAATGAGGTGGCATTAACACTGCCAAATATTAGGGAAAATTAGTTTGATAGTATGTCTAGTTTAAACATGTATATATGGATCATTGAAATATCTCAATGAGGAATCTGGTGACTGCTATTTCTCAATGATATAATAATAAAGTTAATTTTCATAGACAATTTATAAGTAAAGATTAACTTTGAAAAATGGCACACATACACAAAGAGGTGATGGAATACTAAGGAACACTCTAACCACCAAATTAAACATTTGTATTCTAAATGCTGTCATTTTAATTATGTTTCTTGAAAGGATTCCTCAAAGATTTTTTGCTACTATTATATATAGCTGTGGCTTAGACTCATGTGTACACATCCATTTGCTGATTTATTAATTCTCCTCATTGTTTTTTTTTAAATTCTTTATTGATTAAGGTATTACATATGTGTCCGCATCCCTCCATTAATTCCCCCACTACCCCTCCACTCATGCCCTCACCCCCCTGGTGTTCATGTCCATTGGTTAGGCTTATATTCATGCATATAAGTCCTTTGGTTGATCTCCCCTCCTTTCTCCCACCCTTCTCTACCTTCCCTCTCAGATCTGGCAGTCTGATCGATACTACTCATTGCTTTTTGTTGACTCAGTCTGCCTGGGATCATATATTAAAGGCTTCATGAGGAGAGCCTTTCCAAACCAATTGTCATGAAATTCCTCATGGATGTGCAAAAATGTTCTGCATGCTCATATTATTAAAGGTAGTAATGTCTATTCTTAAGGCACATGCACATAAATTACAGTGCCAAGTACTAGTAAATGGTGGGGAAAATCAGAGGTGTATGCATGACTCAGTTACTAAATTGGTTTAATCACTTAATACTGCCGAGACCATTTTGGCTCAGTGGTAGAGTGTCGGTCTGCAGACTGAAAGGTCCCAGGTTCGATTCCGGTCAAGGGCATGTACATTGGTTGCGGGCACATCCCCGGGAGGGGGTGTACAAGAGGCAGCTGGTCGATGTTTCTCTCTCATCGATGTTTCTAGCTCTCTATCTCTCTCCCTTCCTCTCTATAAAATATCAATAAAATATATATTAAAAACAATAATAAATTGGTTTAATCACTTAATACTATTAGCTATGAAGTGATTTTTTTAAAATTGATTTTAGAGAAAGAGAGAGAGGAAAAGAAGAAGGAAAAAGATGAGGAAGAGGGGGGAAATAGGGAGGAAAAGAAAGAGAAAGAAGGGGGAGAAACATCAGTTTATTATTCCACTTATTTATGCATTCATTAGTTATTTCTTTTCTTTTTTAAAAAAATATATTTTATTGATATTTTACAGAGAGGAAGAGAGAGGGATAGAGGGCTAGAAACGTCAATGAGAGAGAAACATCGACCAGCTGCCTCATGCACACCCCCCACTGGGGATGTGCCTGCAACCAATGTACATGCCCTTGACCGGAATCGAACCCGGGACCTTTCAGTCCACAGACCAACGCTCTACCACTGAGCCAAACCGGTTTCGGCTCATTAGTTATTTCTTATATGTGCCCTGAATGGAGATCTAACCTATAACCTAGGTGCATTGGGATGATACTCAAAATAATTGAGGTACCCCACCAGGGCCTTAGTGAATTTTGACCATTATAATCTTCTTAAAATTTTCTTATCCTTACAGCTTATATTCATATTTTACTGGTTAAAGACAGAAAACAAAAGTAACATTGATATTAAAGCATAGAAAATTACTGAGGAAATTAGAAAGTATAATAATTCTGCTTGTTTTCCTTAAAATGATCTTTAGAGTAAACTAATTTGTAAGTGGCATATATGTTCCCAAAGTAAACATTTTTATTGCTACCCTGTAGACATGCCAGAATTATAGTATATGGTCTAAGTAATTTGCCCAGGATCAAAAAGACAGTTGATAGAGTTTGAAGGTATATGAACCCAACTGTCTTGATATATAGTCTTCCAATTGGGATCACACACACACACACACACACACACACACACACACACACACACACAAGTTTGCTGAAGTTAGATTTATCTGAGCAGTTTTTAAACGTTGCCTTGCCCAAGAACCACAGCCTACCAATTAAGTAAAAATCTCCCAGTGAAACTGTGCTCAAGTGTTGCTTAAAATGTAGTCTGCCAACATGTACTTGAAAATGTCAACTTGAGCCACTCTTATCTCATGGTTTGGAGATGAAAGATCAGGTGACTGAACACTACATTAGAGCAGGGTTTTCAGCCTCAGCACCACTGACATTTGGACTGGATAATTCTTTGCTGTGGACACAGATTCTGTGCCCTATAGGATATTTAGCAGCATGCCTAGCCTAAACCCATTAGATTTCAGTTTTGAGAAATGATAATGCCCCCAGACATTGCCAAATGTTTCCTGGAAGGCAAAATTGTCCCATCCCTTTAAGAGCCAGCCATTTAGACAAAAAAGCTCAGGGTTATAATTCATTTAACTGACTTAGCCTAAACAAGCTGGAAACAGCTCTTCTAACTTCTGACTTGGAAGAATCAAGACTTCTGCACGTCCATAATATAAGTTTTATAAATATGTATACAAGTTATTCTGAAATAGCCTGTAACTCAGAATGAAATGAAAAAAAATAGTATTTGGATGCTTAATAAGGTTTATGATACTTTATCCTAAATTTTTGAAAATTGATTTATTTTAGCCATATAATATTTTTTTTTGTTTTTACAATATATTTTTATTGATTCCAGAACAACAGGAAGAGGGAGAGATAGAAACATCAATGATTGGCTGTCTCCTGCAGGCCCCCTACTGGGGATTGTGCCCGCAACTGGCATGTGCCCTTCAGGGGAATCAAACCTGGGACCCTTTAGTTTGTAGACTAACACTCTATCCACTGAGCCAAACCAGCTATGTTAAAGGCATATAATAGTTTTGATAGTTTATTAACTGAACATTTTATCCTGAAAATCATCCAATAGACTTACAATACATTTTTCAAACTAAGAATTTTCATAATACTCTCATCAGCTATTCTTTGGTGGGATGTGCCAATTTTTCATTGCATTGTAATTATTTATTTGTGTCTTATCATATATTCCCAGAAGGTAGGATTCTGGCTAACTGCCTTCCTTTCCAAAGTATACCAGAGGGCCTTGCTTTTGGTAGGTGATTGCATCCTTTAATGGTGTATGTATTAGGGGATATAAATTATTCAAGTATTTATCTCATTGTTGAAAGTTTGACTCATAGATATTTAAAAATTAATACATTGAATTCTCTATTAAAAAAGTAGCCTATCTGGTTGAGGGGGCCCAAATTGCTTTCACTTTCTACTTTTGAACAATTGTTTTGGTTCATCATAAATACGTCCTACATACTCTGAATTAATTAAGTACCGTTCTTTATGAGGGGGCAGAGACACAGACACATGTCTTCCACACCCTTGATCCCATCCAAATAATTACCACTAAGAAGCAACTTCTCTCACCTTTTCTGTAGAAGTTGTCTTCAAAGAAATATACACTGGAAATATAACTCTAGGAAGGACATGGAGTAGTACCTCCAGCTAATTGGCAATCATGCCTTCCAAATTTTTAGAGGGACCCCCATTTAATAACTCCCCTGAATGAAATGATTGAATGAAATTGAGTTTGCAGTTCTTAATATAAACTTGGGCACATTTTGAAAAAAAGAACTCTAAAAACAATGACAATTGGGGTCAATAAGCATTTAAATGGAACATAAGAAAATAAAGACATTTTTCACTTTCAAAGGACCTATGTTGTACTCTTTTTTTGAAGATTGCAACACATCTATTTTATAGCATAATGGTAATAATATTGCCTCCGAGTTAACTGTGTAATAATTCACTTTTGGTACTTTAATAATTGAGCGGAGAGAGCTGGTACTAGAGGCACTCCTTTCTTTTATTTATTGTAATATTTTTCCATAATTTAATGAGAAACATTTCAAGAGCAACATTTTTATCCTTTCATGTTAAATTAATTTACAATGCTATGAGCTATAATAAAATGAGAGAAACCATCAGCAAAAAAGCGAAAGTTAATAAAGACAGATATTATCAAAGTTTCAAGGACTGAAACAGATAAAATCCTAATAGTATTTGCTTTCTTCCTTTTTTGGCTTAATTCTATTTGTCATAGTTTGTTCTCAATTATTACTGCTAAGGTAACATAATATTGATGAAGTAAAAAGGATGCATACATATAAAGAAAGCATACGTAATTAAAATAACATAAACAACAACAACTTTGTGATGTATTTTAGTAAGCTACTCTAGATTTATATATAAAGAAGGCTCTGATGTAATTTAACTTTCACTTGTATGGGCCTACTTGGGGGAAAAAATCAAGGAATGATGAATGACTCAGGAGGAAAGTTCATGTTATTGAAATGAAGTTCTCTGTTTAGCATACTATAGACACTCAAATTTGATAGAAGCCATTTCAGGCTACCTTAGAAAATTCCTATTCAGATGTTCAAAGCTGAACAAGACTTGAGAAGAATGGGGCTATGTGATCTTTGTTAAGAGACTCAGGGTCTCTGAGTCTCAGTTTCTTGATGTTTAATTAATGGGATGGTACTAGATCAAGGAGAGAGTAGTTTTCCTTGGATAGAGATGGTGATGGGGAGCTCCTGGGGATTCTGAGGCCACAGACACGCTAATGAGGATGAGTGCTATAGCACATGTATTAGATATTTGCCATTCATATACTAGATGATAACAAAGGTCCTTGCAAGTTTCAATGTTCTTTAACTCTGTGAGGGCATTTATTATTTATCAAGCAAGTAAGCAGACATCTTTCTATTGAGCGCATGTCTACACATCAAACATCCTAGAATGGTATGACTCAAAGTGTGCTCCACAGATCAGCAGCAGAAGCATTACCAGAGACAGAATGAATCAGAATCTCTGGAGGTGGGACCAAGTAATTCGTGTTTTAAGCTCTCTAGAAAATTATTATGTACTCTAAGAGAAGCAGTAATATAGAGCATTGTGGAAAGAACAAAGAAGATGTATAATCTCTAGTCTTTTGCATAAAGTACCTTTTTTTGGAGAAAATAGACGTAAAACAACTTAGAGAAAAAGATGGTTCATAATAAAACACTATCTGTAAATCAACCATCCAACCAATAGTGAGATCCACTGTATGTTAAGCACTATGCTAGATACTGGGTATACGTATATGGTTCTTCTGCTTTGGTGGAGATGATAGCTAACAACCAACTAAACAAATATATAAATAAAATAATTATAGCTTGTAGAAAATACTATGGAAGAGATAACCAGAGTGCTGTGAAAAATAAACAGAGATGATATTTCGGACTAGAGAGTTATATATTAAATTTTATTTAGAATTTGTTTTTTATTAATTATGTATTTGCTTTGATATTTATTCTACTTTTTTATTTTTTGGTGTTTTTTTTTAGAATTTGAAAGTTATAATAATACTGTGTTAAGATTCAGTTAATAGATTAATTAAATACCAATTACATGTATGCTGTGAACCCAGCTAGGCACATTGGGGGATATAAAAGTATGCAATGAAAGACTTTATAGCCTGAAGAAAATATCAGATTTAATCACTAACTACAATCAGCATGCAGTCCACAGTAGTGGGAAACTTTAGATTGCCCTGTTGAAACTCTGCCCTCTCTGTTTCTTGGTTACTATACTCTTCTGGTTTTCCAATTCCTGGGTTTTTAATTCAACTGCACAAGAAGAATACAGAAAAGAGAAATCAGCGTTGGCTGAAATCAATGCAGAATGTCCAATGGAAGAGAGATCTGAAATTGGCCTTGAAGGA
This sequence comes from Vespertilio murinus, assembly GCA_963924515.1. Taxonomy (NCBI): domain Eukaryota; kingdom Metazoa; phylum Chordata; class Mammalia; order Chiroptera; family Vespertilionidae; genus Vespertilio; species Vespertilio murinus. The sequence goes on from OZ004710.1 coordinate 18,768,862, forward strand.
ATAGTAGAATGCATAAAGTTAAATACAAAAGGCATTTGAGAAATACTGCTATTATTAACATTCCTAATACCTTCATATGACCATTTTATTTCTGAGAACTGGTGCTGTTATAAAAGATGACCTAATCATACCACATGCCATGCTAGAGGGTTTTGGTTCAGTTTGACACAGGATACATTATATTTATGCTTTCACTTATTACTTTGACTCTTATTCTTTTGGCCTTAACTTTCCTTTCAGTTACTAAGAGGGGCTCTAATTTGTGTGGAGACAGAATTGCTCAAGAAGAGATGAGTCTCTCTCTCTCTCTCTCTCTCTCTCTATATATATATATATATATATATATATACAAATATCTTTTATTGATTTTTTACAGAGAGGGAGAGTGATAGATAGAAACATTGATGAGAAACATCGACCAGCCGCCTCCTGCACACCCCCCACTGAGGACTTGCCCGCAACCAAAGCACATGCCCCTGACCGGAATTGAACCTGGGACTTCTCAGTCCGCAGGCCGACGCTCTATCCACTGAGCCAAACCAGTTTTGGCAATATTTATATATTGATAGTCATATTATAAGCACTATCAAGTGGATTATCCTTATAAAATAATTAAAGTGAAATTAGATATTCTAAGCTCCTCAAATGTGTATGTCTTCTAATAGTAAACTCATTTTGTACAAGTACTCAATAGTTGGTTTTCAATTGCTTGTTTTGAAAAGCATAATAGAGTTCCCCAACCCACCCACTTAAACAGGAATTATGACTAATAAAACATTTAATATTCTTAGTTAACAACTACAGAATAAAACTGAAAATAATACCGTGGGAAAAGGAAAACACCTGTGTTTTTAAGCAAACTGGATTTCAGAAAGTACAAATCATATGCAGGTGGTCAGAAATTACACTTTACATTGCAAATGTAGCTAAGAAGTATCTGCAACTAGGGAACTCAAAAAAAGAAAAATACTACCAATGAAGGGAAAAAAGAAGTCATTTAAAAATAGAATTTATCTGTTAATAAAGATTTTTATAATAAATTCTTGTAAAGTTTAACATGAGAGGGTTGTAAAAAGGAGATGTTATTCAAGAGAAAAATCACATCTGATTTTTATTGCTATGCTCTTTCACTGACTTTTATCTCATTTTCTTGGAGGCTTTTGACTTTTGACAAAATACAAAATTAAGTAATTTATTAAAAGAGGAGACTATATAGAAATATTTTCTTGAGTTATAAGTACCTGATCACCAATTATACTCAGAAAATGATTAAGAAGGTTGAGTGATAAACAGATTGTGCAAAAGTTGTAATTATAATTTTCTCTCTCTTCTAATTATTGTAGAGTTCCATTTAAGGTCTTAAATTTGCTAGACAAATCCAAATTTACTAGTGAGAGGCATCTTTGAAATTCTCCTTAATTTATCTAGTTACTTTTTGTTTAGTATGTTCTAATCAAGAGAAACCTAGTCTCAAAGGCATAATGTTCCCTCCCCAAATTGGTTTAATTTTAGTCTGCTTAATTGGAACTCCAATGGATTAGAAGTTCATTCTATTATCTTGGCATCCTTCATATCACCTGGAACAGTGGTAAGTACTTATTAGATACTCAATCAATACATTTTTAAGGGCTGGAATTGCTTAAGAGAAAATAAAAGGAATTTTTAAGAAGATATTTATTTATTTATTAAAATATATTTTATTGATTTTTTTACAGAGAGGAAGAGAGAGGGATAGAGAGTTAGAAACATCAATGAGAGAGAATCATCGATCAGCTGCCTCTTGCACATCCGATGTGCCTGCAACCAAGGTACATGCCCTTGACTGGAATCGAACCTGGGACCTTTCAGTCCGCAGGCTGAGGCTCTATCCACTGAGCCAAACCGGTTTCAGCTAGAAGATATTTAAACTCCTAAGAGCAACTTATTTCTGTCGTATTTATAAGACATGGTTAGAAAGTCAATTGCATAAACTGTGGTTTTAATAAAATCTATTCAAGTTTCGCTGGATTTGATTCAACAAACTATTATTGATATATATTGTTTTGACAGAGTGAAATACTGAAGATATTTAAAAATAACACATTATTCAAGGAAAAGTTTAGTGGTGGGTTATATTGCAGGTGATCTGATTCTGACTTGAACTTGTTGAAGGACTATGATCTCTGTTCAGTGCAACACTGAAAATACTATGGGTTCAGAATAAACAATTTCTGAATAATTTTATTAACTCATTCACAATTTTAAAATCTCATAATGAAGTATGGGACTTTTTTCTGCACTAGATTGTAAACTCTTGCTTATTCTATATTTTAGTGTGGATGAAAAAGAGGTTGAAATAGGGTAAGCACCCTCAAAAGAGCACATAATCTTAACTGTCCTATACTCCAATCCTTCCCATGCTTCCTCTCACCTTCATGTAATCTTCTTTAATCTACTAAAGCTCTCATTAATCTCAAATGCATAAAATAAATTGTAAAACTGTTAGTCTCCGGATCATTTGTGATCTTGTTTCCCAATAACTGTAGTCAGTTTGGGCTAAAATAAATTCTTATAAAATTATCTACAGGTTTGGATGTTCATATATCAACAACACAAGCTAGCACACTAACTAGCAAATGGTGGGTACTCCAATGATAGATTAATATTAATCTATTAATTAATATTAACAGAAATTATACCTGCAGAGTTACATTTTTAAAATATATTTTATTGATTTTTACATAGATGAAGGTAGAGGGATATAGAGTTAGAAACATCGATGAGAAAGAAATATCAATCAACTGCCTCCTGCACTCCTCGTTCTGGGGATGTGCCCACAACCAAAGTACATGCTCTTGACCAGAATCGAACCTGGGACCTTTCAGTGCACAGGCCAACACTCTTATCCACAGAGCCAAACTGGTTAGGGCCAGAGTTACATTTTTTAACCAAACTAGAAGAGTTAAATATTTAGAGAGTATTATTATTAGGTTACTGAAATTGTTAATAAAATAGACCTTAATATATTTCTCTGATTTCTGTATCATGCAGATAAAACAAAAACCAGCTATGCCAGCTATGTTCTTTTTGTCCCTTCAGATCTACTCCTTTCCTCTTTCTCCATCATCAAAGGGGCTGGCTTGTAAAATTACATCAATGGGCTCCTATGCCCATCAGTGGGTTTTCTGGTTGGATTTGACTAATGGAGAGTAGAAGCAAGAGACTTGAGGGGCCGAAACTGGTTTGGCTCATTGGATAGAGCATTGGCCTGTGGACTGAAAGGTCCCAGGTTCGATTCTGGAAGAGCATGTACCTTGGTTGCAGGCACATCCCCAGTAGGGGGTGTGCAGGAGGCAGCTGATCAATGTTTCTCTCTCATCAATGTTTCTAACTCTCTATCCCTCTCTCTTCCTCTCTGTAAAGAAACCAATAATTTTTTTTTTAAAGAGAGATTGGAGGGAAGGAAGAGGTTGAGGTCAAGGTATTGGTTTCTTTGGTTTCCTTCCCTGGGTGACAATTCAAGGCTTATTTTATCATTGGAAAGAAGGCCATTGTTCTACCTAAGGCAGTAACATCTACAGGATGATTTTTTTCTGGGTTCCAGAAATCTCTCTTCCCTTCCTAGGACAGGCGACATCTGTATTGCTGGTAGTCCAAGGTCTTGTGCTATTGTCTGTGATTTCCCTACACTCTTCCAACCCTGGGTGTTTAGTGCTTGTAAATCGATACTCAAATTACCCTAATTAGAATGTGCCATCTGTTTCCTGTTGAAACCCTGACTGAGACACCAGCACAAAGGGGCAGCAAATAAGATCATGGAACAGGACAAAGTTTCAGCACTAAACAGTTATTATATTACTTCTGCTAATGGATATGAAAGTGGTTGTTAAACTCTTAAGTGTTACACAGAAGTTGGTTATTATTATTTAGCACTAGGGATGGAAATTTTAGATCGAGTCTATATAGGTTTCCCATCACAAAATAGTTGACATGATCTAACTTGACAACAGGATTGATGTGGCTGGGCTGGATCAGTTGAACAAGAATTGTGTTGTAAATAAAATTTTAATTTATTAACAATACAAGGGAGAGCAAAAGTAGGTGTACAGTGTGAGGATAAACCAAAGTTTATCTTTGTACAATTTATTTATTTATTATTGTATTGTTTATTTGTGTTCTATAAATCTACTTTGTTCCATTGCTGCATATTACATTGATGCATAGGTAAATCCACCAGGTTGTCAGACTTAGCCAGGGTTTATATGGCTGATCAAAGACATGGCCTCAATATTCCATTATCCAACTGTCTAAGATCACTGGCCACGTTTCCCTGGTGTGGAATTCATTAAGAAGAGTTCAGCTCTGTAAAGGGACAGGGAACATGACCTCTGTGTGAGTTATCAGTAGAAAATTTGCTCTCTAATCATTCACTTTAGTTGGGGCTGAACTGGAGTAACAAATCTCCTACGTCTCCTCAAGCTTAGGAGAGCTTGCAGACAATTTCCTGAATGATTAACAATTTAAAAAAAATCTCACTCACTCCTCAAGCTTATTTTCATTGACATTTGAGAGAGAGAGAGAGAGAGAGAGAGAGAGAGAGAGAGAGAGAAGAGAGAGAAACATTAATTGGTTGGCTCCCATAACTTATCAAAACAATTATGTTGACATTCAAGAGTGTGCTCTACAAACAAATATTTTTAGGATAAAAAGGAAAAAAGGTGGTATTAAATAAATTTGAACAAATATTTGTTTTAATGTAATCTTTTGGAAGTGACACCTATACTACAAACATATTTTAGGAAGCAATTAGCCACTTCATATGATAAAAATAATATCACTTTCTTATTGAGACCGACAATGCCTTATACAAATAAAAAAAAAACATAAAAGCTGTGTGAAATAATGCTTCAGGGGGTTTTCCTGCAAAAGTCTTCAAATAAGTTGTCAATGGACACAACTGAGTTATTTTAATATACTCTAGGTCCATGTATAAAGCAAAGTTCTATATTATTTTATTGTAATGGCTTATGTTGCCTTAGGTGAGATTTACACATCAGCTTTTTAACTTTATTGCTGCTTGTTTCCCTTTTGGTGGCTTCTTTTAATAACAAGTCCCTGCTAAACAGTTAACACATTCATGATCCATGATGCAATATGCTTCCATAATCTCTATCCTTCTTAGGTATCATCCTTCTTGGGAAATGCTCATAGTACTTTGTTAATTGTTTTTTTTTTTCCATTTGAGGCCAATTCAATGGAACATCAAAGGAAGTCATTTTATTATATACTTATATTGATCAAAAAGAACAGTTGTATAATTTTTATTTTCTTAACCAGAGTCAAATAGGTTGTAAACATTAACTACTATCATAGCCATTGAATTTTGGGTTTTCCTTTCAAATTTAGTTCAAAAGGCAACTTAACAGTCAGATGGAAGGACTGTCACATGGAAGAGCTGCCAAGAAGATAACGTTTAGAACTATTAATTAAATATTAATATATCCACATTTGCATTCTTAAATTGAATAAAACGATATTTTGGCTACCATTACAATGAGATGCTGCATATTTTACATGCTGAATCCTGAAGGAGGAGCCATTCATTTTTATGATAGATATTTGTAGGCTTCAGTATAACTTGAAAGATGAGGGTAGGAAATTCAGGCACAGTCAGAGGGATCCTGCTTTCTTTTCTAGGGGTTGTAAGGTCCATAAATACTAGTCAGCCTTCCATTTGACTAACTTTCTGAGATTGTCTCTAATAGACTATACTGTATAGCAGAATGAATTATTGACCTCAATTCTTTCACATCCTAATAGCATTATGCATTCACACTCCTTTATGACTTCATGTAGGTGGAAACTATTTTTCCATCCTTTGACTTTGGGCTTAGCAACATGACATGTTTTGGCCATTGTGATGTAAGCAAATGTGACAAGAAGAGAGACTTGAAACATGTTGATTTTGCTTCTGTCATTGCCCGGAGAAGATGTTGCCCCTTCAGTCCGAGTCTCAGAATAAGATGTGAAATGAAGGGCACAAACTGGATGTGTAGTCTGGAGATAAACACACTCAAGCCAAGCCTGGGCAAGACCAGCTAAGCTTCACTAAATTGCACCCACCAGGAAAAAAATATTTGATATTACTAGCCACTGAAAATTTTTGGTTGTCTATTACATAGTAAAATTGGCTGATATATACACTAATAAAAGAGAATAATTCTAATTGACCATACCTTCACTACATCCACAGCCAATCAGAGAGAGTACACAAATTAACCCAACAAAGATGGTGGTTAATTTGCATATGCTGAGGGCAGGAAGAGTTAAGAATGAAGACAGCATAGAAGCAAGAAGGAAGGAGAGCAGAAAATAAGGTGGCTGTAGGAGGGAAATGGCTGAGGGTGAGGGGTGGAGGGCCAAGGCTGCAGGAAAAGTGCAGGGTAGGGGGTGGGAGTGGGGAAGCAGGAGAGGTAGTGGTGGCAGGAGGGAAGCCCACTGGAAGCCCTGTTCTTGCAGGAATCTTACTGCAATGGGCCTCTAGTATACTATAAAACAAAATGTGGTTTAAAAGCAATACAATCCAGGACAGTTATGCTGAATAGTCATCAAGTAAAATAAGAAAAGATCAACTAATTTAAAAGTTATCCATTTTTCTATTTTTACTTATCATATCCTCTTTTTTTATTGTCTAAAGTTTTATATATGTCTCCCTTTTCCCAAATTGAACCCCTCCTCCATTTCTTCCAAGCCTGGGAAATCACATGCTCTCACAATGTGATTTATAATATAATATAATGATCAACATAACTGATTAACAAGAATAGATTGATCCAGAGACAAATGGTAGGGAAGAGGGGTTAGAAAGCGATCAAATTATTATAACAAAGTTCACATTCATTCTAAGTACCAGGATTAGGTGGTGATAACTGGCTGGAGGCAAGAATTAAAAATAAAAAGCAAACTACCAATCAATTTTAACTCACTAGGTCATATTTCCAGGTTTTACAGTATTTGAAAGAAGTCTGCTGTGATATGCTAATGGCTGTAAATTTTGTTATCTCTGGAATATCTACAAAATGCTACAGTCACATTTAAAACAAAAGTGGATTCTTAAGTAAACTTTCGGGCACAGAAAGGGAAATAAGTCCTCTGGTCTAGAAAGGAACAATAAAGTGATAAGGTACTTTTGGCATTTCTATTATGTTTCCAAAAATGGTAAAGCTGGTTCTCTCCTGTTGTTTAGTCATCTACAGTTTCCTTCTCATGTATTATTACTGCTAATGGGCGGACCCTACATTTCACCTCAAATCCTCCACAACAAATTTAAGGAGTATTTATGAGAAATAATTTTGCAGCTAAAGTTCCAATTTCATGTGCCTCCTCAAATGCTTCCTTTGCTTCTTCTATAGTTTCTGAATTTGTTTTTTAAAGTAAATTTTTATTGTTGATAGTATTATAGATGTTTCCCATTTCCCTCTCCTTTACCTCCCTCCTCCCAAGCCCCTAGTTTGTAGTCTCTGAATTTGAATGACAGCTTCCTAGCAGTTATAGAAGAGTATACTAGATCAAGTGAGGAATCTATGAAATATCTTAACATCAAAATTCTTGAAACAAAATGACTCTTTGTTTTATATTGGAGGCTGATTAGATTGGAGGTAATGGATATGTATATGGTTTCAGGGTGTAGACATATGTTAACCTTATCAAATTATACACTTTATATATTGTACAGTTTATTGTATGTCAATTTCATCTTCTAAAGATACTAAAATATTAACTGCTTCAAAATAAATCATGCTAAATGTGTGAAAAACCTCTACACATAAAAGTCTATATCTCTCGCAAGACATTTAAGTGAATGGATGTAAATAAATGATCTACCATAGTCCTAGATTGGACTATTAAATATTGTAAAGTTGTGGATTGATGTATTTTAAAACGGGTATCTCTGAGGACTTACTTTTCCACATCTAATAAGTTGAATCAATGATTTCTAAGATTTCCTTTTCATCCCAGTGTTTCTATGATCTATAGATGTAGTTCCAAGCATCAAGAGGAGAGTACATATAATTAAAGTTCAAAACAAAACCAAAATATGATGGCAGCTACCATTATATTTATGAGCAAGTCTGGAGTGCAATAATTTTTCTCCTTCTCTAGGGAGTCATTCCAATAGGATGCATGATGTATATTCAACACAGTGCTATAACTACACCACTCCTCAGCATATTTTCCCTTTAAGTACCAAACAGATATATAAATTTTAAATATTAAATATTAAAAAGAGAGTTGTGAAGGCTTGATTTTTTTCCCTCTCTGTGGTTTATACATTTGAACAGTTCACCAGTCACAGCTCAAAATAGTGGTAAATATTGCAATTAAAAAGATCACACAGGGAAAAAGAATGAGTCAAAAACTCAAGGCCTTGCCGAAACCGGTTTGGCTCAGTGGATAGAACGCCATCTGCGGACTGAAAGGTCCCGGGTTCGATTCCGGGCAAGGGCATGTACATTGGTTGCGGGTACATCCCAGGTGGGGGGTGTGCAGGAGGCAGCTGGTCGATGTGTCTCTTTCGTTGATGTTTCAGGCTCTCTATCTCTCTCCCTTCCTCTCTGTGAAAAATCAATAAAAATATATTTTAAAAAACCTCAAGGCCTATTGGGCATCTTCAAATGTGGTTTCCATCATCTCTGGTGATTGTAGGGGTGGCTAATATGTAGTCATTAATAAAAGTTGCATTTTAGGAGCTTTCCAATAGGTTTCTTCTAAGGAACTCAGTTATGAGAGCAGACTGAAACTGTTTATAATTGCTTTAGTTGCATTGGGTATATATTGATAGTAAGGTTAGCTAAAATGGTAAAGCAGAATGAATGCTTTGTTTAGGCTATATGCAAGAAACTTCGTTTAGAAATGAGTAAAAGTACAAATCTGGGCAGCCAAAATTCAAGGAAGTGGTTAGGATGCCTCTCTTATTCAAGGGCCCTAGACCCCTATTTGAAGGCTTGGAAAAGTTTAAACCTAACTATAGCCTTAGAGGAGGTTTGGCTGACAAGATTTTGATTCTTTCTCTGACTCTGCCCTGGTAGGCTTATGTCCTTCAGTAAACCTTGGTTTTAATAAGAAATACTCAAGCGGTTTTATACTCCATTGTTCTCATTACTTTGAGATTTTAGCAAACTCACATTACCACCTGAACTTCAATATACAAATTGCATTCAAAGAACATAAATAAATGCAGGTGACCTAATAAAAACTATTGCTAAACTCCTAAAATAAATACTAAGAGAAAGATGCCAAATAAAAGTCATATTGTTTTTAGTTTAAAATCTATATTTTAATTGACCTTATAAGAGATATTTTCTAGATAAAAGAGAAATTATAATAAATTCAATTTTAGTTTTTTGGATATGGATGGATGATGTTTTGTGAAATTAAAATGAAACAATTATTTGATAGGCTTTACCAATAACCTTGTAAAGTAAAATATCCATATATCTTGAAATGAAATATTTTTAAATGTATCTGAAATGAATGTATTACTTGGGATTTTAAGGTGAGAAATAAATATAATAATACCAGGCACAGTTAATTTAGGTACCCTAATATAATTTGAAAAATACATGTCATAAGTTATTGCTAAAACTACAATAGCTACAAAACTAATCCTTGAAAACAGGTTAGATATTTTATTCGTTGAATGTATCAGCAAAGAATGGATGTTGATAATATGTTTTTATGAAGAAGAAACTTCAGAAAACAAAGCTTTAAGCTCTATGCATTAAACAAAACAAAACAAAACAGAACAAAACAAAAACGAACCCACAAAGTATGCAGCTTTGTTTAAGGAACAAAAAAATATTTAAAAGAAGAACACACAAAACTAAAAATTTTGTAAGTGGTATATACTTTTGGTTGTAAAGAGAAAGAAAAATATAACAGACAATGCACCCTGTTAGCTAAGAGGACTTCCATTGCTATAATAATATATATAATGTCACAACACAGTTGCTTTAGTAATAAAAAATAAAATAATGTGTACCCTACTTGAGATGAAAAGATCAATTGCAAATGTATTCCTCTTCTTAGGATCACTGAACTAAACCTATAGATTCATTTATTTTTGCAAAATTTTTCTATTTAACTATATAAGAATATAGCTTTTTATTTCTCCACCAAACAATAGGTATATATTGATTGAAAGTATTCTGAAACTATTCTGTGAAACTAAACTGCATTTGACTTATTTGTATCAATTGTTTGCAAGTTGTTCTTAACCTGAGAAAATGCTTTCTTCTATTTTAAATTGCAATATCTCAGGTCTGTTCTCTTTTTCTCTAATTTAAAAAAAAAAACTGATTTCAGAGAGAGAGAAACATCAATGCCATAGAGAAACACCTGCTGTATGTCTCCTACTGGGGTTCAAGCCTGCAACCTCAGCCTGTTCCCTGACTAGGAATTGAACTAGTGACCTCTGGGTGCATGGGATGATGCTCAACTAACTGAGCCACACAAACCAGGGCTTGTTTCCTTTTTCAATAAGGATGGGCATATTTTTAAGAACTCTGGTATCTAAGTTTCTGGAAGAGAGCATCCACAAATAAATTCTGATAAACAGATTGCACACATTTCCCAATCATCTGTGCAGACTGAGCATTTTCACGGCTCCAGTCATTTTATAAAAGATGATTCAGAATTAATCAGTCCTACTGCCACTTTTATTATTTATATATTCACAGCATTGACAGATTTCATTTTCTTCCCACTCTCTCCTCCTCTTCTACAGGAATAGCACTCATGACATGGAACAGGGAACAGCAAGACTCATCATCTGACCTTCCTTCTTCAAGGCATCACTCAGTTCATCTATAGATACCACAAATAATGTGCAATATTCAGATCCACAGAAAACTTCCTTTCATTTCTTCAAGTGCTTTCTCTAGAACAAGAAGTCCTCTTATTCTGTAGACCACAATGTATGTTTGTGAATAGTAGAGTAATAACTAGGACTGGAAGAATACAGAAATTGTCATGGCTGTAACTGCTGTGAATATTGGAATGCAATTCCCCTAGGAACAATGACATTAGGAAGCCTTAGAGAAACCAACCTCCCAGCATTTTTTATGTGACATTTAGAATGCATTGCATCTTCTCCTGGGATTACTAAAAATTACAACTGTACCTAAGTCACCTAGCAACAGTTTATGCCACTAATTTTAAATATATATTAACAGCAATCTTTTCAAATGTCTCTGAATTTATTAGACATTGTCTCTTAGAAGCCTCAAATTTGACTCAGACAAAATTAATGTTATTTGCTTGTGTCATTTAACTAAATTCAGAAAGGTAAAGAAATAACAACAAAAAGAAGAAAAAACAGACATGTCTAATAATAAACGAAGTCTGAATATATAAAAAGGTTGTTGTCAAGCCAAATCCATTGCCTGGTTGTCTTCAGCTGACATCTATTTTTACAGACATTATGACTTAGATTGAGGAACTAAACATGTAGAAATAGTGAATAATCCAATTATTCAAATGGCATATAAAAAGTATTTCAAATATAATTTTTTCATAATACTCTTGCTTTGAATATTATAGCCTCTAAACATTTAATTAAATAGATTTATGGGTTTAGCTTTAATGATTATGCCAACAAAATGATAACATAATGAATCCACATTAGGTTTAGATGTATTTCTAATATATATAACAAATTGGAAATGAATTTCATATATAATTATCCCTATAAAAGCAAACTACATGGCTACTCCAAGATGGTGGCATAGGTAAGCACTTAAACTGCTGCCTTTCACAATAATTTCAAAACTACAACTAAAAGACAGAATGGACACCATCTAGAACCACAGGAAAGCTGGCTGAGTAGAAATTCTACAACTAGAAGGAAAGAGAAAAGCTCATTGAGAATTAGAGAATCAGAGGAGCTGCAATGGGCTGAGATACAGAGATATGCACACAGAGAAGAAGGGCTGCTATGTGCCTGGGTGGCTTTCTTTGGTGGGAGGGAGAAGGAAGCTCCTGACTGCACAGAACCCCAGTTCCAGGAGAAACCCCATGGACCCAGGTTCATATGGGGGGAGTCTGGACTGTCAGGTAAAGAGAAAGGCACATGGAAACTTGGAGATTCCTGGAAGCTGCAGCGGGCAGGGTTCTGGAGGAGCATTTGTGCGAGTGTGTGCAGAAAAGACTCCTGAGGATTCCCCTGGCTTTCCCTAGCAAAAGGGAGTCAGAAGCTCCTGACTGCACTGAACCCCAGTTCTGGGCGAGTCCCTGGGGACCCACACTCTTATTGGGGAAATCTGGACTGTAAGGCAGAAACTCAGGGGAGCTGTGAAAGGCAAAGGTCTGGAGGTGTGTGCTCAAGTGTGCACAGAGAGGAATGACTGTTGAATGTGCCAATTGATTGCTCTAGCTGGAGGGACGTGGAAGCTCCCGACTGCTCTGTACTCCAGTTCCGGGCGAGAATCGGGGAATCCAGATTCATTGGGAGAGAAATTGGACTGTCTGGCAGTGGGAGAAACTTAAGGGTAGTTTTCTGTCAGAGTTGCTTGCAGTGATTACCAAGGGACACTGAGATCCAGGGGCCTCACAGGGCAGGGCTGACGGGAAGCCAAGACTCCACCCCATCCAAGCTGAGCATAGAGGCTTTTGCAATTTTGCAAGTTTAGTCCCATAAGGCTGTCTCCAGCACAGAAGGTCTCCCGGCATAAACACAGCTGATACTCACAGCCAATTGTCCTGGAGGTCAATTCCTCCCAGTGATACCAACGACAATTAAGACTTAACTACAACAAGGCTGTACACACAGTCCACAAAGGGGTGCACCAAGAATGTCCACTTCAGGTAACTGGGGAGGATGACCCACATGGCCATATAGGATACCCAGCACACAAAGCTACCCTACTATCTCAGGGAAGCAGCAAAAATGGGGAGACAAAGAAACAGATCACAAACTAAAGAAATGGAGAAAAACAAATGACTGGATATAGAATTCGAAACCACAGTTATAAGGTTTTTCAAGAATTTCCTAGAAAAGGCCAATAAATTTAGTGAGACCCTTGAGGATATCTAAAAGGACCAACTAGAAATTAAACATACACTGACTGAAATAAAAAATATTATACAGAGACCCAACAGCAGACTAGAGTAATGCAAGAATCAAGCAAAGATCTGAAATTCAAAGAATCAAAAAACACTCAATCAGAAAAATAAAAATAAAAATCAATCCAAAAAGCTGAAGATAGTGTAAGAAGCCTCAGGGACAACTTCAAGTGTACAAACATCAGAATTATGGGGGTGCCAGAAGAAGAGAGAGAACAAGATACTGAAAACCTATTTGAAGAAATAATAACTGAAAACTTCCCCCACCTGGTGAAAGAAATAGACATACAAGTCCAGGAAGCACACAGAACCCTCAAACAAGAGGACCACACCAAGACACATCATAATCAAAATGCCAAGGGCAAAAGACAAAGAAAGAATATTAAAAATAGCAAGAGAAAACAGTTGCCAAAACTGGTTTGGCTCAGTGGATAGAGCATTGGCCTGTGGACTGAAAGGTCCCAGGTTCAATTCCAGTCAAGGGCATGTACCTTTGTTGCGGGCACATCCCCAGTAGGGGGTGTGCTGGAGGCGGCTGATTGATGTTTCTCTCTCATTGATATTTCTAGCTATCTATCCCTCTCTCTTCCTCTCTAGAAAAAATCAATAAAATGTATTTTTAAAAAAGAGAGAAAACAGTTAATCACCTACAAGGGAGCACCCATATGATTATCAGCTAATTTCTCAACAGAAACTATGCAGGGCAGATGGGAGTAGTAAGAAATATTCAAAGTGATGAATGGTAAGAACCTACAACCAAGATTACTCTATCTAGTAAAGCTATCATTTAGAATTGAACGTCAGATAAAGAGCTTCACAGATAAGAAAATGGTAAAGGAGTTCATCAACACCAAACTGTAATATGTAAAATGCTGAAAGGTATTCTTTAAGAAAAGGAAGGAGAAATAAAGATAAAAATTATGAACAACAAATACATATCTATCAACAAGTAAACCTAAAAATCAAATGGATTAAAAATATGAGGAACAGAATAAACTGGTGAATATAATAGAATCAGGATCATAGAAAGGGAATGGACTGATAATTCTCAGGGAAAAGGGGGTATGGAGGTGTGGAAAGAGACTGGACAAAAATTGTACACTTATGGATGAGGAAAGTGGGGGAGAAGTAAGGGCAGATGCTGGGGTGGGAACCAGGTGTAGGGGAGCTATGGGGGGAAATAGGGAAAATAATTTTAATATCTGAACAATAAAGATTTGTTAAATTAAAAAAATAATTACCTTGGTAATTAGCAAAGCTGATTCCATATCACCACAAGGGTTAAACCAGATGGTAATATTCAATATTTTTCTCTCCTACACAGAACCAAATATCATCCACTTTCTCTTGGGAATACATGATGCATTTAAATGAAACATATTGTTATGTAATACTTTTATGTCAGAAGGTGTTTTGTTTTGTTTTTAAACATAGTACAGAAATGTATCCTCTCAAGATTGGTGGTATTACTTACAAATAAATTAACTTACAAATGTTACTTACAAATAAATGAACAGAAAAGTGTATTTTTTATGCATAAGATTAATATAATGACATCTAGGACAAGGTTAGGTCTAATTATTTTTTTAAAAAAAATTAATAACCACTAAAAGTAAAAAAAAAAATAGGCTTTATATTTTTTCCACAAGATGGCTGATATTATTGTCAGTAGATATTCAGAAAACAAAAACAAAAACACAAAAGCTTCTTTTCTGTTTCAATTACTATTTTTAAGATAATGCAGAACAATACATTATGGTTTCAAACAATAACCATTTATTTTCTTGGATGTGCATGGCTAGAACAATCCTGCTGTCTCTCATCCTCTTCTTAGACTAGCAGCTTATATGAGGCGCATTCTTCTTACACATATGGTAGAAGCACAAATAAGGAAGTGCAATGTCTCTTAAGGCCTAGCCTTCAAACTAACACACTGTCATTTCTGCTCACTTGCTGCTTGCTAAAGCAATCCACATGGCTGAGCTTTAAGGCCAGGGTTTGGGTGGTACACCCCATCCAATTAGAGACAACATAAAGATTGTGATTTTAGAAAATAAGAAAGAACTAAAGTTGATCATTCAATCTATTCCAACAATATAACAGTTCCTTTAAAGCAGGTAATATTTTGCAAAATGTGAGAATGATGTATACTTATAAATATGAGTTACTTCTTTAGGGTATAATTTTGGTTATATATTTGCCTGTGCTTGATGACTGCTTTGCAATATTATTAATGTCATCAGTGATTGACCTCCAACTCTACAGCTACTAATATACTTAATAAATAAATAATTCTACTCTAATTTTTCAGTTTCTTATAAGAGAATCCAAACACGTACTTTATTTGGAGCAAACTTTGGCAATGTTCTGTGAGTATGGACATATTGACACAATTTCTACTACAGGGAGAGAGAATGCCATTTGAGTTACAAGCCCTGTTTCACTCAAATCTGGAGTTGCTTTTTTGAAGAGAATGTATTATATAGGAATAATACAACACTGCCCTTAAGGACTGTGAGTAAATTTATTTTCTTTTTCAATACCATATAAAAGAAAATATCCCAAATCATGACAATTAGTCATTTCCTGCGAGAAGGCCTGAAGCAAAGGTACTTCTCAATCAGATAGACTGTGTAAGCAAATTAATCTCTCACTGTGTGTGTGTGTGTGTGTGTGTGTGTGTGTGTGTGTAATTTTTTTTCTTTCTCCAATTCCATTTTTTTTCTATCTTGTCTCCCAACTTTTTGTTTTTCTGATGTTCCATTGAGGAAGTAAACATGAAGAAATACTGAATAATGTAATTATTCAAATGGCATATAAAAAGCATGTAAAAAGAGATGTAAAAGAAGAGTGTGTGTTTGGAACCTTGCTCAGAGAATGAATTTCAATTTGGCTGTGCTATTAGAGGACTAATTTGCTTTCTCTGTGCAATTATGGTGTGATCACTGTTGCATAATTATTGGATTTCAAGTTCTATGCCTCCACCTAAAGTCATTTTGAGATTCTTAGATGGCAGGTCAATTGTGTACATTTTTTCTGAGCCTAAATTCTACCACAACTTGTCTCAGACTTCTTGGTGTTACATCTGGTAAAATAGCAGGACTACCTATCATATTTCTTATTCTTTTGTTTTACAGGCCAGAGTAGGCTTTTCTCCCTGAGCTTGACAGATTTTATAGAAGAAAAAAAACATGTGGATTTTATATAGGAAAGAATGCAGTTTATATTTTTCCTTGCTTGCTCTTTTTCTCTGTTACATCAACTTGTTATTTTCTATTTTAATCACATTTATGACACAAACTGTTTTATATGCAAGTTCAAATATGTAAAACAACAAACACCTGTTCATAATAAAAATATTTTTTGCTTAAATTAACTAAGGATGACAACTTCATTTCTTGAGCCATGCAAAACTATTTATTTAAGACACCTGTGGTTGGGACCTTACTGATTGTTTAGTAAAATGTAGCTGAAAGGTTTGTGCCTTTCTAAGAATACTTAATCATTTCACTATAAAGTATATTTGATAACTACCTTCTACTCTCCTTCACTTTTTATCTTATACTAGGGGTCCAGTGCATGAATTCATGCACGTTGAAAGGAATTGTGGACCGCAAGGCTGCAGTGGGCACAGGAGCAGATATTGCCCCATCCTCCATGCTCTGACCCGTCCCCTATCCCTTCCACAGCTCTGCTCCTGCCATCACCACTTCCACGCACTGATGGCGCCAGCCACAATAACACTCACTCACTGCAGAAGGATTTGGGCCTGTGCCAGCAGTGGGTGTGAGCAGTCACTGCTGACCCAATCACCTCTCAGGAGCAGGGGGAGTTGGAGATACCCTCAGTGGAGATCAGGGCTGGCAGCCACTACTCATACATGCTGATAGCGCCCAGCAACTGGGACCTGTGCTAGGTGCCTTCAGGGTGTGCAAGGAAAACTCTGGCACTGGCTGTGGGTGTGAGTGGTGACTCTGGCACTATCAGTGGTGTGAGTAGGGCCATAATTGGCAGCAGGTGTGAGAGGTGGCTGCTGACCCCGATTGCCCCTCAGGAGCAGGGGGAGGTAAAGAAGCTCTGAGGGGGTGATTGGGGCTCTCAGCCACCACTCACACCCACTGACAGTGCCAAACAATCTGGATGAGTGGTGCCAGCAGTGGGTGCAAGCAGGGCCGGAGGCAGCAACAACTGCGAGCTCTGGGAGGGACTGCGGTGCTTGGGAGCAAAGAATTTTCAGTAACAACCAAAGGCTCACCCTGATGACAGTGACCAGTACCCCGCTTTGGTCCCGTGCCCCTGTTCACCTGTCCACCATCCTGTCTCAGTCAACACATGCTATGTTGACTGGTGGTCAGTTCACGTCATAGTGACCAGTTATTCAGTTGTTTGGTTGTTCGGCCATTTGGTCTATTTGCATATTAGGGTTTTACATATATAGAGTCCCAGACAGAGTCTATTTCAGTACTGTAACACACACACACACACACACACACACACACACACACACACACACCAAATCAAATCAAAGCAAAACAACACATTTTTCCCCTTTCTTAACATCACTTTTGAAAAATTGATTATAACCTAGATTCTGTTCAACAAAATGCATTTCTAATAAAGAGGGGAGATCACCTAAATCAAGGCTGAGGTATAATTATGAAAAAAATCAGCTAATCATATAATTGGTTTAAAGTCTATGAATCAACCTGAGAAAATAAACTTTTCTTCTGACACTGTAATTTGGTCATGTTAGGCTAAGTTATAATTTAATGTCATGAGCCATTAGATCATAGCTTTAAATTCATGATCATGGCTCAGATGAAAACATGGGTAGTTTTATCTAATATGCAAAAGAGAAAAGAAAGAAGGTAATATAAATTCTTCCTCAGAACCATCTGGCTTATCCTTTCCCATGCCTCCCCAAAACAGTGGGAAGAAGAAATAACACTATTCCTGATTGACTAGGCCAGTGTTTCCCAAAGTGTGGTACGCGTACCCACAGGGGTACGGGAAGAGTTTGGTGGGGGTACGCACTGCACCATGCTTAGCTGCGCCTAATTCTACATCCTCCTGAGTCAAGTCAATTTCATCCTTCTCATTGATCCAAATAAATAACTTTTATATATATTTTATTATGAATAATTTTATTTTTTATTTATTATTATTTTGTGTATGTACCAAAAAATAAAAAAATAGATATATTTTGATTGTTATTAAAAGAAATCCATTTTTTGACGAGGGATATTCAGCGTTATGAAAATTATAGAAGGGGTACACATATGTCAAAAGTTTGGGAAACACTGGGCTAAGCATTAGAGATGAAGATACTAAAGAAAAATTCTCTAACACAAGCAGAAAGTATAGTGTTTTTTTCCTCCAGCATAAGCACACAGTATCTGCCTCATCGAATCAAAATTTGTCAACTTTCAGAGCTAAAATGCTTGCCTTGAGCAAGCATCTGGCCCAGTCATTCTCAAATTTAAATGGGCACAAGAACCACCTGCAAGCTCTTTAAATAAGCAGATTCCTGGTCCATCTCTAGAGAGCCACCTTCTGACACTGCATTTTTAATAAATTACCAAGTAAAAATGGTGCAGGTTATATGTGAATTCTGAGAAACATTTATTTCATCTAGCTGTAAATGAGGAGAGAGACAGAGATAGATATTGAGATATAGATAAATGAGAGAGAGAGAGAGAGAGAGAGAGAGAGAGAGAGAGAGAGAGAGAGAGAGACTAAGAAAATGATAGGAAAGATGTATTAAATTTAGTAAAACAAAGACCTCCTTCCTTAAGGCTACCTTTTGCCCGGATTAGTCAGTAGAGCTATGCAAATAAGGTTATTAACAGGCATACTCTAAAAATTAAATGGTATACACCATTGGATGTACACACGCACACACACACACACACACACACACACACACACACGTACAGATGAGACATGATGGCATTAAAATACCTTGGGAAAACAGGAAAGTAAAAATGTAAGCATGTCGCCCGATCTGCATAGTTTAGTGGTTGAGCCCTGACCTATGAACCAGGAGGTCATGGTTCAATTCCTCAGTTGTGGGCTGGATCCCCAGTGTAGGGCATGCAGGAGGCAGCTGATCAATGATTCTCTCTCATCATGGATGTTTCTTTTTTTAAAAAAATAATTCTTTATTATTGAAAGTATTACATATGTCCTCCTTTTTCCTCTCTGCATTTCCCTCCCTAATTGAAATCAATACCAATTTTTTAAAAAATGTAAGCATCTCTATTGCTATTTGAGAGAAACATTATTGTACTTAAGGTTTATTTTTATTTAGTTAGTTACTGTCATGAGTATTTTATAGATTTTAAGAAAGAATGGGAGTTATTTATATACTGTTGTAGAAAAAAGCTTAAAATTTATAAAATAGCTATATACTATTATATATAACATTTTAAACTTAGGGCCAAGAACAGGTAATGCTTCTGAGAGAAGGATGTTTTGACCAAAACATGAAGCATGAATAGGAGTTAGTCAAGGAGAGAAAGGGTATTCCTGGCAAAGAGAACCTCTTCTTTTAACCGGGATAATACATACTTGCTGTTTAATATTCAGAACAGTTATTTTTTTTATATATAAGAAGCTTTCTGTGGCAGTTTTACAACAGACCTTCTGAGGTAGTTTTACAACATGGCCCACAAACTTTTTGACACTTCCATGGAAAGGTGAAGTTTGTGTCCAATCTCATTGAATCTGCGCTCTCTTATTGCTTGACCAATAAAATATGACAGAAGCAAATCTATGCTGGATTCCGGCCTAGGTCTTAAAAAGCTGGCAGCTTCAACTTTTTGTCCCTGGGGATGGTTGTTCTTGAGACCCACAAATTATGCTGTGAAGTAGCCCAAAGTACCCTATGAAGAGGCTCATGTGAAGAGAAAGCGACACCTATTTTCCGGGCATGTGAGTAAACCACTTGAAAGTGGATCTTCCAGCAGCCAGTGGGCCTGCCCCGGCTGATATCATGAAGAGTTAGAGACAAGAAACTCCAAAAAACCATGACAAAATTGTAGACTCAAATGCAAAGCAACTAACTGCTCTTGTTTTAAGCTGTTATATTTTGGTCTGTTTACCAGAATAGCTACCCTGATCTACCCTATAAGGTATGCAGGAGGTGCTTTCTCCCCTAGGAGACCAAAGGACTCTATACTGAACTTATCTCCTTGGATAGATCTCTCTGTCCTCTGCTCACAAGTCCCACTGTTATCAATTTATCTTTGGGGCCATGTACTGTTCTCATCAACCTTTGGATCCTCGTTACTGTCCTATGGAATATCCCACTTCTCAATGGCTGTCCTTAAAAGTAACATTCAGAAATCTACTAAAAAAAATTATGTCTCTACTATCTGTATACATTGCATGAATATAAAAAAAATTCTTTTAGGTTATAGATAGAAAACAAATTTAGATTTGTCTACTCAATCTAATAGTTGCATCCAAATAATGACAATTGTTCCTTACTCCAAAACAGAAAATGTCAACAGTTTCTCATAGCAGGTAAAAAATGCTATCTATACTCATTTCAGTTTTTAAAACTGCAATGTACAACAGTTTTCCAACCATTTGTGAAACCAATGTGAAAACTAAAAATAGGATTTATAGAGTAAATCATTGGGAGGAATGCCTAGTCAAGCAGTTCATAAATATCCAGGTTTCTTTCTATTTGGGGCCATAGCCTTGAATTGAATCCAATATTGAATTGTTGTATTGAGAGCAAAGGACTGAAGTGAAATATGGTTGGCTTCTAAGAGCAGGTGAAATGCTCTCTGCTTTCTGCAGAGAGTAAGTTTTTCTGTAACTCCCAAGGAATGATATATTTTAAAAGCTGTTGGAGGTGAATAGAAATTAGAGAGGAAAAATTGAAATCTTTAGAGAATTAAAAAATAACATTTATTATGACTCAGATTATTGTAATTTATAATAATAATGTTGAAAAGTCAAATTACTAATACACTTCTCAAGGACAGCCATAATACAGGAGCAAACAAAAGTAATTTCTTGCTTTTTTACTATCAGGAAACAGACATTCTTCAATCTAGAATAATATGATCTCCAGTGAGGAATGATTTATTTCTCTTGCATTCATGAAACTCTCTTTCATAACCAGGTGTAATGGCTTCTTTTATCTCTACAGGGAATGGTTGATTTATGCAAAGACCTTTGTTCAATAACCTTTCTTCAAAGATTGATGCTGTTAAAAATGAAAAAAAGTGAACTTTTTTGACATTGCATTTTAATATAATTTAGAAAACCATGTAAACTGCAAATGGGCTTCATGTGGAATGAAAACCACATGCTGATAACTTAAATTATTTTGAATACTATTAATCTTTGACCAATACCTGAAATGTTTTATTATTAGAATTATGAAAGACACAAGAAAGATATTAATGAAGTTTATTTTTAAAAATAATTTGTAAATACAAGACTGATGATTCTTTTATTTAATTCCCCCAATTGCACTTTCAGAATTTTCCAAAAGTAAGGGGGGCATTACTACCCACTACATAATAGAATATGTACTTTTTGTTTTTAAAAGTATCATTTCAAAGATTTATAACCTTAAAAAACCTTCAAGTTTAAACAAAGGGAGGGGGAGAAAGTGGTACGCATTTCTTTGACCTTCTCTGAAGTTAAAATTTTCCTGACTTTTTCTATTCATGATTGGAAAAGAAGGCTGAAAATTATATGTTGTTCAGGTTCTGATAAAGATCAAAGAATGTAAAAGAATAATCTCAGCTTCTCTTACTGTCTTCAGTACTAATGCTTCAAATATGCATTCAAAACAATGTTATTAATTTATTAACATATCTATAAGCCATTGATTATGGCTTCCAGTGTTAGACTGTTTGGGAAAAATAAACTACTTTTACTGAAGTATGTTTCAGGGAATCTCAATGTCTGGTGTCTGGTTGAAAGAGAGGCTCAGCAAATCAATATATTTCCTCAAAGGTGATTAATGAAAGACAAACTATTTCTTTACAATTTTCAGTGCAGCATTTTTATTTTCAAGAATGGAGGTACTAAAGTATTTTTTGTATCTGAAGACTTTAAAGAGATTATAAAAATGAGTCATTATAGACATGCAGGAACTAAAATCTATTGAAGATTATTCCTCTTTTCTTGATTGAAAGAGACAAAATATAAAAAATAGAGTTCTATTTCAAAAGAGAAAAATTCTCAAATAAACAATCTAACTATACAATTAAAGTTACTAGAAAAAGAACAATTCCCAAAGTGAATAGAATAAATAAAATAATGAAGATCACAGAAGAAATAAAAAAAAAAGTAGAGTCTAAATGAATAATCCAAAAATTGATGAAACCAAGGGCTGGCTGGTTCTTTGAAAAGATAAACATGATAGACAAACCTTTAACCAAATTCATTAAGAAAGAAAGAGAGAGGACCCAAATAAATAAAATCAGAAATGAAAGACAATTAACAACTAACACTATAGAAATACAAAATATTTTAAGAAAATATTATAAACAACTATTTGCCAAAAAATTGTACAATCTGGACAAAATGGATACATTTATTGAAACATACAATCTTCCAAAACTGAATCAGTAAGAATAAGAAAATCTGAATAGATGAATTACAGCTAATGAAATTGAAGTGGTAAAAAACAAACAAAAACAAAACAAAACAAAACAAAACTCCCAGCAAACAAAAGTCCAGGGCCACATGGCTTCATAGGAACAATTTAACAAACATTCAAAGAACTATCACCTATCCTTCTCAAACCACACCAAAATTTCAAGAGGAGGAAAAACTCTCAAGCTCATTTTATGAGGTCAGCATTATCCTAATTCCAAAATCAGAAAAAAAGACACCACGAAGAAAGATAATTATATACCAACATCCCTGATAAACTTAGATAATAAAATCTTCAAGAAATATTTGCAAACTGGATACAGCAATACAATAAAATGTTCATACACCATGATAAAGCGGGGTTAATTCTGGGGGTGCAAGGTTGGTACAACATCTGAAAATCAATAAATGTGATACACAACATAAACAAAATGAAGGGTATAAATCACATGATCATAACAATAGATGAAGGAAAAGCATCTGATAAAATTCAACACCTTTTTTTTGGTAAAAGCCATGAGCAAGCTGAGAATAGAGGGAACATACCTCAATGTAATAAAGGTCATATATGACAAACTCACAGCCAACAGTATACTCAAAGGGTAAAAACCAAAATCACTTTCCTTAAGATTAGGGACAAGACAAGGATGTTTACTTTCACCACTCTTATTCAACATAGTACTGAAAGTCCTAACTACATCAACCAGAGAAGAAATAAAAGGCATCCAAATGGAAAGGAAGAAATAAAACTGTCATTATTTGCAGATGGCATGATACTCTATATAGATAACCCTAAAAATGTCAACACAAAACTACTTTAACTCATATGTAGCAGGATACAAAATAAACATCCAGAATCCAGTTGTATTTGTATACATCAATAGTAATGAACTATAAGAAAGGGAAACTAAGAAAAATAATCCCACTTAAAATTGTATCAACAAATAAAATGTTTAGTAATAAATTTAACCAAAAATGTAAAGTAACACCTTAATCAATAAATAAATTTTAAAAAGAATGTAAAATGCATGTACTCAGAAAATGATGACATATAAGAAAGAAACTGAAGAAGATACAAACAACTGAAAGCATATACTGTGTTCATGGATTGGACAAATTAACATAATTAAAATGCCCATATTATGCAAAACAACCTATAGATTCAATGCAATTAGTATCAAGATACCAATGGCATATTTCTCAGGACCAGAAAAAATATTCCAAAAATTTATATGGATCCACAAAAAAACCCTGAATAGTCACGGCAATGTTGAGAAAGAATAAAGTTGGAGGAATCCCACTGTAATATCAGACTACATTACAAGGCCATAATAATCAAAACAGCATGGTCTCACATAAAAACAAGTTTATAGATAAATAAAAAGAATAGAGATCTCAGAAATAAACCCACACCTTTAAGTTCAATTAATATTTGACAAAAGGGTAAAGAACATAAAATAGGGTAAAGACAGTCTATTTAATAACTGGTTTGGGGAAATTGAACTGTAAGTCTCAATTCAAAAAAAATGAGACTAGATCACCTTACACCATATACAAGAATAAACTCAAAATGGATTAAAGACTTACATATAAGGTTGCATCTCCTTGGCAAGGGAAACAAAAGAAAGAATAAACAAATGGGGCTACATTAAATTGAAAAGTATTCACACTGCAAAGGAAATCATCAACAAAATGAAAAGACAACCCACTGAATGGAAGAACCTATTCATCAACAATGCATCTGAAAAGGGGTTAATATCCAAAATTTATAAAGAATGTATATAACTTAAGAAGAAAACCCCAAATAATCCAATTAAAATGGGCCAAAGATCTCCAAAAAGGACATATGGTTGGCCAATAGGTATATTAAAAGATGCTCAACAGTCACTAATCATCAGAGAAATGCAAATTAAAATCACAATGAGATATCACCTCACAACCTGTCCGAATCACTATCATCAATAGATCAACAAATGAGAAGTGTTGGTGAGGAGGTGGAGGAAAGGGAATCTTTTTACACAGTTGGTGGGAATGCAGATTGGTGCAGCCACTGTGGTAAACAGTATGGAATTACCTCAAAAAATTAAAAATGGAATGGCCTTATGACATAGTGATTCCTCTTCTGGGAATCTATCTGAAGAAACCCAAAACACTGATTTGAAAGAGTATATGCAGTTCTGTGGTCATTGCAGCATTATTTACAATATCCAAGATTTGGAAGCAGTCCAAGTGTCCATCAGTAGATGAATGGGTTAAAAAAAAAAAGCTATAGTACATTTGCACAATAAAACACTAATTGGCTATAAAAATAGCAAAGGTTACCTTTGCCACAATATGGATGGACTTGGCAAGTATTATGCTAAGTGAAATAAGCCAGTCAGAGAATGATAAGTACCATTTCATTTATATGAGGAATCTAATGAACAAAATAGACTAACAAAATAGAAACAAGCTTATAGATACAGAGAACAGACTGACAACTGCTGGAGGGGAGATGGTGGGGCAGGGTGCTGGGTAAAAAAAGGTGAAAGCCGCCCACAACTAATAAAAATAGACAACAATATGGTGATTACCAGAGGGAAAGGGAGGTGAGGGAAGGTAGATGGAAGGTAAAGTGGGGATAAATATTGATAGAAAGAGACTTTGCTTGAGGTGGTTAACACAAAATACAACATACAGATGAATTATTATAGAATTGTACACTTGAAACCTATATAATTTTGTTAACCAATGTCACCCCAGTAAATTAAAAAAAAATTAAATACAAGTTCTGATAACATGGTAGCCAATGTCTTGGGAATATTTTTATTAATCTATGCATTTCTTATTCAAATAAAATAAGAATAAGAAAGGATTTGAATATGGCTTTTTTTGGAAACTATGTAGTATCTTGGTAAACTGAGATGAGGAAAATGTATCCCTAGAGAAGTAATAAGGACATGAAAAGATAAAAAAATTATGTTAGTTTAATTTTATTTTACATCCCCCATATGATTGAAATCATATGGTTCTTGTCCTTTTCTGACTAGTTTCACTTAACATGATACTATCGAGATCCATTTACTAGTATATTGTCACAATGGCACAAACAACGAAACACAAACAGTAACAAAAGTATGGGGGTAACCAGAGGTGAAGGGGGTAGCAGAAGATGAATAGGGTAAAGAGGTCAAATATATGGTGATATAAGTAGACTAGACATTGGGTGGTTGTCACACAATTGAATATACAGATGATTATAAAACTGTACACTTAGAATTTATATAATGTTACTAACCATTCTTATCCCAATAAATGTAATTTTAAAAAGACAAAACAGTAAGCTGGCTAGCTGTACATTTTAGTACAAGTTGAAGGTGCAAGAGGAGGAAAATTAGAAATAAGATTGGGAATTGAGATAGAGGATCAATCCTGGAGGGCCAGGTGAAATAGTTTGTAGAATATTCTGAAGACTTTGAGAAGTCATAAAAAGTGTTTGAACAGAGGAATCCTATATTCTTTAATTCATTTGACAAATATTTATTGAGCATCTATCATGTGCTCAGCATTGTCTTGAAATGGGAATATATGTGAATAAATAAATGAAATATCTGCCCTCATGGAATATATAATGCAGTCATAATCTAAGCTATGCTTTAGGAAGCATAATTTGAAATGGCAACCTGCAAGTTGAATTGGAGCAATACAGTTGGCAGAAAGGAGTTGAGGAAGGTAATAAGAACATGAGTTAGAAGAGTGTTAAGGGGATTGGACAGAAAAGGATGAGTACAAAGGATGAGAAACATAAAATCAATAGATTTTAAAAATGAACTAGAAAGTAAGGAAAGTGATAAGGAGAGGTAGAAATGACTGGTTTGAGATCTCTGACTAAAAAGACAGTGGTATGATGAATGGTAGGACAAGAGATAAAGACTCTATGAAATATATATGCTCCACATACAGTAAGAAATGTAGGATTGATACTGGAAAAAATATATATTTTTTTAAATTTCTAAATCATTGGATTAAAGGTGATGGACACAAGACTGCTTCTAGTCTAACACCTAGCTGATAACTGACACTTAGTAACTATTGATTAACTACTGAATGAAGAGAATGAGACTAATGAAGACAGAAAAGAGCTCAGAATAGGTCCTCAGGTAAAGAAGAATGAGTAGTTAGAGAGGTCAGAGAAAATTAGTAGACTACAATACCCCAGCGAGTAAAAAGGTGAGAAATTTTCCAGAAGACTAGGGTGGGCAACAATAACAAATAATGCATAGATTTATAGGGCAATAAAGCATTTGCATTTGGAAATCATTGTGTTTTCATAGAGAAGTATTTTAGTTGAGAGGTAAATGTAGAAAGTAGACTGAAAAATGTGAAGGAAAGATGGATGTTCTATTTATTAACAAATTCTTATTGGGTGAATGATTTGAAACTTGCTTTGGGTTATTTTGGTTCTTTTCCTAGATGACTGAGTCCTTTTAGGGTAATGGACAAGGATTAGTAGAAGGTCAAAAGTTCAAACAGGTTTATATATTGACTCCTCTCTTTATATAGTTGTGTGACCTTACAAGAAGTGACCCAATCTCTTAAAACTTCAGTGGTTTTTATTCATCTGTAGAAAGTATAGGATGATACAGTATCATGCAAGCAAAGTACTTAGTTCACTGTCAAGCACATAGTAATTTCTTAAGTGAGCTATTATTATTATCTAGCTAAATAATAGGATAAATGTGTGGTGTTATTAATTCCATAAAACCAAGCATTTATTTAATAGGTTTTTCTTTTGAATAATTTCCCTCCTCATCTGGAGTAATAAAACTCAAATTAGTTGATTTTCAAGGAAGTAATAATAGCTAGATTACTTAACCTTTCTAATTTCACCCTTCTCAATTGCAAATGGCAATAATCATACCAATACCAGAGGTTTCCAGTGAGAATCATATTATAGAATGAAAGTAAAAAATGCTTTGTCAATTATAAAAAATGAAAAATTTAGATATTATCCTCATTTAAAAAATATGTGTTTATTGATTTCAGAGAGAAAGGGAGGAGAGAGAGATAGAACCATCAAGGACAAGAGAGAACCATTGATCAACTGCCTCCTGCATGCCCCACCCTGAGGATTGAGCCAGCAACCCAGGCATGTGCCCTGATTGGTAATTGAACCTTGACCTTCTGGTTCATAGGCCAAGCTCAAGTACCAAGCTACACCAGCTGGGGTCATTATTAATTAATGTAACTGATCTATTGATTTTAAAGAGTACAGTGTTAAGTTTATATTTTCAGTTTGACTTTTGTCTAATGGAAATTTGGAACATTAATAATACAGATGTTTCATCTGAAGGTAGCTTTTTAAAGTGTTTTTATATTTATCTTTATATATAAACTAGATGCCTGGTACACAAATTTGTGCACCAGTGGGGTCCCTCGGCCTGGCCTGCAGGAATCGGTCCAAAACTGGCTCTCTGACATCACCTGAGGGGTTCCAGATTGCAAGAGGAGCCAGGCCAGGCCGAGGGACCCCACTGGTGCACGATCAGGGACAGAGAGGGACTCAGGAGGTTGGCCAGATGGAGAGGGACTGTGGGAGGTTTCCAGTGTGTGTCTGGTCCATCTTGCACAGTCCCAATTGGCTTGACCCCAGCAGCAAGCTAACCTACTGATCAGAGCATCTGCCCTTGGTGGTCAGTGCACATCATAGCGATTGGTCAACCGGTCGAGAGTCTTCCCCCAGTGGTCAGTGCATGTCATAGTGAGTGGTTGAGCAACCTTAGCACATCATTAGCATATTTCACTTTGATTTGTTAAATGGACGACCAGACAACCAGACACTTAGCATATTAAGCTTTTATTATATAGGAAGCATAAGTGATCATTACAATCACATGACTGGATGACTGGCCAGCAGCTATGACCTGCACTGACCACTAGGGAGTAGATGCTGAATGCAGGAGCTTCCCCCTGGTGGTCAGTGTGCTCCCACAGCCAACTTCCCACAGCTGGCCAATCTCCTGCACCCCACCCCTCCCATGGCCAGCTGGCCCCCATTGGCCTAATTGGTCAGGACTGGGTTAGATGGCCCTGATTAGCCCTGATTGCTGGCCAGGGGGAGAGACCCCATCTGTGCACAAATTCGTACACTGGGTCTCTAGTTATCTTACAAGATTCTCACAAAGCTCTGTAAGGAATAAAATACAATTGTTATGAGAGGCAATCAAATTGACTTTTCAGTGTGCAGAGTGTCTTCTTAACTATGTATCTTTCTTTTGATTTGTACTGTATATATAAAGTTACAGGATCCAATAATTTATTACAAAGTTATTCAACTTATTGCTTCTGTACATCATTCCAGATAATAGCTAACTCTAATGGCAATATCCATAAAGGTAGGTTCTAAAGTTTGTAATACACTCAAGATTTTACATATGAAAGAGATAATGGTAACATGTTTTGGAATGTTATAAACCTTATAATCAAGTGACTAAGCTCATTGTATTAAATTGAAGTGATTGTTTTCTTGATCATTGGATAAAAGGAATGGATTCTTATGTTCTATATTTAGGATTATTTACTATAGGAGATACAGCACCAGTCTTGAATATTTGCCTTCACTGACTCTTTTCTAAAATTTTAATTATTTTCACTGTTTCTTTTTTATTCTCACTGTAATCTATAGGAATTTCAGAGTCTAAACCTGGAACATAATAACGTATGGACTACAGTAAGATGAGAAGTACATGGTTCACAACCTGACTCTGATCTGTACAATACTGTAAATGTGTATGGACTTTTTACAGTAGCTATGCGAGAATAAAAGGGAAAATAGAATTTTCCATGTGTGTCTAATAGAAGAAAGTAGCTGTTCTTATGGAAAGTGTTTTTTCAAGATCTTGGATACAATACCCAAATACTTTTACTTTTTCCATGGTATGAGTTTTGCACCAAAACTTTG
The DNA here is from genome assembly GCA_963924515.1 of Vespertilio murinus. Taxonomy (NCBI): domain Eukaryota; kingdom Metazoa; phylum Chordata; class Mammalia; order Chiroptera; family Vespertilionidae; genus Vespertilio; species Vespertilio murinus. Next base: position 18,798,530 of record OZ004710.1, read on the forward strand.
CTAATGGTAAAGCTTTTTTCCTCGTTGACTTTTACTTTCTTACCTTTAAAATGTTTTCACTATTTCTTTTTTTAAATTGTTTTCAGAGCAGAAGAGAAAAGGAGATAGAAACATTGATGAGAAAGAATCATTGATCGGCTACCTCCTGCACACCCCTACTGGGGATTGAGCCTGCAACCCGGGCATATGCCCTTGACTGTAATTGCACCTGGGACCTTACAGTCCACAGGCCAACACTCGATCCACTGAGCCAAACTGGCTAGGGTATGTTTTTTCTTCCCTTAATTTTATCCAGTGGGCCAAGATTTTTGTAAGAAATACTGAAGAAGTTACTTCTTCAATTTCAAGAATGTATTAGAAATCTAAGATATCTTAATCATTATCTAAAAGTACAAGGACAACTATTGTGTCCTTACTTATAGTAAACAAAGTAAATAACATTTTCTAATATGAGAAAGAAATTTAAAAGGCTTTCAGAGTATAATGAATCAGGTTAATTCCATTAAGGTCACATAGTCTTCATAAAATGTGTATGCTTATAGAGCCCATGGATTATAATTATTGCTGGGAGAATTAAATATCCTATGAAGTAGATGACAAATAATAGTGAGAATCAGGTAGCCTAGTAAGAGCTGGAGTAACCATATAGAGAATGACTGATTGGCAATATCAGAGAAAAAAATATTTTGTGAAGATTTTCCCTCCTCTGTCTCTATTCGATAGCATTCATATAAAGTAAAAACATCACTGCTTTGGAGTGAACTGATATATTTGATCCACTGGGAAAGCTGTTGCTCTGGCTAGGCATTTGGAATTTTCTTTTTTTTAATATTTAAGAACTATTTTTACTATATAGTAGTCCCCTGTTATCCATGAGGATATGTTCTAAGGCCAAAGTAGATGCCTGAAACTGTGGATATACCAAAGTCAATATACACCATGTTTTTTTCATATACATATACACATATGATAAAGTTTAATTTATGAAATAGGCACAGTAATATAGTAACAACAATAACAATAATAAAATAGGACAATTATTATAATATACTCTAGTGAAAGTATGTGAATGTAGTCTAAAAATATACTGTGCTCATCTTTTCACTCAAAGGAAGCACTTTATGGCTTCTCTTTGGCATATCAGAATTGCCAGGATCATCACTCTTGTGCTTGGAAGCCATTATTAAATAAAAAAGGGTAATTTGAACACAAGCACTGTGATACTGTGACAGTCTATCTGACACCTAGATGACTACTAAGTGACTAATGCATGGGGAGCATCTACAGCATGGAGATGCTGGGAAAAGGAGTGATTCACATTCTTGGGGCGGGGTGGTTGGAGTGAAATTCAATTATGCTTCTCAGAATAGCATACAATTTAAAAATTATGATTCTTTTATTTCTGAAAATTTACACTCATCATTTTTGGACCAAGGATGAGCACAGGTAACTGAAACTGGATAAAGGAGGATTACTGTATAGCAGGAACCAAACAATGAACATAATACTACCATCTTCTTTTTTTAAAAACTGGTTTCAGAGAAGAAAGGAGACTGAGAGAGAAAAAAACAATGATGAGAATGAATCATTGATTGGATGCCTCCTGCAATGCCCCACACTGGGTATTGAACCCACAATCCCCAGTGTGGGGCAGATGTCCTGACTGGGCATCAAACCTTGACCTCCTGGTTCATAGGTCAACACTCAACCACTGAGCCACACTGGCTAGCCACTACCAGCTTCTTGAAATGAAGTGAAAAGGCAAATGGTTGAACATTTTTCCTTTCCACATATCATATAAATGTCCTTTTGTTCAAGATTTAAAAATCATCTTCAGAGGGGGAAAAAAATACTTCCACTTAGCTGAAATAACTGAAATTGCTTGTAATCTCCTATGATATGTGCTTTAGTTACTTTCAAAATTGGCACTTCCATTTGTTGCTTGTAAACTCCAGTATCTTGATTCAATTCTCTCAGTTGACATGTACCATTAACAATAATCAAGAGTTTCAGCATTTTATAGTTTTTACCTTAATACCTCTAAATATTTCATCAAAAGACCATTATTGAGCCATCTAACTGACATCAGAGCTGGCTATAAAAGTCATTCCTATTCGTAAAATGTAGTTTCAACCTCAGGCAACTGATATTAATAGAAAACACAGTATTAACTAAGAGGGAACGAGAAAATTTTCTGTTTTAAAATAATGTTGAAATCTTAGTCCTGCTATAGTAAGGGAAAACAGGATGTTTAAGATTTTAGGGACTCTGGGGGTAGTTTTATATAGTTTTTTAAGAATAAATACATTTTGCCAGAACCGGTTTGGCTCAGTGGTAGAGTATCGGTCTGCGGACTGAAAGGTCCCGGGTTCAATTCCGGTCAAGGGCTTGTACCTTGGCTGAGGGCACATCCCCGGTAGGGGGTGTGCAAGAGGCAGCTGGTCAATGTTTCTCTCTCATCGAAGTTTCTAGCTCTCTATCTCTCTCCCTTCCTCTCTGTAAAATGTCAATAAAAATATTTTTAAAAAAGAATAAATACATTTTTATGAGTAATATAGCATAAGTGAAGAAAGTTTCCTCAACATAATTTCCAACTGTATTTAAAACAGATCAGAAATCTAAACTCAACATGTATGTTATTCTCCATTCTTCCAATATAGGTAGGAAAATGGCAACTGTTTTTTCTTTAATGATACAGAATCTTACAGTTTCTCAAGATTAGGAGTTACAAATGAATTTTCATTGTAAAGTAATGCAGATATAAATATAAAATGTATAGGTGGATGTATATTTGACTTAAACTCCGATTTAAGGGATATTTTATTAAATTCCTGTTATAAAATTATTTTGAGTCACCAGAATATTTTTATTTTTAAAGTAACCTGCTATAAAAAGGTTTACTTTTCATTATAGATAATGAAATTATGTGAATTCGTATAGTGTTCATTAAAATTCTAGGGTGGCTTTATGGGCATTTACAAGGAGAAATTTTTATTTATGAAATGCTGTCAGTAAAATAAGTTATAGCATCACATTTTCTAACCATTTATTTAAGAGTGATCAAATAAGTCTAACTTTGCATTGCTTTTACATTCTCAAGCCATGGGAGATATCTGCAAAGATAAAGTCAGATATTGTTCTAAACAAACTGCCTCCAAATGATCAAACTGATTCAACACACACTGTGGAAGGGCAAGTAGGGTCTGAGGAGAATGATAAAGCAAGAATGAAGACTTCAAGAAGTGATAAATTGCCACTGCCATCCACTCTATGCACCAGAGCAGCAAAGTAGATCAAATATCAACTCAAAACAGAAAAAAAGGGGGAAGGAGAATAGCATTTGCTTATTAAGATTTGATTTTGAAATTCTTTTTCAACCTAGGGTATATGATCTTTTTTCATGATTTAAAAATATGAAACAAAGAGGCAAATGAAGTTAGTCCAAAAAATTGATCATATTATTTTAACACTCCAAATTGTATTTGTGATAATAGTGAAGTTTGTCCATCAAGCCAGAAAAGTCAACAGTACATAACAAAAGTCCATCATAGTTCAGGAAAATCATATCAGATACTGAGAATAAACTTGATCTGCAAAATATGATTCTCACCAAGATTTCATTAAACACAACTACCCTCTGCTTCTGCTCTCACAGTTTATGATATGAAATGTTATGGCAATTTTTTGTTTCTAGGAAAAACAATTGTCTGAAAATTGTATTATCATTAACTATGACAAATTTAGCCATCTCATTTTTTATTTTCACAGATCATGTTAGGAAGAGAGCTACAAAATGCCAGATTAGCATTTCAAAATGTATTTGAAAGTAATGAAGGGAAACTGATTAAGTTAGCAATGCTAAATAAAATAGACAATTCATACAGATGCTTTCCCTGTAAGATATTAAATAAACACTCAAAGTGGCAACTTTTCCAATTTAATAAACCAACCCCTAATTTCTTTCTCTGAGGAGTTTCTCCCTGACCAAAGCTCTGGTTTTATGTGCAAGTTTTTCTTTTTTGTTGTTGAAAATATATACTATTTAGAAGATCATGTTGTTAAATGAAATAGTAAATGACTCTTCCTTCTCCCTCTGCCTCTCCCCTCTTTTGCCCAAATGCTTAAATATATCAGGCCATGTAAATATTTTGTCCCCCCGAATATCATTGCAAGGACAAACGCTGAGAATGGTTCAATCGGATTTACAAAAGTGCTAAAGTAGACATGCTTGACTTACTTGCCATTGTTTCATCAGCTCTCTTACTCCCTTGGAATCTTCTAGCAGCTTTTCTTTATGGGTGGCATCCTGTAGGACGTTGGCAGTGGTTTCAGCTTCTGTAAGCCAGGCAAGGAACTTCTCCAGGTCCAGGGGGAACTGTTGCAGTAATCTATAAGTTTCTTCCAAAGCAGCTTCTCGCTCATTCACTCTGCAAAGGAACAAATATTCAGATGCAATTCTCAAATATCTGAATGGTGCACCCAGAGAACCCAATAAAAAGAGCAAGGCTAAAGGGACTAGACTGTATATATAAACTGGGTGAGTTGTTAAAGCTCCTCTTAAAAGAAACAACTAGAATAGTGTATATATACACACACATTTGTTAACACACACCCATACACACACACACACACACACACACACACACACACACACACACACACACAAACATACACAAATGTGTGTGTGTATACATACTAGAGGCCCACTGCACAAAATTCATGCAGTGGGGAAGGGGAGGGGAGTCCCTCAGCCCTGCCTGCACCCTCTCATGGTCCTGGAGCCCTTAGGGGACATTGTTAAAGCTATCTTGGAGGCAGGAGAGGTTCTCGCCACTGCTGCTGTGCTTGTCTGCTGTGAGCCCGGCTTCTGGCTGCAAAATGCTCCTCCTGGGAGAGCACAGTGACCACCAGGGGGCAGCTCCTGCATTAAGTGCCTGCCCCCTGGTGGTCAGTGCGTGTCATAGCAACCAGTCATTCCACGTTTGGTCAATTTACATATTAGCCTTTTATTATAGAGGATATTTGGATTTTGAAATATGAATTCTCAAAATGTTCTTTATAGGTTTTACTAATTAATTTTGAGAGTTTATTTTTGAAAGTGTATGTTAATATGCTATAACAGTTTAAGCTGATCTTTATATGTAAAACCCTAAAATCCTAACACCATGCTTATCTTTGATATCATCTGATGCAGAAACCAGAATTGGATAGGCCAGCAGGAAAGTCAAGATTTTGTAAAACTAGCCGAAACTGGTTTGGCTCAGTGATAGAGCATCGGTCTGCGGACTGAAAGGTCCTGGGTTCGATTCCGGTCAGGGCATGTACATTGGTTGCGGGCACATCCCCGGTAGGAGGTGTGCAAGAGGCAGCTGGTCAATGTTTCTCTCTCATTGACATTTCTAGCTCTCTATCTCTCTCCCTTCCTCTCTGTAAAATATCAATAAAATATATTTTAAAAAAATATTTTGTAAAACTAAAATAGAAAGTTGAATGCTGGATGAGAAAAGAGAAGGGGATTGGAGGGAAAATGAAAACAAAAGACTAACAAGTAGAAAAATAACACCTTTCATAGAAAGCTCTGTGCAGAATATTATTTTGCATACCACTCGCTATGGTGTCCTAATAGTTTTAAGTATTGTGTTGGCTTTATATTACATTACCTGCTTGTCATATAATTGAAAATATTTTCCAAAAGAAAAATTTGTGTAATGGAAAAGTTTGAGCCATAAAACAGCCAGATCTGGATTTAAATCCCAGTATTTCCTGCCTACTGTGTAATAGGGAAGGTTACTTAACCTCTCTGATTTCTTAGTTTCTCATCTGAAGTACATATGGCTGTGATGAGAATGAAAATACAATGTCTGTAAACCCTCACAGTTACCTAGTTACACATTATAGTCATTCAAAAATGTCAATTTCCTCTGCCCACATCCCATTCTCTCACTTCCTCTAGTCCTTTAGAGGGAATAAACCACATTCCTTGACAAAAAGAAAAATCTAAAAAAGAATTATTCACATTTCCTGAAAATATATACAATGCAAGTATTGTGGGCACACACACATACCCTCAGCAAACATCTACATAATAATAGCTTGGGAGGTAAAATTGCCTTAGGCGGTAACAATTCCAACTAAAAAGATCCAGGTACATTTTGTCTGCAATGAGGGAATTAGTATTCTATTTCAATGCTGTATTTGCCTTCGATTACCACACAAACACTTTCTGGGATTAAACATAAACTGAAAATGGATTTAAAAAAAAAATTGAACACTTGAATATGATACACATTGCTTGTTAAGATGTGATTGTCAATAATTATGCAAAATTGCAATTTATTTCAGCAACAACTTTATCATGGGATGTGCAAACCAGGCAATAAACAACTCCTGCGGAGCTAGCGGCAGCAAAGTCCCCGGAAGAGCTGTTTATTCATCATGGGTGAAGTTTTTGCTGAGCATACAGTCTTCTACAGTGTCATTTCGGCACTCACACTGGAGAAAAATCTTCTGTCTGCATTAACTGGTGGAGGGTAGAATAGGTTTATGAGGATGTCGCTATTGGAAAAAAGGAAGCATTGCACTAAGCTATTTATCAACTCCTAAATAAACTTTAATACTGCACAGCTGAAAGGTAGCTTAGTGTGCTGGTTAGGGAAATCAGTTAAACCTCCTGTAGTTCCGGGGCTTCCCTGGACCTCTGGGTCCTTGCTTCACTCGTTTTCAGGCACATTATCAATGTAGGGAGAAAGATCCAAATTTCTGTTTATTTATTTTTTAATTTAGTATGATAGAATCATCCACAGGCAGCAAAATCTCAGACATATGCCTAAAGAACTTCTTCACTGATACTAACCCTAGGGCAATGGAAGCTAAAGAGAAAATGAACAAATGGGACTACATCAAAATAAAAAGCTTTTTTTACAGCAAAAGAAACCATCAACAAAACAACAAGAAGTCCCACAGTATGGGAGAACATATTTGCAAATGATATCAGTGATAAAGGTTTAATCTCCAACATCTACAGAGAGCTTATACAACTCAATAAAAGGAAAATAAATGAGCCAATTAAAAAATGGGAAATGGACCTAAATAGAATCCTCTCAAAAGAAGATAGAAGTAAGGCCAAGAGGCACATGAAAACATGTTCAAAGTCACCAATTCTCCGAGAGATGCAAATCAAAACAACAATGCGGTACCATCTCACACCTGTCAGAATGGCCAACATCAACAAAACAACAAATGACAAATGTTGGCGAGGTTGCGGAGATAAAGGAACCCTCCTGCACTGCTGGTGGGATTGCAGGTTGGTGCAACCACTGTGGAGAACAGTATGGAGCTTCCTCAAAAAACTGAAAATGGAACTCCCATTTGACCCAGTAATCCCACTACTAGGACTATACCCCAAGAAACTAGAAACAGCAATCAGAAATGATATATGCACCCCTAAGTTCATAGCAGCACAATTTACAATAGCTAGGATTTGGAAACAGACTAGGTGCCCGTCAGCAGATGATTGGATCAGAAAACTATGGTACATCTACACCATGGAATACTATGCAGCCATAAAAAGGAAGGAATTCTCATCATTTGCAATAACCTGGATGGAATTGGAGAGCATCACGCTGAGTGAAATAAGCAAGTCAATGAAAGAGAAACACCACATGACTTCACTCATGGATATTAAAGAACATTATAAACTAATGAACAGAAAGATAGATATAGTGACAGTAAAACAACAAGCAGACTGTCAAATGACAGCGGGGGGTAAGGGAGATATGGGGGAGATAAGAGATCAACCAAAGGACTGGTATGCATGCATATAAGTACAACTAATGGACACAAAACTCTGGGGAGGGAGGGAAAAAAATTCAGAACCATTGCTACAGCAAAAGATTCTTCATGTTACAATTGTATAGGTTGCAGCACATGTCACTGCTGATGTTGGAGCTTTTCTGGCTACAAAGGCAGCAATTTCATCCAGTTCAAGCTACGATTTCTAGGTTGGCTTCTGCATTAGAAATCACTAAGACTTACTCCATAACTATCCCCAAATTTGGGATAGAAATAAGTTGTCACATTCCAGAAGACAAATACAGGGTTACATACTGACCCATTTTTGAACATACTCTAGTTTCACTTTAAAAAAAAAGACAGTATGAAAGTCTCGTGGCAGAGTGAGTGAAGCTCAGAGAATTAGACACCATGCGTGTTTTATCAGCTCCATCTTCAAGATGAGCTGCCCTTGATGCACCATACCTCTTCTTGTTCTTAAACTTGAAATGCCTCTTACCCTCTGCTTCCAGAGAAAGTAACCAGTAAATAACTTTGAGTTCTTTGTAAAACATAATGCACGTAAATCAGATGAAAGGGTTCTACTGAGACAATGAGATTTCCAGCCAAAGCCTACCAGCCAGTTTGCTGCTTTGTAAATTAGGCCTTTAGGGAAGAACAGTAACTCTTTCAGGACAGTAAGGCATCGTTTTCCTAAACAATACCCTTATGGTTTGAAATACTGACAACATCAGGCTGAGTATTTCCAATTTGGAAAAATACGTTTAAAAATTCAGTGGCAGCAACAGCAGAAAATTTCTTCAAACGAGCTCCTTACAGTCCTCTTCGATCATAGGCAAGGTTGTTGTTTCTTGCTTGTGGGGGAATTTTAAGGCTGCATCCTTTCTCCTGAGGTCAGACCGTGTACACCGAATTCCTAAGTTTTCATTGTGCCAAGTCTAGACTAGAAACAAATCAAGGGTACACGTATGCTATATTTGTGCATTGAATAGCTCTGAATGGAGCTTGTACTTTTTGTCTGTAACCAGGTAGCTTGGAATGGCTTTTATGATAAAAAACGTAAACAGTATGAGAATCATAAAGAAAATTTAAAAATGCCTTAGAGCAAAACTGAACCTCTTAAACATGGATTATTTTGTAAATTCCTATCTAAACGATCAAATTATAGACCATGAAGAAAATTTGGCTGAATGTTAAATGTAACAATGACTAGATATCAGAAGTAGTAACGATGCTTTACAAATATAATCTACTGTATTGGTTAAGTACTATTTACATAACAAATTTTAATCCTCAGCTATTTCAACTTTAGAATGTATGAAAATAGCTAAGAATTTGATGGAGCATGGAATGGTATAGTGCCTTGGAAAGGGTTTCTCTCCCTTCATAAAGGCATCATATACCATCCTCAGTATGTAAACATGGGCAGTATGGTACAGTGGTTCCCCAATTGTGGCCCACAGACCAGCAGCATGAGCATCATCTGAGAACTTAATAGAAATGTAAATTCTCAAGCTCTACCCTAGACCTACTAAATCAGAAACTCTAGCAAGCTGTGCTTCAACAAGCCTTCCAGGTAATTCTGACAGTCTATAGCAGGAGTGGGCAAACTTTTTGACTCGAGGGCCACAATGGATTCTTAAACTGGACCGGAGGGCCGGAACAAAAGCAACCTGACCATGCTGGCACTCTCATCTTGGGCTGCTGGTGAAGGAGTGGAGGGGAGAGCAAGAGAACCCTCCGCTCTTTCGGCTCCACGGGCCGAGTAGAACAGCCGAAAGGGCCGGATCCGGCCCGAGGGCCGTAGTTTGTCCACGGCTAGTCTATAGCTTGAGAATCACTGCCATTGCAGACCAAACTTGAACTACTGGTGCAGTGGGCACTGTGCTGAGCTGTCATCTCCCTTTCAGGACTTAAATATGGTTTGCATTAATTTCTGGGAAAGTTGCTGGAGATAGCATGTACCCAATGACTGGTTAATGTGTGGCCTATAAAAACCTGGTCCCCTTGCTCTAACTCAGGACAATTCTATAGGGGAGGGCAGACCACAGGAGGGGAGAATGGATGTTGTAGTTATGGCTTCATTGAAGCCCAGCTTCTCCTTCTGTCCTATTCTGCTTCCTTCCCCTTCTTCCCCTTCACAAGTGGGAATTCTGAGAGTACTCTCCAATGAATTTCTTGCATATTAATCACTTTATAAGACACTGCCTTCTCAAGAACCTGAATTGTCACACTATTAAGTCTTTCGAAAATAGACTTGCCTAAGATATGTATGTGGATAAATATACAACCACTTGCACAGATTGTGGTCTCAAAAGGAGACAGGATGGAGGACTGTCACACTCAGCATTAAGTCTGAAGAACTACTGCATCTCTGGCTGTATTATTACCAATTAGAAGTACTAATAAAAATCTACTGGAAGGGGAAAGTGCCAGAGCTATAAAGCTTACTACAACCTTGTACCTGCCCAAGAAGGTGCCCATCCTGAGCCAATTATATATAAGGGGGAGGATCACAGAAGACATGTTTTTAGCATCTCCATTTTCCTTTTAAGAAATTATGATCAACGTGGCACTCAAATAAGTAATACTTGGAACTGTCACTAAACGTAGACACTTGTTCATGTATACACACACACTCACATATCTTAGTAACTCTGAATAAATCTCTAAGATTCCAGATTTTCTATTAAGTTGACTATCATTAATTTCTTGGCAAAGGAGAAAAGGGAAATTTACTACTTTCCAAAGTAAGGCTGAAAAGCTTAATGTATAGATAATATTCCTTATTAGCTACATAGATGGATAACACTTTATCAGTGTACTGCATTGCAGGATTTTATATGTATTATATATTACATGTAGATAGAAGTAAACACATTCAATATTTTTAGGAAAATAAGGGTCAATCTTATATAGAAGGCTAGTTTTTCCAGGTGGTTCTGTGTGAGAAATGGGGAAATTGACACAATTCATTCTTTTACATAATACACTTCCATCTGGGCCCTGGTATTGTCCAGTAACCAAATAGAATGCTTTGAAACTTTCTTTCCTGGTTTATTTTCATTTTAACCACTATCATTTCCTATGATACTTGTAGGGGATGATCATATCCCCCTTTTTGTTTATTATAGATCAGAATGAATAAGCACCTTAGCTTAAGAACAAAAATTTTCTAGTAATGTCAAATAGCACTCATAGAACCAGGGTTAATCTGAAGTTCAAATTATCTTTGAACTGTACTGGTTTGCTAGTAAATAAATTACACTTTGATTTTTTGGTAAATAACTTTGTATTGTATTTGAAAGTAAGCAGCTAAAATTTTATTATCATGGCTAGATAGCAGTTTGTAGAAAGGATCCAGCAATTCTATTAGTAATTTGTACTAATTAGTAGGAAGAACCTAAACAAATTCCTTCAATAATGCTTGGACTAGCATCTCATTAATTCCTTTTCTGGCAACAAATCTAAGACTGTGGCTTTAAAATAAAAAAGAACGCATTTTTTATTTTAAAAATATATTTTATTGATATTTTACAGAGAGGAAGGAGAGAGATAGAGAGCTAGAAATGTCCATGAGAGAGAAACATTAACCAGCTGCCTCTTGCACACCCCCTACTGGGGATGTGCCCACAACCAAGGTACATGCCCTTGACTGGAATCGAACCCGGGACCTTTCAGTCCACAGACTGATGCTCTACCACTGAGCCAAACCGGTTTTGACATAAGACTGTGGCTTTGCTTCTGGGTAGCACTCGGGGAGTCAAAAAGGGGGAGCCTCAACCCTGTCTAGGTCCTTGTCATGGAATAGGAAGTAATTCAAAAGCATGACAAAGATTTAGCAAAGCACAGTAAATTTATTGAATCAATAATATGCACTCAAGAAGTGAGAGTCGGTGACTGGGAGAACTAGATGCACCAATAATAGTGTCTGGGTGGAAGGATTTTATTAAATATAGGCAAGAGGCCATAGGGTAGTCCTCTCCTTTTGATGTTGATGGGGTGACTGCCTACGTGACTTGTCCTTGCTTCTCCTCTCCAGATAGGAATTTCTTTTTGGTCCTCCCAATTTATAATAAATTGGGGAGGGGAATCAGAGGAACAGATGGTCAGTGACAGTCTTGTCTGTGGTGTTTCAGCCAAGATAGCAAAGTGAAGGGGTAGAGCTTGAGGCCTTTGTTCCCTATTCCAACTTTCCTGCCTCAGCTTTATCTGTTTTGGGCAACATCTACCTAGAAATATGGCTACAGAAGGGTTGTGGCACTGGAAGGATGTTTCTCTTTTTTCCTCTGTTACAGAACCGTGAAGTAAGAAATATCTTTGATATAGTATTAAGATAAGATATATATGAACCTTATATAAGTATATAGAATTGATATTGTATTAAGATATCTATGAACCTTATATAAGTATATAGAATCTAAAATAAGTTGTAATTGTGTGAAATTGTGTGAAAGCATTATAAAATGGAGTAAAGGCCTGAAACCTAGCAGGTAAGCTTGAGTGGTGACAGGGCAAAGCACGGACTGCACACAGACCGAAGACCTGGAGGCACCGCTGGCTGCGAACTACAGATAAGGACAGAAGGTCCACTACACCCAGGAAAATGGTCAGGCAAGCCCTGAACATACTGCTAACTACAGATAAAGACAGAAGGCCCACTACACCCGGGAAAAAGGACAGGCCAGCCCTGAAAAAAGGGCTATATAAACTGAGACTTGAGAGCTTCACTTCGGTGATCACTCGCCTCCAACCGGACCACGTCTCCTCGTCTGTCTTCACTTCACGGTCTGTGACGCATCCGTTGCTGAGCCCGGAAGCCACCGAGCAAGGTAATAAAATTGTGTCTCACTCCAATCTCGTTTCTATCTCTATTTGTCTTTGTGTGTGGGTCCGACCAAGGAAAACAAGTTGGGGGCTTAGGAGTTTTAGCTTGTAGAACTCAGACTAAGCTAGTTACCTGACTGACCTGCATGTTCCAAGCCTTGGTTGTGTAAAACTGGAACAATCTTCTTTTAACTATTGACCTAGGGTGAAAGATGCAGGCTCTAAGGTAGAGCACAGAAAATAAAATTTAAAAGCTAACAGCCATATAGCAGTTCTAAGTGTTTTTAAAACTTATTCAGATTTATTCTTTTGTTATTTCACAAGATATTTCCATTTTTTCAGACCTACAAGCTGCTTCTGTTTTGTTTTTGTTTTGTTTTTTGTATGCTTCCAGTTGGATATTTGATTTCCACACAATGAATTCAACCTCTCTACAAATGATCTATAATTTCTGAACCTCACTATTATTTCCACATGTTTACCAACATCTCATTTATTGAGCCAGCCATGCTCCTTTTCTATATGTATTATGTGTCAGGATTTAAGCTTGGTGATGTTGACATAAAAGTCAATGAGAAATGGACATTAGCATTGAATGTATTTAAGTCTGGTAAAAGAGACAGATAGGTAAACATTTAACTACAGTTTCAATATGATTAGGGCTCTAATTCATCTGAATTCATACATCACCCTATGAGCTTCAATATCAAATTGCCTAATAAGTGATAAAGCTATTTTGAAAGATTTTTTGGCCTTTTCCTATCAAAGAAATGGAGATAATCTACCTGGACTTTTTCATTTTCTTCTTATTTTAAAATATATATATGTATTTATATATTTTATTGATTTTTTACAGAGAGGAAGAGAGAGGGATAGAGAGTTAGAAACACCAATGAGAGAGAATCATCCATCAGCTGCCTCTTGCACACCCCCTACTGGGGATGTGCCTGCAACCAAGGTACATGCCCTTTACTGGAATGGAACCTGGGACCTTTCAGTCCGCAAGCCAACGCTCTATCCACCCAGCCAAACAGGTTTCGGCTGGACTTTTCTTAAAACACAATAAGTGATGATCATTAAACACCTGCCTAATTGAGTTCATTTTCACAAAAATAAGAAACATTTTTAGATATATGATACAGGTTATCACTGGTTTCATTTTGCTGTTGAAAAGGTTGATTCTGAGAAAACAATGATGACCTTCTCAAGGTTGCACACCAGTAAGTGGCAGAATTGAGATTACTACCTAAATCTTGAGTCTTAGAAAATAAGTTTTCCTTATTTTTTGAAAATAGACACCGGTATCCACTCCCTTCTGATATATTAATTGTAGTAAAAGAAAGAAAAGTACAGGGAAGGTTATGCTACTGAATCATATTCTTCATTTTGGAGCACAAATTTATCTTTTTTTACTTTACCATAAGCAGGGTCATTGAAACACATAAAAATCTATACACAAACACACATGCAAAGACATTCTCCAACACTAACAATTGCAGGCAGATCTAGCTGGTCTTCGCTTCAAAGCAACAACAAAAAATCCATTTTTAACGCAAATTTGCTGGTTTGCTGTTCACCAACTTAGGAATTAACGAGGTTTTCATCCCCTCTTCTTGAGGTCTGGTACTAAATTACTCTAACTCTCCAGAGTTAATTGGAAACCACGACCTAAATGTTCCCCAAGTATTGCTGATTAGTTCTCAGAAAACTCATTCCCATCTTTCGTCACCCCAGACAACACAGGATGACTTTTTAACATGTGCAGAAGCAACACACTTGCAGGAAAAATAGATTAGTTTTCGAAAGATAAACCACAGCTTTGAAGCTATCTGTTTAAAGTTCCCTCAATGATACAGACATTTTTGTTAAAAAAAATCACCTGGACTTAGATAGTAAGCAAACATAAGCATTATCATTCATGTAAATAAATTTTAAAATACATACTCTATCACTTTCATATTTTTACTCTATGAATATTTTTAAAATTGAGATTTGCACACTATATTATTGGAGAAACAACCGTTATTATATACTTTACTTAAAATCATTATGGCATTTTTTAAAAAAAAATATTAGGAGATAGCAGTAAAAAAAATCTACTTTCTATTATTTGCATTACTCATTTCCTTTGATTTGTGTTTTTAGCTTATATCACAGAAAAATGAGATGATAAAAGAAATATACAAAATATTATGAAGAGCTTAAGTATTCAAGCATATCTATCTATCTATCTATCTATCTATCTATCTATCTATACATCTATATATCTGTATATCTGTATATCTATATTCCTAACTAGGATTGTTAACAAACAAATTACCCTCCTTTAATCTAAGATGTGCACTTTATATTTTCTTTCTTTAAAATATTTTATTGATATTTTTACAGAGAGGAAGGGAGAAGGATAGATAGTTAGAAATGTTGAGCCCACAACAGAAAAATGTATAACTGCATAAATTATACAGGGAGGGACTTGCAGGAAGCAACCAATCCATGATTCTCTCTCATCTTGGATATTTCTATTTCTCTCTCCCTCTTCCTTTATCTCTGAAGTCAATTATATATATATATATATATATATATATATATATATATATATATTGATTTTACACAGAGAGGAATTGAGAGGGATAGATAGTTAGAAACATCAATGAGACAGAAACATCGACCAGCTGCCTCTTGCACACTCCCCACTGGGGATGTGCCTGCAACCAAGGTACATGCCCTTGACCTGAATCGAACCCTGGACCTTTCAGTCCACAGGCCAACACTCTATCCACTGAGCCAAACCGGTTTTGGCAATAAAAAAATGTATTTTAAAAATAAATTCTCAATGATTTGTATAATGTGAGTGCTTAAGTTGGTTTTGATCACTAGCAGTGTTAATATCTATAAAGTTACATTTCCTAACATTGATAAGCTAGATTGGATCGTTCTCTCTACATTCCTCTTTGTTCATCATATGATACTAGTCTTTCTTTGGATGGCTTATTTCATTTAGCATAATATTCTCCAGGTATATTCATGATGTCACAATAGGTAAGATTTCCTTCTTTTGTATGACCAAGTTGTATGCCATTGTGTAACTGTACCACAGCTTTTTGAATCCACTCATCTACTGATGGGCACTTGGGCTGTGTCCAGTTCTTAGCTATTGTAAATAGCATTGCTGATAAGCATAGGGATGCATATATCTTTTGAATTAGTGTCTTGAGATTCTTTGGACATATTTCTAGAAGTGGAATTGCTGGGTCATGAGGTAGTTCCATTTTTAATTTTTTGAGGAAACACTATGTTGTTTCCACTGCAACTGACCTAATCTGCATTTCTACCAACAGGGCATGAGGGTTCTCTTTTTCTCCACATCCTCACCAGCACTTGTTGGTTGGTGAGTTATTTATGAATTCTATTCTGACAGGTATACGGCAATAATCTCATTGTGGTTTTAATTTGCATTTCTCTGATGATTAACAACATTGAGCATCTTTTCTTATGTCTATTGGCCATCTGTATGTCCTCTTTGGAGAAGTGACTATTCAGGTCCTTCGCCTGTTTTTCCATTAGATGGCTTATTGTTCTGGTGTTGAGTTGTAAAAGTTCTTTATAAATTTTGTGTATTAACCCTTATCAGATGTATCATTGACAAATATGTTATCCCATTTAATGGGTTGTCTTTTTCTTTTGTTGATGGTTTCATTTGCTGTGCCAAAACATTTAAGTTTGATGTAGCTCCACTCATCTATTTTTTCTTTTGTTTATCTCATTTGCAGAGATATATCAGAAAAATATTGCTATGAGAAATTACTGTGATTCTATCTTTTGATTTGTCCCCTTGATCTCACTGTTATCTCATTCATTGTTTAGTAACATGTTATTTAGCCTCCATGTCTATGTGTGTTTTTCAGTGTTTTTCTTTTGATTGATGTTTAGTTTTATACCATTACGGTCAGAGAAGATGCTGGATATGATTTCAATCTTTTAAAATTTATTTAGATTTGACTTGTGACCCAGTCCATTGTTTTTAAAAACTTACAAATCAAAGTTATTTCTTGGTGTGAGTTGACTGGATAATTTATATCCCTATGGAATTTTAAAGTTTATACATTATTTTCATGTATATTATTTCAGTTCACCCTCACAATAATTTTTAGATATCATTGTTGTTATAGAAAATTGATTATATAACACACTATTCTTCAGTTACATCTAAGGTGTTTATAAATGGTAATAAGCAACTCTGCGACCAGAATTGTGTTTTGCTTTGTAGAATCATAGATATTAAATATTTGGAGCTTGTATCTTTCATCAAGTTTTGTACTAGCAGTGAAAATAAAATGGTGGACTATTTCACTGGGCAATATGCTGCATTTAATATTCAATGGCATACTTTCTACTCTTAACATGAAATCTTACTTTCTTTTGAAATTTTAAAATGCATTTCTGCAAAGAATTTTTAATTCAATTTATTTTTTAGGTGCATTACTAAAACAGAGGGCACAATAAACAAATTCTGTCAAAATTAATCTACCACTTTGTTAAATTTTCTGACTGGTTGTAAGTTTGATCATGGTCCAGAGATATGTACTGAAAGGACCTTATAATTTATTCTGTCCAGGCACACATTTGGATCTGTCGCTCAATGTACTCATATTTTTCCTTCTTTGTATTACCCACAAATCTGAATGGGCATCATCTCTGTAGCTCCACTCATATTCTGTCAACAACATCCAATGTGGCGGGGAAGAGAACAGAACCTTGTGATATAGCACCAGGGATCTTCCTTCGGTGTTTGACACTGATCTATTCATCAACGTCCTTTGTATAAAAGCATGAAATAGTTTCTAAACTATCCAGTTTATCTTGCATCTAGCCAGTATTTCTCCTACTTATTCACAAGAATATAATGAAAGGCCTTGTCAAATACCCTGATGAAATTCAAATAGACTGATGCATTTTTCTTATCTTCCAGTCTAAAATTTCTCAATGCAAAAAATTGTTTTTGCCCCAAATCTAGAGATACTATAGGTTTTGTTTATCTCTGCATATGCATCTGTGTTTGTTTTACAAAATTACCTGGTTGATCTGTTCAGGAAGTAGGTTCATATTTCTCTTACAGCTTCCATCTAAGTAGCACTCATCATTTTAAATGTCTCGGGGAGTTACACTATCTCCTGTGATGTTTATATAGAATTTAACTGCATTTGTCAACCTCCAGTTTGAAGGCAATTAATATAGCCATGGGAGGGATGTCATCATCTTTTTGAAGAAACCATACCACTCAATAAAGGTGATGGAAATAGATTATAACTGCAGTGATAATCATAGAATTTTAAAAGACTGCTAGACAACCTAGCAGATGTTAAATGTGTATACATTTCATTCATCCTTGAGAAAATGGCAACTCTATGGTTCTCAGAGAATATCATTCATTAATCCTCAGGTCAGTTTTTGCCCAGAAAAAAAAATTAGCCACTTTTATGGACCACACAACATAGCCTTTCTGGAAATTGAGGGAGGATGGTTAATTAACAGTGATTGAAGAGTGAGTGCTGTTAGCATTTCATGGGGGCGGTCACTGGAGATGGGGGATTTTGAGGACAATGAAGAAGTGTCTCAAGTCCCATGGCACATTTGCATGTACCACTGGGCACTCATATAGAGGGAAATACTTTTTATTAACATTTGAACCTAGAACCTTACTCAATTTTACATATGGCCAAATATTTTTGTCAATATCTCATACACACTGGAATTTTTCAGAAATGCAACTAACTGCCATGGAAATCCAAGGAAAATTTTACTTTGTGTTGTTTAGAAATTTGTCAAGATTTGTTGGCACTTTGGAAAAACTGGCATCACTCTGCATTTGTTGATATTGCATTCATAGTGAAATCATTTCAAAACTTCACCTGTGTTCTAGTTTGATCCTGACGGAATAATTGCATACTGAAATACATATGATTTCATTATAAATGACTCTGATTTTTCCTTAAAATTAAAGTCAGGGCATAATTTAAAAAAAAATATGTCTATAGGTTAGGTATATTTTCTACAAATTTTGGTTTTTGATAGTAAAGTGGGTGTTACAAAGTATTTGCTCTGAGAAAAGAAAGGGATGACACTGGATTTGAGAAAGTTGAAAACCGCTGATAGGGAAATTTCAAGATAAAGGATATTATACTGAAAAGAAATATAATTTTTTAGAAGATAATTAGGATATTTCCCTCCCTGTGTGTCCAATCCCTGATCTCTACAACCCCATAGATAACTGAATCACATTTTAAAAATTGCTCAGTTTTACAGCCAGCTGTGACTACCGGTGAACCAGAGGTCTATTTCATATACGAACCTGAATTAAAAACAGCCAGCCCTTTACTCAGTTCAGACCCACATTCTTGATTGCATTTGACATAATAATCATCATCATATCTGAAGACTCAAATCAGCCTGACAGTGCTCTACTCAGGGCTGCTTCTCCCAATTAGTTGAAAATTGCAGCCCTGTTCATCTTCTAGGGAATAAGTTTACATTTACAATTTTGCTGTAGTGAAAGGCAGCAAACGACGGAAAGAGCAAATCAACTTTCTAACTTATACAGTAATATGTTAAGTCCACCAAACTCTGGTAAATCTGTTTTGACAGGAATGAAAAAGTATATGCATTTTAGTATAGCTTTTAAAAAATATACAAAGCTTAAGATAATTAGAGTTTGGATCAGAAAGGGAAAATAAGCATATACTGTGAACATTTTTATAAATTGTTTCCAAAATGAGAGTTTGTAGAAGAGAGTCTTTTATGTAAAAGATATGTCAAAAATAATATGTAATTCATGGATAGGTGTAAATCATTTGAAAACAAAATACATATCAGGGCCCATTTCCAATAAGAGGCTAAGATGAGAACTGTTTGTTTCACACAGTGTCATTCCTCATATCTGTTTTAACATTATTTCTGCCTATATTTCTAAGGGGAAATAATCAAGGAGATTTTTTACGCATTTGATTTCCTTGATGTTGATAACTTTCTATCCAGATCAAGGCAGTTCGCAGACACTATGGGGAAAAATGAACAATGGCAAGTAGCATGGCAGTATTCCAGATGGCTGTGCTAAAGATTTGCTGAGAACAGTGCCCTTCTGTGCCATTTTCTAAATGCATAACAGCAGAGAGTCAAAAGAAAGAAATATACAGATGAGACAAAAGAGGAGTCTAGAAAAGCAGGAAAATACTGAGGAGGAGAACTAGAAAAGCAAAAAGATTCTGGAAGGAGCTGAAGTACAAGGTATTTATTTGCCACTGGGGATGGAGGAATATGTGGACAGGAATAGTATATAAGACCTGACAAAGTGCAAGAGCCCACGGGAAGGAAACGAATGCCAAAAATAGTAGAGAAACACGAAGGTTGAGGTGGAGATAAAAATGAATAAGGACGGAGGAAAAGTTGGGGACAGGAGCATAGGAGAGGTGATAGAAATAACAAATAAGAAAGGAGGCGTGGAAGGGGAAATGTTTCTTTGAGTTTTATTTTTCTCAAGCATCCTTATTCACCCCATGCTGAACATTTCTTCTGAGATACCACATTTTGAATATCCTTAATTTATGTATATACCTAAAGAAGAAATATTTATGTTTCTTATAAAGTATAATTATATTTATATGGGATTTAGGGTGGATTTTAAAGTCTGGTTCTTCATGCAGGTTTTAATTATTTTGTAGGGAAGTCAAGAGTGTTAAAAGACATGATTATTCATCTGCTACATATACCATAATCTAAATTAATTTTATTCCAAATTTTCACAGTATGCATTATTGAATAACAAGATAATGTTTAGCCCAACTGGTGTTGCTCAGAGGTTGATTCCTGATCAGGGCACATGCCAGGGTTTTGGGCTTGATCCCTAGCAGGGGACGTGAAGGAGGCAGCCCATTGATATTGATGTTTGTCATCTATGTTTCTCTCTCTCTCTTTCTCTCCCTTCCTTTCTTTAAAATCAACAAAAACATATTAAAATATGATGTTTAATGTTCCTCAATGTATTAATTGATGTCATTCCCCTTTTGATTTAGTCAACCATCTAAATATTGTGAGCAACATTTCCAAAGATTCTGTTCTCTTTTAGAAAGCAAAATTCCCATTTTCTGTTGTTGTAGTAATGAAATATTTTAAGAGATTTTTTTTACCGTTAGAAAAATAAAAAGTCTTATGCAAGCCAAAATTATTTAAAATTATCCAAAAAATGTATACATTCACATTTTTAAAAACTTCAGAGTTTTTGCTATGAATATCAGGAAGTTAATATACATAGCAAAGTTCGGCAAACATAATCAGAGATGAGCTCTGATAATAAAATCCACATATTTCATTTTCTCATATTACCTAAGAGAGTTTTTTCCAAATCCTAGCATACACGAATCATAAGAAAACTCAATTAAATATCCTTTGAATGACAACCACTTACTTTAAATTATAGATACTAAGCTGTAAACCACCTGGCTCATTCTTGTACTAGCATGATTTTTCAAAATAAAAAAAAATGCTATTTAGATATTGTCACTTAAATAACCCTTAATTATTAACCAACTGATTTGCTTTAGTCTGTTTCAATATGCTAGTGACATTGATAATGGCACAACATTTAAAAATTCCTCTCAAGTAGATCACTTAACAATTTGGTTGATTCCCTATTAATGTTCACATAAGTGTAGCTATGAATTGTATTTTGCTAGCCACAGAATGAGACTTAATTTTCCCCCAATTCTGATTTTGCTCTATGAGTCCTAAGAGTGCAAAGAAATAAAGTTTACCACATCAAAAGCAGGGCAAGGACATTTCATTTGGAAATATCCATGAATATCATCTCTGAAAGCTTAATTGACACAGGATGAGGCCATGCATCTAGGGAAGATGAATACCACTCAGAATGACTGTGCTTCCAAGTTTGATCTGACTATCTGTTCACTTCTTGCTATAAATCAAATTGTTGAATTTAATTTAAAAAATGTCACAGTGATTACTTAGGATATCACTGGCTCCCCAAGCAACTTAATGTTGAACTCAGCTCTTCCACTTCCCTGCTGTGATGACAAAAAATATGGTCTGAATTTATTGGTTCTTCCCAGAAGCTACTGTGCATGTCACTCATGCACTCTCTTTTCTCAATAAATGGTATCAGTAGAAAAAAATGATTTGTGGATAAACTGCTATTTTTCTTTTTCCATATCTTATTTATAACATTAAAACCATTTTATAACCAGATTCTAGTACTAAGTTTATTAATTAGAATTCTTTTAGAAAAAGAAAGGAATTATCTATAGGTGAAGAATTAGCTCACCATATAAACTGTGTAAACTGAGAATTTCTGATGGGCACCAACACTTCCGGTTTTTCATTTGAAAATATAAACATCATAATTTCCTCCACCTGATCATTTTTGTGCTGTAGCATGCATTTTTAAAGTAACTTCTAAAACTTAGAACATAGTGCAATTATTTGTATCTTCATGAAAAAGTGATGGGATCAAAATAAAAGTATTGCTGTATTGCCGAAACCTATTTGGCTCAGTGGTAGAGCTTCTTCTGTCTGCGGACTGAAGGGTCCCAGGTTCGATTCCGGTCAAGGGCATGTACATTGGTTGCGGGCACATCCCCAGTGGGGGGTGTGCAAGAGGCAGCTGGTCGATGTTTCTCTCTCACCGACATTTCTAGGTCTCTTTCTCTCTCTCTCTTCCTTTCTGTAAAATATCAATAAAATATATTTTAAAAACAAGTATTGCTATACCATTGGTGTTAGAACTAATAAAACTTCATATTAGTTTTCTGAGTGGAGGATATATTCAAGAGAATTGTGTTCACCATTGCCAATATCTATTGTTGTACATGGAAAAGAGTGAGTGTTTAATTTTTACTGAAGCAATCTATAATAACAAAAATGTAGTATGCAAATTGACTGATTGGCTGAACAGCCGAATGACTGTCTGGATGACCTTCCAGAAATCCTTCCAGATGAAGGTAGGTCAGCCCGGGCCTCAAAGGTCTACTCTTGCCTGAATTTTTGCATCAGGCCTCTAGTTAATTAGAAAATGGCAAATACCTATCAATATCAGACTTTTTACCTTACTTCATTACATAGTAATCACACTAGTGCACATATAACTGTCCCTGTTTGAAATCAACTTTTCAGCTGGTATTGCTTAGTGATTGAGCATTGACCTTTGAACTAGGAGATCATGGTTTGATTCCTAGTCTGGGCACATGCCCAGGTTGCGGGTTCAATCCCCAGTGTGGGGCATGCAGGGGGTAGCCAATCAATGATTCTCTCTCATCGTTGATGTTTCTATCTCTTTCTCCCTCTTCCTCTCTTTGAAATCAATAACAACAAAAACCACATAAAGTTAGAGTTCTAAGAATTAAGGACAACCCATTTTTAAAAGCAAAACGTGGCAAAACTTTGAAATACAAATAAAGAAAATGGAGGGAAACTTGCTTTTCCAGAAAGAATGGCAAATATGGTGCTTGCTTAGATGTCCTCTTGGAGCAAATCATTTTAATGACTTTGACATATTATTAAAAAGGGGGGCTAATAACACTATTTGAAATACAATTAAAAAGTAACAAGTCACCATTCATGAGAAAATTTTTTTTTAATTAGGGGGATTAGTCTTAAAATGTTGCTACAATATAAATATAAGAGGAAAATAAGAATTTCTTCCTTTTCTTCAAATGCAAAAATCTTGGCATCACAATTACAATAAAACTGGGGTTTTGAGCTTGGGAAACTCACAGACTCTCCATGCTATGAATATTTTGATATTGAAATGGCAATGGATTCAGTAAAGGTTAACTCAGACCTGGAAAATGTTATATTCATTCAGAATATGGCTTAGCAAATTATAAAGATGTCTGTCCATCTGCTTGTCATTTGACAAGGGAGCATGGAACTCAGCCTGAGGAAGCTGCTTTACCCTATGGATTAAGACTTGTACTCAAGTGGAGTCCCAAGCCACTGGTTTGTAAAGGAGTCTGCAAAACCCTGCTACAACTCTGAGCTTCAACCCCAGTTCTTCACTGCTCTATTGAAAAGCCCTGGCCTCTCCTCAGAGTACATCAGGTATATCCATCAGGAATCGTTGCCAAGTGAGATGGGTTGGCCAGTTGGCCACTCTACATGAGAAATATATGGGGGCTGATTCATACACATGCCAGTTGGCTGGGTTTCTAAAATTGTCTACCTGACAGGATACATTATTTTTGTCACAAGCAGCAACCTAACAATTAGGCTAAATGTAATCATTAGCAGATTGTGGATTATATGTTTTGTGTGGAGAAAAAAACCCGAGTTAGTCCAATGCTATTAAAATGTTGGCGAGGACAGAGTATCAATGAGTATTAATGAAGTTTTTGTTTCAGGAAAAAAATTATTAGCAGATCCTAGCAATTATAATATATTCTATTGTTTATTTTTTCTATTAAAATAGAGACTACTTTTACTTAAAGATACCCTAAATTACTTCTGTGATTTATAAATTATTTTTCCTTCATTATCATCGTGGAAATTCTCAGGAAAAGAAATATTGCATATGAGTACAACCAATGGACACAAAACTCTGGGAAGGGAGGGCATGTATGGGAGGTGGGGGGGAATAGTAAGCTATGTACACATATAATACCTTAATAATAATAAAAAAGTATGAGCCAAATATGCTGTGCCAGAGGATCAATCCCCCTCTGCTATCATCTTCCTCCTCATCCCCCTTTGCTTTCGTTCTCTCTCCTTCCCAGTCCCCCACTCCTTCATTCTCCCTCTCCCTTATCTACCAGCTCTCTCCATCTCTCTCTCATTAATCATCAATTTACCAATATTCCCAGAAAAAGTCCCTAAACTTCTAAAATTATCTGAAGTGAGAATAATAGCCCCAAGAGAACACTAGAAAAGATATCAAAGTAGAGTCAAAGTTGAATAACACAACTTCTCTTGATTGGATGACAAACATATAGGCACATGCCCAAGTAAAGAATTGACCTAATGGTACTTAAAAACACTATTTTGGTAACTCTCAGGGAAATGAGCTCCACACAGCATCTAGGCCAGATACAATGCTATCTATTTTACAAATGCTTACTAAGTACTGATTATTGGACCACATGCCAGTGTCACAAAAAACTCTTCTTGAGAAATTGGTTCCATGGTCATGTTTTGGAGGAATATATCCTATATAAGTCCATCTCTTTCCTAAACGCACATACTTTGTTTAGTCACAATGTATACCATAATAAAAGTTCATTAATTTCACAAAAAAATAAATTTGTTTACCTTTACTTAACCTGTTACCTAAACTTTTTTTAAATCAAAGAACCCTTTATTTTTTTCAAAGAATATTTTTATTGATTTCAGAGAGGAAAGGAGAGGGAGGAAGAGATATAAACATCAATAATGAGAGAGAATCATTGATTGGCTGCCTCCTATACACACCACATTGGGGATGCTGCCCACAACCTGGGAATGTGCCCTGACCAGGAATTGAACCATGACCTCCTGGTTCATGTGTTAATGCTCAACCACTGAGCCATGCCGGCTTGGACAAAGAACCCTTTCTTGAGTTGCCACTTATTAAGATGCAGTAGAACTAGTTCTGGCAGAACCCCATTTGGAAAAATAAAACTAGTTTAGAAAAAGACTATATTAGGATGCTAAATTCACATGTCTACCTTATAATATCATCCCAAAGCATTACCCAACCTTTTTATTTTTTTTTAATAGTTCTGCAACCTAACAAGGCAGCCCGTTCCATCTGTGGATAGTGCTATCACAAAATTCCGTTCCCAAATAAGCTGAAAAATAAACTCTTATATTCATTACAGAGTCATCATTGTGGGTTAGCTTTTCTTTCTGCCCAATCCTGCCTCTCTTATATACCTACAAATGTATCTCATGGAGACCTCAACAAACCTTCTGTACACAACTCTCCACCTTGGGGAGTTTTCTTCTCTCTCTTTCCAGAGAGCCCAGGCTAAATCAAATTTTGTTTTTATTTTACATCTATTTTATAGCTTAAGTACAGTGCCTTATATTTACATTTCAGCCTACCACTCCAATTTGTTGAAATCTTTTTGGCTCCTCATACTCTTGTCTGCTGTACTTGCTATTTCTCCCTGCTTTGTATCATTGGCAAATTTGATAAGAATGCTATCTAAGTCTTCATCCAAGTCACTGATGAAAATATTGAGAGGGACAGAGATGAGATTAGAACATTGTGAAAAGCTGCCAGAATCTCCTTCCAAGTTGAGATGTATCCACTAAACAGCAATGAAGGGAACACAGGCATGAGAGTCCCAGATTTTGGTTTGTAACACCAGCGCTAAGTAGAAGTCAATAGCTATCCTCATAGCTAGAAAGAAAAAGGGGATTTTAGCACATCTATTTTAACAGACAATATAGGCACTACTTGCATAGTATATATTAATAGGTAATATCTCACCACTCAAACCCCATAAAATTATAAATAATCATGAATTCATGATTATTATTAGTCACCTGATTTGTCTCAGGATGAAAACTGTATTTGGTTACTTTAATGTAGGGCTTATTTGATTTAAATATTTTTTAAAAAAGGAGCTTGTTATAAAGTTAATGCTTAATAGCCAAATCAATTTCCCTATATAGATCTAAAAATACTCACAATATAGAAGAAAAACACAACTCCTTAGGGATTGTGGGAGTAGCCATAATTCTATGCAATGTAGGTAATCATATCTAAAGATGTTTGAATTGGTTCTGTTTGATTTGCTTTAAATGCTCTGTGGCATGAAGACACTGACTGACCTGAGAGTGATACAGTGAACATCACATTAGGGATGTGAAGCTGAATATTAGAAAAATAAAACATGCAGCCACTGCTTTGAATGGGAAATTGATTTACTGGCTAATTTAAATAGCTTTCATCTCTGTGGATGAATACTGATGCTGGGCAGAATGGCCAGAGCATTAATCATTGGCTGGAGGCATGAGGTGATTGCATTTTTCCCCCTGGCTATTTAATAAGTCATCATGTGAAATACCTCCAGGAAGTATTTCCCCTCATATTCTTCTGTTGAAAAAAAATAATGCCTACACATTACCTTACTAAAAAGGTAGAGACTTTTAAAAGAAAAAAAAACTCTCTGAAAATGTTTTCCACCATTAATAAATTAAAATAGGCCAAATATATGGACAAAAATATGATGAAAGGAGATTCTAAAAGGTATTGTGTGATTATAATTTACATTTCCTACAAGTATCACTTTATAGTAGGAAATAATTTCAAAATATAGAAGAGACTTCTAAACACAGAACAATGGTATATAAAATGTAAAAGTAGAAAGTTAAAAAAAAAAGCATAATATAAACTCAGAAACAAGATAAATAGTTCTGTGCATCACACATGGCAACGGCTGACCATCAACCCTGCCCCTAAGAGGTTCCCGGGTCTCTGCTTACTGCTGCATTGTGTAGGAACAATGATTGCTGCGAGCACCTCTGAGCTGCCCTAGTGTTCCAGCCTGATGCCAGACAGTCCAGTTTCTCTCCATATGAGTCTGGGTTCCCATATTCTCACCTGGAACTAGAGTTCAGAGCAGTGGGGAGCTTGTGTTTCCCTCCTGATTGAAAAACGACAACAGTGTACTCCGTTGCCAGCCCCTTTCTGCAAGCACGCCTCCATACCTCCACACTTCACTTCCCCACCTCCGCACTTTCTCCAAATCTCGGTGTGCTTTTCTAGGTTCTTCTAGTTGGATAATTTACAGTCAGCTAGCCTTCCTGTGGTTCTGGATTATATACATGTTGTCTTTTAGGTGTATTTTTGAAGTGGTTGTGCGCAGCATTAAGTTCATGTGTTTATGCCACCATCTTTGTTTCTCTAAAGTTTTTTTAATGGGTAAATATCTAAGCACATGCTGTGGTGGGCTGGTGAACTTGGGTCAGAACTATAGGGCTAGGTTTGAATGAAAATGGCTACTTGGCTACATCACTCGGTAATTTTCCACACCAGTAAATCACCAGTGGTATAGTTCCAGATGTCTCCCTTTGCATGTAAGTCCTGCAAGCTAGAAAGTCTGATTACTTTAAGGGAGATAATATAAAATGAAACAGGCAGTTACCACCATGAACCTTTTAGATTCTGTATGGATAATGATACTCCCTGGCCCAGAGCCCCAAGGATCCCCATTACAGGTATTATATTATCCTATTATAAGATGGTAAGAATTCTTATTCTTCATAATCAGTTGTGAATATTGGGTCTCAGCAGTATAAAAATGGGAATGCCTTATAATGATATTCATAACTCTTTCTTTCTTGAAGAGCCAAAAGAAACTTCCTCATACTGCCAAAAGAAATGTACATAAAAGAATTTCTAGTGGATTGTATTTTTTAATACTCTACCAAATCCTTTTAGTCCTTAACATGGAATAGAAGGTATATTTTCCTGAGAAGGATTAAAATCAAGCTACTCTAAATTGAGAGGTTTGAGCTGGTAGCATTAAGGTCATTTTTAGCTTTAATATTTATGATCATAACATGCTACAAATATATTGTAAGCAGTCTCTGACTTAATAAGAGATTGTATTTTTTAAAAAATATATATATTTTATTGATTTCAGAGAGAAAAGGAGGAGATAGAAAAATCAATGATGAGAGAGAATCACTGATTAGCTGCCTCCTGCATGACCCCCCCCCCCCCCCACACACACACTCTGGGGATCGAGCCTGCAACCTGGGTATGTGACCTGACCAAAATCTAAACATGACCTCCTGGTTCACAGGTCTACAGTTAACTGCTAAGCCTTGATGGTCAGGCAAGAAGTCATATTTTAAATGAATATCCTATTAGCATCATATTGAATTATTTACATAGCTTAAGGGCAGCAGCAAATCTTCATCCTTTAGATTTTTGGAAATAAATCAAACGCTATTTAGTGCCAACATCTGATTATTTCATTCAATTCACAAGTAATTATTGAGCCCAATTTTCGAGCAAACACAAAGTGTGGGTAATACAATAATATAGTACTCTTCTGAGGATAAAACAGTCCCAGGTAGCTCCAGCAAAGGAATTTCAAAAAATGTTTGAGAAAAGACAGCATTGTGGCTAAAGCATTAGACTCTTTAATGAAGTTCACATGACTGTCCCTCTGCCAAATAAACAAACTGACAAACAAAAAGTTGTGATAGTATTTGCTTTTCTTCCCTAGAAAATATCAAAGTTATTTATTTATTCTAATTGTATTTGTTTGTTTTAGATAGCAAGGGTAGGTAGGCAGGAATGGGGGAGGGAGGGAGGGATGGAAAGAGAGAGATGTGAGAGCGATGCATTGGTTGGTTGCCTCCCATACATGCCCCAACTGAATGATGACAATAGTATACTAACGGTTTCACTGCTCCCCTTCAGTCTAATATAACAGAGGGGCCAGGTAAGTCTATGTCATTCTTCTGCTCAAAACTTTCCAATGACTCCCACCTCATTCAGAGGAAAAGTAAAAGTCCTTACAGGGGCCTTTAGGGCACAATGTAAGTAATAGTCCACTACCTCTCTGAACTCATTCTCTACTATACTCCTGTTCGCTTGCCCCTTTCCAATCACACTGGTCTCCTCAAGGTTCCTCCAACTTGTCAAGCATATTCCTGCATCAGGGCATTTTCACTTATAAGGACCCTCTGAGACTTATTCCTTCAGTTAACGTGACTCACATCCTCAGGTTTTTAGGTTTTGCTGAAATGTAATCCTTTCCGTGAGACTTTTCTTAACTACCATATTGAAATAATCACATTTCTCTGCCATCTCTCTCTCTCTCTCTCTCTCTCTCTCTCTCTCTCTCTCTCTGTCAAGTCCTTTCTCTCTTTATTATGACCTGACATATCACATATTTCACCTTTTTTGTTAATGTCTGTCTCCCATTTTATTCTTCCCAGAATATAAGCTTCATGAAGGTAGGGATTTTCACCATGGTATACACACGGCCAAGAACTAAACCTACCTAGCACATACCTAGTATTGAAACATTTACTGGGTGAGTGAATGAATTCTTAGGATATTTAGGACAGATGACATATACTGAGCTCTTCCATGTGGTAGGCATTGTGCCAAGCACTTCATACTTAATTATATTGATTTGAGAAGTAGGAAAATTGCAAAATATTATTATTCTGGAAGCCAAGGAAGGGCAAGTTTCAACTAGTAGAGTTAATCAACAGAATTAATGTTAAAATAAAATAGGTGACTAAATGAACATAGGGCAATTAGCTATTATAGAAGTCGTTGATGATCTTAAGGAGTACTTCTTTTCAGTAAAGTGGTGGGGTTGGGAAAGCCAGATTAGAGTGAGTCAAAGCATAACCAGAAGCTGAAGAATAGGAAATAGTAATGTCAATCATTGCTTCAAAAATTGATGGTAAGGAGATACAAGCATATAAAAGATGGTATTCTAAAAATATATTTTATGTTGAAAGAGTCTTGAACATGATGGTTGGCCGAAAGGAGAAGCAAGAATCAAAAAAGAAATTGAATATTCCAGAGAAAGACAGCACATGTTTACTAAAAGAATATATTGGAGAATGTGAAAGAGATCCAGCATCCACCTAAAATAGCTCTTTGCTGCACACATAATAGGGATCCAGAGTTTTCTTCCCTTTCCCTTTCTTGTTTCTTGAAAGTAAAAAAGAGGAAGGACATAAAAATAGAGAAGCAAGAAGTGCCTTCACCATTGCCAAAATGGAAAACACAGGTGATAATTTTTCAGTTTATCAAATATTAATTGTATTATTAAGATTGAAATGCATCATTAGGGAGGACAGGAGACTGTCAAGATATTATTTAAGCGCTATTTTATTTTATGTATGCACATGCATATGCATATACATATGTGTGCATGTTCACACATACACACTATATCTTTCTAAAAACCTAGAGAGGTTGTGCAGATATCTGGGAGCTTTTGTGAGGCGCTTTCAGCCATGTTGAAACTTCTGACACTAGGGCCAGCCCTCTACTTGATCAGTTTTCTCCTTGATGATTGGTAGTTGTAAAAACCCTCATATAGCAACAGACAGACAACTCAGAGTTAATGCTCATTTCTTGTTTAAAGAGTGATCCTGGAATAGAAATAAGAAAATGAAATCTCATAACAGTGTCATCATAAAGTCATCAGCCAGCTGGCAGCCTTTGAAATCTAATCCTCAGAGGCTTCTCACAATAATTTGTAATATTACATCTAATATTATCTTATCCACCAATTCATATCTGTTCACAGAGATTGAATAGCAAGAGATGAAGTTGCAGAGGCCTACATTTCTGTCTGCCTCCCGTACACGCCCCAGGTGATGAACACATATTCCTTATGTGTTAAGGAATAGGATCAAGAAAAGAAAATACTTTCCTACACCACTCACAGTGATGATCTATGTTTGGATCTGTATTGTTAAAACAAAATATTTTCCTACATAGGTCACAGGGATGATCTATGTTTTGATCTGAATTATTAAACTACAGAATCTAATTAAAAAAAAAAACTTGTTCTTTTATTCATGAATGACAGATGAATTTCTTTTAGGCCCACATGACTATTTATAATTATTTATATAAAATAGTAAATAAAGGTCTTATCAAAGCTAGTGTGGAACTTGAAGATTCCTCTGACCTATTAATAAACTTGAACACTAAAATGTAAAAACAAAAAAGTTAACTTTTATTTTTTATTGTCTTCAAACTATAGCCTGACAGTATATGATATCAGAGTAAAGTTCTTTCCAATTACATTCTTTATATCTTTTTTAACATTCAACAATTTAAAACTGAATTGAAGTCTTATTGCTTTTAATAGGCTTTCAAATGTACGAGAGTTTTGCATCTATTTATCCATATGATTGAACGTTTCAGTTTAGACAATTCATTAGTGTTCAGTAGTAAAAACTGAACTGTTAGCCCAGCTGGAGTGGCTTAGTGATTGAGCATTAACCTATGAACCAGGAGGTCATGGTTGGATTCCAGGTTGTGGGCTTGATCCCCAGTGAGGGGGCTTGCAGGAGGCAGCCAATCAATGATTTTCATCTGATGTTTCTTACTCTTTCTCCCTCTCTGTTCCTCTCTGAGATCAATAAAAATGTACTTTAAAAATTTGAAATGTGAGAAATAATGTAATCAGAATGATTTCAATAGAGTCCCTTCTACCTGAAAAACCTGGGTTATAGATACTTTCAAAGATATGAGATACATTTCCATCATAACCTGATATCAATATAAATCATCTCTTTTAAAAATTGTGTTTACAGAGTTCACAACAAAAGTGAAAGTGTTTATATCCTGTAATAGTTGTAGTTTTTGAGACTTTAAACACCAACTCTAGAAAATGGATAAATAGAAGAAATAAGGTAGAAACAAAGAAACAGAATAATGTGAATAGCTTAATCAGGAAACAGTTTTCATTTATAAAATTTGGCAAAAACTCCTCTTGAATGAATATAGTATTTAATTATTATAAATGTGCCCTATAAATGGCATAAGTGAATGTGGACAAAGGTGATCCAGAGCAAGACTGTCCACAATTTTCTGTGATGATGGAAACCTATTTTACACAGTCCAACATGTGGCTCCTTAGCACTTGCTAGTTGGCTGATGAGGTGGATAAAATAAATTTTAAGTTTTATTATCACAAATTTACATTTAAATAGCCACCTGTGGCTAGCGGCTACCATACTGTATAGCACAAATCTAGAGGAAGAGGATGTTACTTCACTTCTATCACATAAGAGTTTTCTTATTCTTTAATTAGTATGAGCTCTGTAAGAATGTAAAATAAGAGAAGCTATAGTCAAGTTTAATGTGTGCAGTTGACACAGCATAAATAGAATGTGAACTTCTAATGTAAAGGTATCATTAACAGGGAATATACTCTCAGGACCTTTCAGGACGACCATTAAGCCCCAATGGCCCATTACCATTACAATCCTCTGTGAATATACTGTGTAAATATACTGTACATGAATATACAAGCTGCATGAATATACTGTATTTACTTAACGCTTTGAGTGGTTCTCTCAAGGAAACTTCATGTTGTCCAGTTACAGCATGCCAGCTTATCAGTTTATTCTTTCCATGACCTTTGGCAGACATTCTCTATTGGCTCTACCTGAATTCCTGGGACCCAGAGATGGCTTTGTGACATAATTTTGGCCCTTAAGTTTCTGGGAAAGCCATCAATTTCCTGATATAAGCACTGCCTCTTCCCCTTCTTCTTCCTGCTAGAATGCACATGTACTGAGGAAAATGCCAAGAAAAACATGGAGTCTGTAGGGATGACAATGCTGAGCATCGGCATCTGCCTATCTCTGAATGTCATTGAGACCAACATACCTCTATTAGGCAAATTACTGAACTTGTGTTTTCTGTTAGTTTAGAACTGGAGGCCATCCTAATGTATATAGTGTTCTTCTGTGTTGAGTTACTGAAACACTGCAGTGTTTTTTTCTTCTTATTTAGCTATTTAATAAAAATGCTTAGGGGGTATTTACTATATGCCAAGCTAACTGCTAGGCAAATATGATGTACAAGCAGTCATTGTGCACATTCTCACAGAGCCAACATTCTCATAGGAGACTGAGACCAGGAAATACTTAACTCCAATATAGTGAGGTAAGCACTATAATAAGGGGCCCAAAAGGCATTTTAAGTTTCATTATAATGAATTCACATTCAATAGCCACCTTTAAATAGCCAACTCTAAACCATGGTATTCAGGGAAGGCTTCCTGGAGAAGTTGGCATTTATACTGAGATGTGGTAATTAGGTAATTGAGAGGATAAAACACGGATATGAGGAAATAAAAATAGCTCTATGTTAATTAATTGTATCAGGATGGGGGATGATAAATGGAGGAAGAGCAGAAAATTAGGCTGTAGTTTTAAAGAAAGGCCAAATCATGCAAGACATTGAAGCTATTTAAATGAGTGCATGCTGTCTTCAATTAATAATGGATAAGCTATTTGAGGCTTTAAAAGTGAGAGGATGATGAGCAACATGAATATACTATATTTAGATAATCCTGCATTCTATATAGAGCAAGAATGTCAGACTCAAAGGCTAACATGGGCCAAGTAAATAATGTTTAAGTTTATGTGGGCGCAAAAAAACAAGTTTCAATTTTCATAGAAACAGGTTTATTTTGATAGAGACATGCTGAATACAAATGGCTGAAATAAATGAGTAATTATTAACAAAATAATAAAACATTTTGATAAATATTAATATTTCTATTGAACATTAACTTATCAGACACTGAATAACTGCGCAAATTAATAAACATAATGCAAATAAAGCTATCTTTCTTGTTCTCTGAAAGTGAAGTATTTTCAGTTGAGCACACCAAACAAGTCAGTACAAGACTAATGACATGGCAATCGGCTGCTAAAATATTTGCTGCTAGTATTAGTGGAGAGAAATGGTGCACCTGCATGTAAGATGTGTAAGGGAAATGAATGCAACATGATTATAGTAATCAGTCATTAGTGAACATTGCAGTTAGTTATTAATAATTATGTATAACAGGATATTGTAAAAATTAAGTTATGAACTTTTTATTAAAACTTTTCTTACATACTGTTATATTGACTGGGCCACAAAAAAATATTGTTGTGGGCCACATGTGGCACATGGGCTGTGAGTTTGACATGCTTGATGTAAGGAATGGATGGGAGGTAGGAAGACCAGAAGGAGGGAAATCAGGTGAATGAAGTCATTCAGGTAAGACATGACAGTCAAGGGATAGCTTTGAAGACAAGGGACCGAATTTGAAAGCTATTTTGACAGGAAATAGCTTTATAATAACTTAGCTATTGCGGTGATGAAGAAAGAGTTAAGTATGAACTTCTGCTTTGGATAACTGAATAGGTTTTGGTAATGTTCACCAGGGAGGGGTCATTGGAAGAGAAGTAGGTGACATTTGGAGACAAAGATTGTAAGAGGGTGAAGGTGAGCTCAGTGTTGTGTCTGTTTGGTTTGAAGTTTCTGAGGGACATTAAACTGGAAGAAACCAGTAGGATATGCAGGCCTAAAACTCAAAAGATCATTCTCAGCTGCAAATGGTATAAATGGGTAGTCATAAAGAGACTGAACTTACACAAGTGGATGAATTTTCAGAGCATATGAGAGAAAGGACTAAGACATGCCTTTAGAGGCATGAGCCAAAATTAACTTAGCAAAATGCAGATTCTGTATGGACCAGCTAAAAATGTAATTTGGCTTCTAACATTCTATTTTACTTTGCCCATTAGAGAAATAACCATATACTTAAGTGGTAGTTTTTTAGGGACCAAGTCAAAAATATATAAACTGGAAGCTCTTCCTCTGAGGAATCCAAAGATCTTAATAAAGTGATCAAAAGAACTGAGAGAGGTACTTGGAGATTCAAGGAGCATGAGGACGTGGAGAGAGCCGCCTGCCAGAAAGAGTGGGTCACTGTGATAGACCTCCCCTGAAGCCTTGGGTTTGTGCCATGGGCAAGCTTTACTTTTTGTCCCTTCTTAGTTTACATTCCCTAACCCCACCAAGTTAATTTTATCTTAATTTTCTTTTCTAAAGATGCTTCTATTTGAGAAGCAGGTATTTCCCATTGAAATCTATTGTCTGGGATACTAATCAACTGCATATTAATAAGTCTTCCTGACCATACTAGGCCCTTGTTTAATTGAACAAACAGGTACCTGGCCTATATTGGGATCAGAAAATCTAAACCTTGCCATTGAGAGGAGGCTCTCTCTTCACTTCAGGTTGAATCTTCTTTTCCCTGGTCATCTGAACACCATCTGGAATTCAGGACTAGAGCTGCTCTATTTGCCTAGAGTCACCAGTTTTAATCAATTCTCACAGTAGTTTTCAGTTTTCAATCTCTAACTCAATTTCAAGGTTTACTTGGTCTCTTAATTTCCATACATCAATAGGTCATTACTCCTAACTTTCTGCTCTTAGTTCAAAATCTGTTTTATTTTTCATTTCCTTGATGGTGGCCTTTTCTTCTTATGAAAGGCCACCAAACTGACTTCTTCAGTAATTCATGTCATCATCAACTCTTCAGTTATCTTTCACTGTGGTCTTCCTCATCATTGTATAGGTACTATTTTTGCCTCTGTTTTCTGACAGAAGTAAAAATGAGTACCTAATCATTCTTTAGGTGTTATAGCATGAACAAGGTAATGCTTCATTATGCAAAGAGAGTCATCATTCAAATACTTACCGGTACCCTATTACAGTGGTTGGCAAACTCATTAGTCAACAGAGCAGCAAACCAAGGCTCTTGAGCCACATGTGGCTTGTGAGTCGCTATTTGCTGACCACTGCCCTACTATATTACCTGGTTCAGGATCTGTCAAATAAAGAAGATAGCCTATATCCTCAGGGAGTTTACACTAATGTGAAGAACAGTTATTAAAATTAGCTACATAATTCATATTTTTATTTATAATCAGGATAAATGTTAATGAAAGAAAAACACAAGGCGTTAAGAGAGTGGCTAAAGAGACAGGACCTAGTTTGAGGAGATGATGTCTCTAAAAGCTGTTAATTTACAAATATATATAATGAGAAATAAAGTTATGAGTCATGTTACACACTACATAGATTTTCTTATTGTCTGTGTGGAGTGAGATACAATAATAGCACTATGAATAGTTATAATTCCAATGTGACCTCCTTGTCAAATTAAGGTTGGGGCAGAACGATGGAATAGAATTATATTTCTTTGGGTAGAGTCTCAAAGCAGACTGATAAATGGTTCTTTGAGCTATGAATCACTATTTTGGTTTTGTGTAATCTCTTAGGAAAATCATGTAATTTCACCAGTTCCCTCATCTTTAAAATAAGAGGACTTAAGCAAACATGTACATTTCATTAGATTATCATCTTGGATTCTCCTAAACCTGATACAACAAGATTGGGAAAACAAATCTGCATTGTCCACCCAGTATCACCACACCATCATTAGAGCAAACAATAGTTTTAGAAATAATGTAATTCTTACCTTTTCTGAATGCTTGCCCAAGAGGCATTGATGTTCTCTGTAATTATGTGCACTTTTCTGGTATCATCTTCAGAATAATCCCGGAGAAGTTTCAGTGCCAAGTCATTTGCCACATCTACATTTATCTTCCACTGGCGGAGGTCTTTGGCCAGCTGCTATAGATGCATATGGGAAAGAGAATGGATGTCAGCTTTCTCTGAATATTCTAATCGGAGTTTCTTTTTGTCTTCCTAAAAATTACTTATATGTTTTTCAGGTTATAACATATGCTTGTTATAAAATGAAAATAAATTGTGATAATTGTGATGTATTATCTGTATATGGCATTCTGTGCCCACTACCCAAAGTCAAATCTTACATCACCCTTTACTAACCCCCGTTACTGGCTTCCCTCCTGTAACCACTATACCGTTGTCTGTGGCTTATTTTTCTTGTTTGTTCATTCATTGTTTTTAGTTTTCTATTCCACATATAAATGAAATAATATGGTTCTTGACTTTTTCTGTCTGATTATTTCACTTAGCATAAAATTCCTGAGATTCATACATGTTGTCGTGAATGGCAATATTTCATCTTTTCTTATGGTTGAGTACTATTCCATAGTATATATGAAATTGTACACTTGAAACCTATATAATTTTACTAACCAATATGATTCCAAAACGTGTAATTACTAAATGAAAAAACCTGTTACAAATGTGTGTAAAGATTAAATTTTAAAATGCTTCGTAAGTAGCTTCTGAATCCTCAAGTTAGAACATGTCTATATGCTGCTTTTTACCTAGTATGTGGTTTAGTCTATCCCATTTTTAGTCTAACCCATTTTTCATGACGAAACTTTTCAAATGCAGCATGTTGAGTAAGAACCAGTAACATGTATTTAAATTTAGTAGCAATTAATTGGAAATAAACTGATCTTGTTTTTATCAGGAGATTATAAAAATAAGCTTCCATATCATTGTTGAATATGTGACATACCAACTCTGAACAGAATTCAACTCTTCATTAACTTGTTGAATTGTTTTTGTAATTAGTGCCATCTACTGGTATTCAACTAAAGCTGCATATTGAAAACATTGAACATCAAAGGAACAACACTGCTATTCCAATTATGAACTTTTTGAAGGATCAGTTTACTCATAGTACTTTAAAAATATTCTACTTTAAAATTAGAATAAAATTTCAAATATAAGAATCTTTTAAAACCAAATGACCTACCGTATTTTTCGGACCATAAGATGCACTTTTTTTCCACCAAATATGCAGTCCCCAGGGACAGGGAAGGTCCAGGGGGACCCGCTGCCGTTCTGCAACTCGGACCATAAGACGCAGGCACTTTTCCTCCCACTATTTGGTGAAGAAAAGGTGCGTCTTATGGTCCGAAAAATACGGTATGTATCCTTTGGCAATTTAGTGTTATCAAGCTATGTATTTCATCACTTGATATATCATACATTAAAGAAAGAAATAGACCAACAAACACTTTAGCTGGAAGCATACTAAACCCAAATTTCTATTAGCATTGGGACAAGTGCATGGATAAGGCTTTTAAGCATTAAGATAATATTAAATTGCTATGACAGTTTTCTCAAACTCAATGTACTGGGTTAAGCCATAGATAAATGGACAAAAGTATAGGAACAAGTCATTCAAAGGAGAGAGAATAAAGAGTTTTTATAAAAAAAGAAAATGACCAAGCCCCAACATATTTATGGCTTAGAACCAGCAGAAGACCAGCTGGATCCAACATGGCAACTAAATTCACCTTGCTTAAACCCCTAGCATCATTATATTCTCATTGGAATGTGTTAGCATACTAAACAACAAACCCTAGTGCTGGCATGATGAAACAGAAAGCCTATATAAAGACACAACATCTGCCTGGGCTCTTCAGAGAAGTCTTCTTCCCTTTCCCAGAAAAAAACCTGAATATTCCTCTCCCATATTGAATACCCTACACTTCCATTAAATGAGCCCCAATAAAAGAAGTAAACTCCACGAGGAAGGGCTGCTTTGCCTATGCAGTAATCTTCTCTCTGCTCAAATCTACTAATAAACCACTTTTCACTGTAAATGCTAAAAATATTTAACTTTAACAAACCAACAGAATACTGAATCAAGATGGCACAATTTTACACCAATTAAATGAATATAAAATAAAATTCAAAGCTAGAAAGACTAGTAAAATAAGCACATTCATGAACTACTGCTGGAAAAAGTATGTCTTAGGGCAATTTGGTAATAGATATCAAGTGACATACAAACCCTTACTTTCATTTATCCAGTAATCTCACTTTTGGTATTTTGCCCTAATCAAATATTAAAAGAAGAAATATAAATACAGCGTAGGGTAAAAATCTTTATTAACTAAAATAATAACATAATGCATCAACCCAGAGGTTTCCTCTGCAGTAAATGTGTACAGAAATCATAAGTAAAAGACAGAACATAACTTCTATCTAAACTGTATTTCTTAAATCTGTAAGAATGCATATTCATGAGCAAGAAGGGCAACTGAGGAAATTGAAAAGTAATTATTCTGAAAAGTAATCATCCTATATAATAAATAGATAATATGCTAATTGACCCTTATAGATGGCAGGGCCAACGGACACAAGATGGCGGCTTCCAGTCCCCTCAGCCTTTGGGGTGGCAGGCCTGAATCCGGAGTCCCCCAGTCCCCTCAACCCATCAGCCGCTCAGGGCCAGCCTGAGATGCAGGCAAGCCTTGGATGGCAGCTTCCCAGACACCCAAAACCACCTGAGGCTCAGGTAACCAG
The DNA here is from genome assembly GCA_963924515.1 of Vespertilio murinus. NCBI lineage: Eukaryota > Metazoa > Chordata > Mammalia > Chiroptera > Vespertilionidae > Vespertilio > Vespertilio murinus. The sequence continues at coordinate 18,837,966 of OZ004710.1, forward strand.
GGCCAGCCAAGGCTTGTGCTGCAGGCAGTGGCAGCAGCAGAGGTGTGATGGGGTGTTGCCTTCCCTTGATCACCGGGTTGCCTTCTACCCCTGAGGGCTCCTGAACTGTAAGAGGGGGCAGCCTGGGTTGAGGGACCCCCTCCAGTGCACGAATGCACTGGGCTTCTAGTTTGTTTTAATAATTGTTCTTTTATGTTAGTACTAGAGGCTCAGTATATGAAGGGGATCAGACTGAAACAGGCAGTCCAACATCCCCCGAGGGATGTGGTAGTGCATGAAGTGGCAAGTGGCCGGGAAGGAGCTGGAGCCTGGGCCAGGCACCTCGCCGATCCCACTCATCCCAGCCCTGCCACTGCTGCTGATCAGTAACTGCTGCTTGGTGGTGCTGCCATGGAAGCAGGAGAGGCTTGTGCAGCCACAGCTGTGCTTGCCAGCCATGAGCCCAGTGTCTGATGCCCATCAGTAGGCTGAGCAGTGCTCCTGCTATGGGAGGGCACTGACCACCAGGCAGCATTTCCTGCATTAAGCGTCTGCCTCCTGGTTATCAGTGTTCATTATAGTGACTGGTAGACCAGTTGTTCGGTTGTTTAGGCTTTTAGATATATAGATGATATTTATATAGTAATAAAAATCAAATACTAGTGCTTTAAGCATAGTTTCAGTATCTTTGGGTGGACTCCTGTTCCTTGAAAATATATAATCTATATAAAATCCTGCATTTCTCAGTTAACTGTAAAAATCTAATTCTAGCTTCAAACAAAATTACATTTATTATATGTAGTAAAGAGACCCAGATAATCAAATGAATACTGATCAGCTACAACCAATACCACTAACTTTTGCTATAAAAGCAAAAAGAGAGATTTATTTAGTTATGATTTATTTATTTTTAAAATATATTTTTATTGATTTCAGATAGGAAGGGAGAGGGGCAGGGATATAGAAACATCAATATGAGAGAGAAACATCGATCGACTGCCTCCTGCATGCCCCCTACCAGGGATTGAGCCCACAACCCAGGCATGTGCCCTTGACTAGAATCAAACCTGGGACCCTTAAGTGCAGAGGCCAATACTCTATCCACTGAGCCAAACCAGCTAGGGCTCAATAGCCTTTTAACTTCTAGCTTTGTTGTCTGCAAAACAGGATGGGGCTACTTATACTGCTTATGCCTTAGGTTTGTCATGAGGTAAAAATCAAAATCAAATTGCTTGGAAAATTATGAAACAGTATACTAATATATTTATGGACAAAAAGTCATCTACATAATGGGTTTTTATCTCTTTGTATATACTAAGAGTTTCATAAAAAATATTTAGCTCTGTGAGCTAATAGCTAAGAGCTTATTTGCTCTTAGATCCATTCTCTGCCCATCTTGGTATTGCAGATGGACTAAACCACTTAAGGGATCAGAATTTCCCAGGATTTCTTGCTAGCTGGCTTATAGCTAGATTTGGCAGGTGAGAGGCCCTGGTATGAAATGAAAAAGAAACCAAAACAAAACAAAAAACACGAGAAAAGGTGAAACTAGTGGATCTCCCCCTCTTTCTATGTGGGCCATGTGTTCTTTGTGTCTCTTTTTCCCACTGGACAGACTCTCCCTCCGTAGTTTCACTATCTTTTGTGCAGCCTGAACAGTGGGCAAGTTAGCACCAGATGGCTCTGGGTTTTGGGTTTTGATAACACTTGTTGGCTCTCCAGCCCTTGAGATGTAACAACTTCCTGATGTTGCTAAATTCCAGGTTGCCTCCATGTCTCCTACTGGGTTTCTTGACTCCTCCATTAGTCATGGAATCAATTCTCTGTATTGAATTCCCTGTTTGAAATATCTAGTATGGTTTCTAGACTGGATCCTGATGATACAAACTGAAAGAAATCTCGCAGAAAATGACCAGACATACAATTACACAGGAAAAATTTAACATACTAATTATGTTACACGAGGGAAAGTTAATTATCCTCTGCGCCTCAGTTTCATAAAGTACAAAGCATGTATTTTACAAACTATCACACTTTACATATTGTAAACTTCTCTCAGTTTCAGAGGAAGAAGTTACTCTTGTGCTATGGGAAGCTGATACATCTGGGAACTCATGTATTATGGATCCTTCCCTCCGTGCACTACTGCTCTCTTTGTGTCTTTTCGATCTCTAGTCTCTTTGCAAAAAATTCTGCTCTCTATCACTTTATTTCCCTTCATAGTTATGTTCCTTAGAAGGCAACTATTCACTCATTAACCCAACTTGATTACATAACTGGTACTCTATAATTCATCAAAATCAGGTTTTGCCATTGCCACCCATGTAAACTGTTTTGACAGAAGCCACCATAGCAATTGGACTATTAGCCTCAATTCTTTACTGCACTCTGTATCCATGCCCTTTGTGATGTAGCTTTGAATTTACTGCTACAAAAACACTTATCTTCCCTGCCCTTGACAATGAATTTAGCTATATGTCTTGCTTTGCCTAATCCTAATGAGATGTTAATAGAAGAGACACAAGCAAAGGTTTAAAATGTGCTCCTGCAGTGGAGCTGGTCCTTTTGTACTTCTACCATGACCAGGAGACAAAAATGCCCTGGGCTAGCCTGCTTATCCCTGAAGGATGAATGGAGAAGAACCACCCCAATCAACCAGCACACTGAAGCAATGCCACCACAGCAGAAAATAATACATATTTGGGTTATTAAAAATAACTAAACAATTTACTTCTAAGTTTGAAGGTGTTTGTTATGCAGCATTTTTTATTAAAATAGTTAACTGACTCCGTTACCAATGGCAAATGTCTGTGGAAAGTTATAGGTTCTTATTTAATTATTTATATGCAGCAACTGGTGCTATTGACTACTCTGCTCTTCTTAAGGCACCAGCCTTTCTCAGCCCCCTCTCTTTGGATCTTCTCTATGCTCTATTATGTTTAATTTTTTTCTTTTTCTGCCTGTCCCTTAAATGTTGGTGGTCCCCAAGGTTCTGTCTCTAGTCCATTCTTCTTTCTCTGCAGTTTAAGTTAATCCTCAAATGGAGGAGGAGGGAGGGAGCATATTCATAGTGAGGTTGCATCATAATTTCCTCTTATATCCAAATCTTCGACCCCAGTACCAATGCCTTTAGTGAATCCCTCATCATCTCTTGCTTGGACCCTGCAATAGCCTTTTTTATTGGTTCCCTCCCCCACCTCTCAAACTAGTTCTTCCATACACAGACATCTGCTTAAGAGATCTTTTTGCAATGCAAGGTGAAACACATTACTGCTCTGTAAAAGCTTTCGCTGTCTATTACCTACAAGACAAAGTTCAAACCTCTCTTCTTGGATTACATGGCCCTCAAATATATGAACCTTACCTACACAATCACTTTCATCTTTTGTTATCTCCTTTCCTTTTACCGAATCCGATAATTGCCTATATGAGAACAGAAAAACTCTGAAGGGTTGAGTGACTTGTTAAAGATAACATCCTAGTCAGTGAAAGAGGCATTGCAAAAATGCAGGTTTCTTGACTCCAATATTGGGGGTTCAATCTAGTTAAAGAAGATATGCTTCCATATAAAAGAATTTAAGGAAAATGATTTGGTTTATTATAATTGAACTTTGAAGAATAGAAAATAATCTCCTTAATGAATATAGCGAGATGAAAATTACTGTGTATAATAAAGTAAGACATTGCCAAAGACAGCAGAAAATAATACATATTTGGTTTATTAAAAAATCACTAAACAATTTACTTCTAAGTATGAATTAATGTTTTATAAATCTTTTTTGGGAAAAAGAAACAATTTCTTTCTTGCCTGTGTGAATTAAAATGACCTATAAAACCTTTTTATGGATTTATAATAGAAACATTAAAATATCTGTAAGGAAGCTATTTCAAAAGTAAATCCTCTCACCATTAACTTGGAGACTCATCTATTAAACCTCTGACATTACCAAACAACTCTGTTTCAGAAGGTAACACTCTATACAGGGGATACTATTTAAAAAATGGCACTCATTTTCCAGCCTACTGGAAATGATTTATCTTTTCAATAGCTTTGAGGACTACATACTAAAGTTGTTCCTTTTTTGTCCTTTCAACAATGACTATAAGCTGAGAGCAGGCTAGTAAATGTGTTATCGGCCAACCCATTAGAGTTCCATTATTTTCTGTCTTACATGGCTTCATGTAATGAATTTTTATAATTAAACTAATGGCATACAATTTATTTCCCCCCTCTTTACTTTCAGGCCCCATTTCTCTTCCAGCTTCTTTAGAATATGTTTTTACAGAAAAAAAGAGAAGAAAGGTCTCCAAGTGCTTCATTACCTTAATTTCATTATGACATTTTGGAAAGCATTCTTGTTATCTGGCCTCTCATGTTAATTTGCTGAGTTTATGAAAAGGCATAAGAAGTGTTATAATTAAGAAATCACCCAGGTACCTCAGGCATCTAAGAGAAATTTGGTAGAGAGGGCGTGGAAATGGTTGGGTGGAAATGACTCCAGAGAGAATGCCAGAGGACAGATTCCCCAGAAAGTTACATTTTTCTGCACTAATTTTTAAATCCCACAAACCTACTGTGGTAGAGTGCATTATTGTTCACAAACATTCAGTGACTTCTCTTGCCAGAGGATTATACATCTGTGCCTCATTGAATCAGCAAAGGCAATGGAACTGATTTTCAGCTACTTGTTACTTCCAAGCAGAATGTTTAAGAGCTAGTGGTGCCCAGTTGGTGTGGCTCAGTGTTTAAGCATCAACTTATTGAACTAGGAGATCATGGTTGGATTCCTGGTTAGGGCACATGCCCGAGTTATGGGCTCAGTCCCTAGTGTGTGTGTGTGTGTGGGGGGGTGGTAATGATTCTCTCTTATCATTGATGTTTCTCTCCCTCTTATTTCCTCTCTGAAATAAATTAAAAAAAGAAAAAATACATATTTAAAATAAAGAGCTAATGGCATTATCCACTATGTTCCCTTCCTCTCAGATCATGAAATTATGTATTAAGATGTATCTGTCATCAGGCATGGCCCTTGTGAATCTACAGGGGACATGTGACATCAGTAAAATACAAATTTGTGTTAGGTCTCTGGGTTTGGTGATTGCTTGTTACTGTGGCATAATTTAGCCTATCCTCACTGACATATCTACTAAGGCTAACATTGTCTCATAGAGTAGGCAATTCTACAATCTCCAGATATTTTGGAAACAGGGTCAGAGGTAGAATAAGCTAGCATAATGATATATTAAATTAGATTCCTCTGCTAATAAATATTTACAAATGATGTTTTTAAGTGTGAAGGAACAATAAAAGATCTGTAGTCTTAATGACATGCATATATACCTTTTCAATGAAACTTCATTAAAATATAAATTACATACTGTAAAATTCACTCATTTAAATTATATAATATAGTGGTTTTTAGTATTTTCACATGCTGGTGAAGTCATTACTACAATAGAATTTTGGGTCATTTTCTTTATCCTCAAGATAAACCCATATACATTATCAGCCACTTTTCATTGTCTGTTGTCTCCTTCCCCAAGCCTGTACTGAGTATGAATATAAATGGATTAATACAATATGTGGTCTTTTGTGACTGACTACTTTTATTCAGCATAATGCTTTTGTGGTTAACCCATTTTATAACAGTACTTTATTCATTTTTATTGCTGAATAATATTCCATTGTTGGATATACTACATTTTTTAACCCATTCATTAAAGACATTTGAGTTGTTTTATACTTTTTGGCTATCCTATCTAATAAAGAGGGACTATGCTAATTGACCCTCACACTGTCACAAAGATGGCAGCACCCACAACCAATAAGGAGGGAATATGCTAATTGACTTCCCCAAGCTCAAAGATGTCGGCATTCATAGCCACAATATGATGGCCTAGCTGGTTTGGCTCAGTGGATAGAGCATCAGCCTGTGAACTGAAGGGTCCTCAGTTGCATTCCAGTCAAGGGCACATGCCTGGGTTGTGGGCTTGGTCCCCAGTAGGGGGCGTGTAGGAGGCAGCCAATCAATGATTCTCATCATTGATATTTCTATCTCTCTTTCCGTCTCCTTTCCTCTCTGAAATCATTTAAAAATGGTAGGCTATTAAAGTTCCTATTTTGTTGAATGTTTATTTATCCCCTCTTTATGTATATCTTATTTCTTGTCTTTCCTGGAATTATGGTCTCTCTTCAAGTTTGCTGATTCTTCTGCTAGCTTAAGTCTAATGTTGAGCACATCCATGGAAAATTTTATTTCAATTATATATTTTTAAAATTCCATAATCTCTCTTTAGTCCCTGTTTATATCTCTTTATTGATATTCTCTATTGGGAAAAATTTGCACATAACCTTCTAGATGTCCCAGGAATATGTCAGAGTTTTTCAGAGTTCCCTGAAGACATCTCATTCCTCAGATTTTCATGTTAAGCTTTTCTCCAGACCCTGATTTTATTCACTGGTAATACAGCCTCAGTCAGCTGTTATTTAAACAACTGTTGCTTATTGTTTTGGATAAAAACTCTGGGGATAGGGATTTTCCTGGGGAGTTAGCTCAAACTCAGGTCAAACAAATGACAAGGCCTTGTGTATATGATTGTTCTAGAACAGTGTTTCCCAAACTTCTCTGATGATGAGAATGAATCACCTGGTGGAATTATTAAGATACAGATTCCTGAATTCCAACTAAAAAGTGCTAAACTAGAATTTTTGGGAACATATAGGTAAAATTGTATAGTGCTCTAATCTAATCTAAGTATACAATTTTACCTATAATCACCTGAGTTTGAGCTAAATCCCCAGGAAATTTTACCTATATGTTCCCCAAAATTCTAGTTTAGCACGTCTTAGTTGGGATTCAGGAATCTGTATCTTAACAACTCCACCAGGTGATTCTCATCATGAGAGAAGTTTGGGAAACACTGTTCTAGAGAGTGGCAAGACAGATATTACAGTCATAATTCTCTGGGTATAAAATGGGTCTTTTTGAGGAACTCTAATCCTGGTCTTCCCTCTCTGGTGGCTGTGAGGCTGCTAATTTTCAAGCATACTGTGTAACTGGGGAAAAGTAATGGGAATAGGCCAAGTTAAAAAGACTCAAACCCTGCTGTTCTTACTGAAGTACAGCAGGTATCATATTATATCATATCATATCATATCATTTCATACCATATCATACCAACCTTTGGTTAATTTCTAGAGTTCAGAAAAGGTGATTTGGACAATATTTATAATTTGTTACTTTTATATATATATATATATATATATATATATATATATATATATATATTATTGATTTTCCACAGAGAGGAAGGGAGAGGGATAGATAGCTTGAAACATCGATGAGAGAGAAAGATTGACCAGCTGCCTCCTGCACACCCCCTACCGGGGATGTGCCTGCAACCAATGTACATGCCCTTGACCAGAATCGAACCTGGTACCTCTCAATCCTCAGACTGACTTCTATCCACTGAGCCAAACCTGTTTTGGCAATTTGTTGCTTTTATGAATGAGTGGATTTACAGAGCAGCTACATTATATGCTCAAGCATGGAACAAGTTACATTGTGAAAAGAAAACAAGGCACTATATGGTGCAATCAGAGCATAATATTATTTAAGTCTTGGTGACTCTGTATTAAATATTTATATAGTATAGCAGTACCCGGGAAAACTACTCATTACTTTCTGTGCTCCATCAGTGATGTAGGAAGCACTCGGTATGCTTTGAGAAGTTTAATAGCTTTATACCTACTTTGGGAGGAAAAGTACCATTAGATGATTGATACTTTCTCTTTAACCACATGGAAACTATAGGGGAGAACCAAAGGGAATAAAGAAAATGCATGAGCCGAAACCGGTTTGGCTCAGTGGATAGAGCGTCGGCCTGCGAACTGAAAGGTCCCGGGTTCGATTCCGGTCAAGGGCATGTACCTTGGTTGCAGACACATCCCCGGTGGGGAGTGTGCAGGATGCAGCTGGTTGATTTCTCTCTCTCATCGACGTTTCTAACTCTCTATCCCTCTCAATTCCTCTCTGTGTAAACTCAATAAAATATATTTTTTTAGAAAAAAAGAAAATTCAACGAAAAAAAATGACTTGTCCTAATAAGAAGATTTCTGATAATGTTTTCATTATTATATCAGAAATGTGAACCATGAACTGCCAGTGTGGGTCAATTTGCTAATTTAATTTTGTGCAGTCTAAAAATAAACAAAACATGTGAACAAAGAATTGAGTTTCCATTACTGTATATATCCTTATGGCAGATCTGAATATTATCTAATACTACTCTCCCCATCCCCAACAACTAAAATGATAAAGCTCTACTACCATATTTGAGAAAGAAGTTTCTGTGATTAGTTTCCTTCCTAGTAAAATAATTTGAGATCCTCAAATAACTATTGTATTTATTATACACTAGGAGCCCAGCACACAATTTGAAATCGCGGCACTGCTCAACCTCGAGTCACTGGTCCAGCCCTGCCCCGCTCCCCGGAGCCCACAGAAGCCTTGACCACTGCTTTTCTGGCTCTGCCTCCCTCTCTGGCCCTTGAAGCAGCCGCAGCCATTGCTAATCAAGCCCTCCCCCAGTGCAGGTGCATGAAGCCTCCTGCTACCCCAACCCTGACACTGCGCATGCAACCTCCTCCTATCCGATAGGCCCATTACTGAATCCCACTTAATTAGCATATTTTCTAATATATATATATATATATATATATATATATATATATATATATATATTACAAGTTCAACTTTTTAAATATAATTACAGCGTACCTGTGTCTTCAAAACAGGCATTTTGAGACCTTGGACATGTTTATTTAAAAATTTGATAAATTATTGGAATTTTTGCCTCAGATAGCTTTAAGTATTAGATAGCCAAATCAGCTAAGCTCAAACAAGATTTCACTTCTCTATTGAATTCATGTTATCTTAGCTCAGTCAAGCAAAAAACAGCTAACGCTGTCCCATTTGAAAAGCTTTTATGCTGAATTTGACACAAAGCAATCACAAAGCAGACAAAAAGGGATTTCTCTTTCAAAAGCTAAAAGGGGAAAATAAATGAAAACTCTGAGCTTGGGTAAATCTCTCTTGACACTGGAAAAGAAAGTTTAAAATCATCAAGAAATAATTTTTTCCAAGAATTCAATGCCAAGTTTGGACCAATCTTAATAGCCTGGGGAAGAGGTTGTGAAGTCAACCAAGATAATGCCAAATGAAATAAGTCCCATGGTGACCATTGCTGGCAATTTTAGGTGGCAATAGCATATCATTTTACCTCTTATGAAAGTTAAATGTTACCATATTTGATAGTATTCTGTCACAGCTATTGGCAGGGATTTTGATTAGAATAGAAATCCTGTATGATTCTCTCTACTTTCTATCTTTCCATCTCAAAAGAACATCATTGTTTTATCAGAGCCATGGATAAGATCAAATGAACCTATGTGGTTAATAAAATCTAGTACTTACTTTATGCTTTTGTTTCTAAAAATAAGGCCTATATAGGAAAGAAAGACATTAAACATACATTATGTGAACTTCTTAATGATTTGCTCATTTATTAATGCCATATAGGCATTCTTTTTTTAAAATATATTTTATTTATATTTTAAAGAGAGGAAGGGAGAGAGATAGAGACCTAGAAATATCGATGAGAGAGAAACATCGACCAGCTGCCTCTTGCACACCCCCTATCGGGGATGTGCCCGCAACCAATGTACATGCCCTTGACCGGGATGAAACCTGGGACCTTTCAATCCGCAGACCGATGCTCTACCACTTAGCCAAACAGGTTTTGGCCATATAGGCATTCTTCATGCAGTCTATCCTTTTGCCAAATCAAAGGTCTCTGGTTTACATCTCCTTCTAACCTACCCGTACTTTTAAAAAAAAATAAATATATTTTATCCATCTTTTTACAGAAGAAGAGAGAGGGATAGAGAGTTAGAAACATCGATGAAAGAGAATCATTGATCAGTTGCCTCTTGCACACCCCCTACTGGGGATGTGCCTGCAACCAAGGTACATGCCCTTCACTGGAATGGAACCCGGGACCTTTCAGTCTGCAGGCTGACTCTCTATTCATTGAGCCAAACCGGTTTCGGCTCTACCCGTACTTTTTAAATGGACTTTTCCCAGATGCAATCCCAGATTTGATTTGTATTTTGTGAAGAGGTTGTTATTGTTCCATTTTTTCTAATACAGAGAGGAGATTTTTGAAATATCCAATGAGTAAAAAAATGTTTAAAGATGAAACTTAATGAAATATTATAAAAATTAAAAATAACTATTAAAAGTTATGTAGTAACATATATAAATATTTAATCAATAATACTTACTTAAAATCATAAATCAAAATTTTATCTATATTATTAAGACAACTGAAATATGTAGCTAAGAAAAGGAAAATATTAGCGATAAATACTAGCAATCATAAACACTAATATATCAGAATTGTAGGTGATTTTCCCCTTTCATTCAGATATGGAGGCTGGTTTAAAATTTCAAAGAGTGCAACAGTGACGGTGGTTGTCTTTGAAACCATTTCATTGGTTTCATTGGTGACATTAGGACAGTCATCAGTGATCAGTTCTGTAGACACAGTCTAATGATCATCTTACAAGGATCACTGTTTCTCTTGCTATCTTAGGCACAACGACTCAGAAAAAAATTATGGAACAAAAAGGTCTTTGGTCAAATCAATCAATGTCTCCCTATGTCTATTTTCACATTTTCTTCCTAAAAGAAAATTATAAGTGATAAGCCAGCTATTATCATTCAGTAGTGAGAACACAGTAGAAATAAAGCCTAGACCTCCATTTTATAGGCTCCCTGACATGTATAAAAATGAAAAGTAGTAGTTTCATTAAAAATGGAATCCAATTTGCAATAATCCTTTTTAGTTTTTCATAGTAAAACATAATATATAAACTTTTCCCCAGTATATTATTTCATTATTTTTATTTTCTACTTGTTGGCTTATCAGCAATATAATCTTACTAGAGACCCAGTGCATGAAAATGGTGCACGGGTGGGGGGGTGTATTTGTCCCTCAGCCTAGCCTGCACCCTTTCCAATCTGGGACCCTTCTCACAATCTAGGACAGTTGGCTCCCAACTGTTTGCCTGCCTGCCTGCCTTATTGCTCCTAACTGCTCTGCCTGCCAGCATGATCATTCCCTAACCACTCCCCTGCCAGCCTGGTCAATGCCTAACTGCTCCCCTGCTGGCCTGATTGTCCATAATTGCCTTCCTCTGTCTGCCTGGTCACCCACAATTGGCTTCCCCTGATGGCCTGGTTGCCCCCAACTGGCCTCCCTTACCAGCCTAGTCACCCCTAACTGTCCTCCCCTGCAGGCCTGGTCCACCCCCCAACTTCCCTCCCCTGCAGGCCAGGTCCCCACCAATGGCCCTCCCCTTCAGGCCTGGTTCCTCCCAACTCTTCTCACCTGCAGGCCTGGTCACCCCCAAATGCCCTCCCCTTCAGGCCAACTGCCCTCAGGCTTGGTTGCCTTCAACTGTCCTCCCTTGCAGGCCTGGTCCCTCCTAACTGCCCTCTAATTCATACCTGGTCCTTCCCAAATGCCCTCCCCTGCTGGCCATCTTATGGCAGCCATCTTGTGTCCACATGGGGGCGGCCAACTTTGACCACATGGGGATGGCCATCTTGTGCATTGGAGTGATGGTCAATTTGCATATTACCCTTTTATTAGATAGGCCTAGTGGCCCAATGCATGAAATTCATGCAAGAGTAAGCCTTTGCAGCCCCTGCTGTCTAGGTCCTCGCAGCTCTCCCCACCCCCACTCCACCTCCGCCCCCCAACCCAACTGGCTTCTTCCAGAAGGTCGTTGGAAGGTTATCCAGACAATCATTCTCCTGTTTGGCCATTCTTTCAATTTGCATATTACACTTTTATTATTATAGATATGTCAATTTATAATTACAATTGCCTCTCTTTCTGATTCTCAGGGCATTTCTTGATTCATTTTAACCACATATATAGACAATGGGTAGAAGAGAAGATATGTGAGATCATTTATAAGAACAAGCAATACACTGTATGTTCACATCTTAACTCAGCCACTTGTAAGTACAGTTACTGAACTTCTCTAGGCTTCACTTTTCTTACCTATAAACTGGAAGCAATAATAGTGTTTTTCTTGGAAGGTTTTTGAGAGAATAAAATAAGCCAATATATGTAAAGTGAATCACAGCATTTGACAAATAGCAAATAATTACTAAATGCTAGTAATATTAGTATTAGCATTACAATTACTCTTAGTTTCATCATATGCCATAATCACTAAATGATGGGAAAATTTAAAATGTTGGTCATTCTTATCTGCATTATAAAGTTATATTAAAGTTGCAGCAATATATATGATTAAATTCCTCACACACACAACACAACCAAAAACATCAGTTGATATTTTTATGTTGTAGTTTTATAGTGACTATTCAAAAGCAATTCTTTTTACCTCAAAAGTTTGACAAAGATTGCAATTATAATACAATCTTCTCTTTGATTTAGGTGTTTAAAACATCTTACTTGTTTTAACAAAAGTTGTTTTTTTCTCCTTTCATATTTCCTTTTACATTTCTTTATGTCTCATATTTAAAGCTTCTTGCTTTTTTATGAGCTGTTAAGTTCTAACCATTATTGCTATCACTTTAGGATTCTCATATGTTTTAAGATGATTATTTCTCATTTGCCAACTTTCAGAGTCTTCTTCTAATCAAATCTGTCACTATATGCCTCTCATCATTCCTTTCCTTAATCAAAGGTCCAGTACAAACTCTTTTTCCTGTTCATTCCTCCTTACCAGTTAACCAACTTGTCCCATTATTTGCTAGATTAATAGAATCCTATTTTTTAGATAAAAAGGAATTATATAACATACTGAGTACCTTATAGATAAGACCAGAGCTATAACCATATATAGGAGACTCTTGAAGATGGTGGTGCAGGTAAACTCAGTACTCATTGCCTCCCACAAACACATCAAAATTATAACTAAAATACAGAATGACCATCATTTATAAATGCCTGAAATCTGAAAGAAGGAGGAGGAGGAGGAGGAGGAATAAAAATATGAACTATAAAATAGCAAAACACAGAGTGGCCAGATTATTATGATATCTGAATACATAATAATCTGGCCACTCAGCATATATATACTATATAACAAAGGGCTAATATGCAAATTGTCCCCTCCATCAGGAGTTCAACCAGCAGGCAGGTTGGCCAACTGCCCATGTCTCCTCCCCCTGGCCAGGCTGGCCGTACACCACCCATGTACAAATTCAGCACTGGGCCTCTAATATATATCTCACACTGAGTGGCCAGATTACTATTCAGAGATCATAATAATCTGGCCACTCAGTTACATAGTTATCAAGAATTTAATATAAAAATAAAAATGAATGAACAAGGATTCTAATGAACAAAATAAATTGATGGATAAAATAGAACCAGATGCATGAAAACATGGAAAAGACTGATGGATCTCAAAGGAAAGTGGGTGGGTAGAAGATATTCACCAAAGAATTTATATGCATTACTATGGACACAGACAAGAGGATGATGAAGGCCTGGTGTGGGGCCAGAACATGGTAGAGGGAGGCAATGGGGAGAAAAGGAGGACATCTATAATACTCTCAACAACAAAGATTTAAAAAAGAATAAACATATAGACTATATTTTACATAGACCAGGAATTGGGAAAAACACCATTAGAAATTCCTAATTTATTCATGTTCATCCAAGTAAGAATATCTTATTGGTAACAAGTATCCCGTGAAAGAGTGAACTTTTATTTATCTACATGTTGTCTCCAAATGAGGTCATGATAAGCCTGTAAAATCCTATCTGACTTTCTACTTTATAATATTCTTGTCATATAAATAAAAACCTTGTCCCCATAGTAGTTTAGGGCCTTTAAAAAATAGATACAGCAGAGACTTATTAAAAGCTTACTACCGCATTATTCCCATTTACTATTCCTGAAATTAAATTAGGAACAAGTTTTGGTCAATAATGATGTGTGTGGAAGTGATGCATATAACCTCCACCCTGGCCATAAAATGCCATGGATTGACCACATTTTCTCTTTTTATCCTGCGGCAATGAGTTTAAAAAGATGGTTTAATAAAATTATTAAAGTCTGATCTCCAAGTCAACATTTGGGGAAGAGCTTCCAAGAAGGGCTCTTCAAGCTCTATTGGACTATGACACAACCAAGAAATTAATCTTAACTGTATGAAGCTATTGGGATTTCAGGGCTTCTTGTTCAAATGAACTTAGTGAAGGTACATAGGCTATAGAGCTCAGCATAATCTAAATTCAGCCTAATTTAGAAATTGAAGCCACTTCTTTCAAGAAAATAATTTTTTCCCTCTAAGATGGCATAGCTAATTTGAGATTCAGATAGTTGTTTAGCAGAAGGCCTCTTTCTGCCAGAAAAAAAAAAAGATATAAACAGGGCTTTGATCAAATACTCAGTCTGACCAAGTTCCCACCAATTTGTTTCCCTGTTTAAAATTTCCCCAAGGATGCCCTTTATTTGATATTTAAGGTCTTTCAAAACTGACCCAGACATACAAGGCTTGAAATAATTAAGTGCATGTAAAGTACCATGCATGGTACTTGATAAAACACCATCAAACACATTTTACTTTATTTTCCTTTTTACTTTCTTTTCTTCTGAAGAGTTGTAGTTTATTAAGTGGACAAAAATGTGATGTAGTTTAGGGGGAAGGGGAGAACGAAAAGAAGGCAGAGAAAGTAGAGAAGCTGGGCTGGAGGTCAGAGAATGGGAGGAGAAAGTGAGAATACACTTTATCTCTGCCTTATCCTTACACACACCCTTCCCTTTTCCATTTGGGGCCCTTAAACAAAGTAGGAAAAAGTAGAGCTGTTACTTTTTCCAAGAAGGCATTAAGAAATTGACTTATGTTCCTACACAAGTACTGTATTTGCCGGCGTATAAGACGATTTTTTGGCCCTGAAAAATATGCCTCCAAGTGGGGGGGAAGTCTTATACGGCGAGTATATAACAAACTCTGTATTTTGAGTGGAAATGTTAGGGGGTCGTCTTATATGCCCAGTCTCTTATACGCTGGCAAATACGGTATTTTTCAGGGCCAAAAAATCGTCTTATACGCCAGCAAATACGGTATATTTATCAACTTTAAAGTACTTGGAAAAGTTAAAATGTGAAAACCAGCCCACTTTTAGATATTCGTCTAATCTCTACTTTGTCTACTGTTCATTTTTGCATAAATGTAATTTTCTTTTAATAAATAAGTTTACTTTAAAAATCATTAAATTTTAATCGTTGTTGTGATTGTCTCCAGTGTACACAGTATTTAACTTTAAGAACATATCTCGGATTCTAACCTTGGTTTCTTTGATTTTCTTTTGGATTGCATCCATTGTGTAGGGACCCTCCTTCCAGGACTCAAGCTTGCCTCTGACCTGGCCCAAGACCTGCTCAGCTTCTTCCTTAGCTTCCAGCCACTGTGTTGAATCCTTTAACATTTCATTCAACTGTTGCCTCCGGTTCTGAAGGTGTTCCTGTACTTCATCCCACTGAATCTGAATTCTTTCAACTGGAATAAAAGGAAAAACAGATAGGATTAAATGCTAGTCTTAAGAAGATATCTTCAATTTAACATCCAAATAGCTCACATTCTGTATTACTCATTGAAAATTATTCACTTTGTTATAGCTAGGATGATTGACAACTGAATTCCGTATTGGTTTTCAATGGCAAACACGAGTTTCTGTTAAATTATCTCCCCCTGAAGGTAACTTAGAACACCAATACCATATGTAAAAATGTAAATCTCTTTATTCTCAATCCATAGAACTAAATATGAATACAGTTTTAGAAAGGTTCTTTGGCAGAATATCCCAAACACGTTGGCTTTACCACTTCAGATTCTAACAGTCTGACTTCCAATGCTATCTATCATTGGTAGTTCATTCCTTGAAGGTTTTGTATTACCACAAAGACTTTGCTTTGCCATCTAAGTGGTAGGCTAGATACACCAGGGGACTGACACTTCCCCTCATGCCAATCCACCTCCCAGGAAAAGCCTGTAAGCAATTACTTATGGTAGTAGGCATTGGGATATGGATATTTTAGCTCTCTTCATGCTAGGATACATAAACTGTGAGGCATGTGTTTTTCAATAGTTCCAGAGTTCTCCCAGTGAGATTAAGCTCCAGAGTGGTAATCTGCTTGATAATGCACCATCCTTTACTGGCTGTCTTGCCATACCTGTTTCACTTGCTCACTCCCCTATTGATATTTTTCTCAGCTCCCAAATAAATCACTTGCTCTTAAATTTTTTTCCAGGGCTTTTTTCTGGGGCAACCCAAGAGCAGATGGGCATTCTGGAAATTTCTTATAACAATATCTAAAAATTCATGCTGATTATATTTTGTAAGTATGACAGGCTTATACTGAACCTATTTTTGCTATCATTGAGAATCAAAGATAATGAATGGATTGCCTATATATATTATGCTCTGAAATACTCCAATTTAAAATGCTAAAATAGCTGAAACCGGTTTGGCTCAGTGGTAGAGCGTCGGCCTGTGGACTGAAAGGTTCCGGGTTCGATTCCAGTCAAGGGCATGTACATTGGTTGCGGGCATATCCCCAATAGGGGGTGTGCAAGAGGCAGCTGGTCGATGTTTCTCTCTCATTGCCGTTTCTAGCTCTCTATCTGTCTCCCTTCCTCTCTGTAAAATATCAATAAAATATATTTAAAAATAAAAAAATGCTAAAATAAATATGACCACACTATTTTTATTTCTAATAAAGATCATACTATCTTTTCTTTATTCTGGTTTCATGAAATGGAAATAATGACATAGAAAACAAGTAATAAATCGCCAACTACTTTATCCCTTAAGTAAAAAAAAAAAAAAATCTGACAGGCATTCTAGATTATTCCCTAAGCCTTACTGAACACTGTATTTTATTGGTTACCAATTTCTCTAATATAGAACTCCCCTTTTCTCACATATTAGCACAGCAAAGTTCTATTATATTTTGCCTACATGTGTGCAATAAATTCCATGTAGTCCTTCACTTCAAGCCTCAGTTTTTCAATATAACATCTACACTTTAGACAGAGTGATGACTAATATAGACCTGATCACTTCATTCTCTCATTTAAATGCTTAAATGTCTTTCCACCATCCTCTGGAATATTTAGTTTGATGTACATGTTTTGCTCTGTGATCTGGCCCAAACAGTCTGAGAGATTTATTTACAAAATAATAAGTTACAACATAATCAGGGTGTAGGAAAATCACCAAAGATATACAAGAACTGGGCCTTGCAGTAGTGGTACTGTTACTATATCTAGGCACAAGAAATCAGAGGAGGGAGAAGTGGCCAGAAGCCAAGAATTATGAGGAGAAACCACCTTCAGAAGAGCAGTAATCTTTTGTCAAGGGACATGGTCAGCCTGAGGCAACTTCATAGGGAGGCAACTAGGAGAATAAATATCCTGACCTCACTCAACCTGCTCTCTTCAATTTCCAAATAGGGCTCCTCAGTGGCTAAACCAACTGGAAGCCAGAGGGCATGGGAGATCTATGATGACACAGATCAGCCTCCCAGAGTAGACAGCAGGGTAGGGAAGGGCAAAGCCTGGCTATGGGTGAACAAGTGAAATGTATAAGGCACAGACTTCACGCATATGTGAAATCTAATGAACAAAATGATCTAACAAACAAAACAGAGATAGATTCATAGATAGAGAGCAGGCTGACAACTGTTAGGAGGCATTAGGGGTTGGGTGGGGGTGGAGGGATCAAGCAAAAGAGAAAAAAAGCAACACATGGACATGGATAACAGTGTGAAGATGATATGGTTGAGGGGAGTGGGGGGAGGTGGAGGAGGGTATATGGGGAATAAACGGCAATGGAAGGAGACTTGTCTTGGAAAGTTGCAGATGGCTTATTATAGAATTCTACACCTGAAACCTGGATAATTTTGTTAATCAGTGTCACCCCAATAAACTCAATGAAAAGGAAAAAAAAAACAGCACAGTATTATAAAATTGTGCTTCTTATTTCATCATGTTGGCTCAGTTTTTCTTAATGAACTCTAATATTGCTTCCAAGTTTTGAGAAGTCATGGATAAGATAAGTACTTGAAATATTTTGTAAATAACTACCAGGACTAGATAAATACTATAAGACTAGTTATTGTGACATGAAATAAAAAATCTGGTATCTAGAAAACTAAGTGGCACTCATTTTTATTGGGTTCATTTCTGTCAAGGTGTTTGTTATGTTGCAAAACCAGTCAATGTATTATATTCCAGCTTCAGTTAACATGCCAACTTCTGTTTAAATGTCAGTCTTTCTTTATAATGTTTGAGCACTTTCGTTTTTGTTTGTTTCATTGTTGTTGTTGCCACAGTGGGAATTACCGCATCTGTTATAGTTGAGATGTATTGTTATTGGTTATTCTTCTATTTTATCTTTAGTTTACAAAATTAATAGTGTAAAAGGTATTATAAGAACTTGCTTAAAATATAAATAAAATGCCTTTAAGTGACCTGAAATATTTTTCCATCATAGAACAACTTAGAACTGATATTATAGTTACAATTTTTTCAATTTATAACAGGCTACAATTACTAGTGGCCTGGTACATGGATTTGTGCACATGGAAAGGAAAATAATTAGAAGAAATATTTTAATATCTCTATTTGCCCTTTCTCTGAAATGGAAGTGTCAGAGCTACCTCTGGTTGCCATCTGCAGGGTATCGGCTGGGCAATAGAGCCCCCACTCACATTTGCCTTGGCCTGGTGCTGCCCAGTCACCTGCTTCACCATCCCACTGTGGTCCTGCTCTCCTTGGGGCCCATTGGAGCTGGCAGAACCTCCACTGCTGCCCACTGCCAGCACCACATTGCTGATACTTACCATGTCCCCCAATACCCCCTGGTGGTCAGGACATGTCATAGCAAGTGGCTGAACTCCAGGTCTCCTAGTTGAAATCCTGATTGACCACATGCCCGAGGGGACGATTTGCATATTAGGCTTTTGTTACATGACTAGAGGCCTGGTGCATGAAATTCATGCATAAGGGGGTGTGTCCCTCAGCCCAGCCTGCACCCTCTCTATTCTGGGACCCCTACTGGGATCAGGCCTAAACAGGAAGCCGGACATCCCTCTCACAATCCAGGACTGCTGGCTCCCAACTGCTTGCCTGCCTGCTTTCCTGATTTCCCCTAACTGCTTCTGCCTGCCAGCCTGATTACCTCCTAACTACTCCCTTGCCATCCTGATGGATGCCTAACTGCTCCCCTGCCAGCCAGTTTGCCCCAACTGCCCTCCCCTACAGGCCTGGTTCCCCCCTAACTCTTTCCCCTACAGGCCTGGTCCTCCCCAACTGCCCTTTCCCGCAGGCCAGGTCGCCCCCAACTTCCCTCCTCTGCCAGCTTGGTCACCCCTAACTGCCCTCCCCTGCAGGCTTGATCACCCCCAACTGTCCTCCTTTGCAGCCCTGGTCCCTCCCAACTGCCCTTCCCTGCTGGCCATCTTGTGGTGGCCATCTTGTGTCCACATGAGGGCAACCATCTAGTGTGTCAGAGTGATGGTCAACTTGCATATTACTCTTTTATTAATTAGGATAGAGGCCTGGTGCCTGGAAAGGTGTCTCAAATCAGAGTGGGCGTTCCCTTTGGGTGTGGGTTGGCCTGGGCAAGGGCCCTGTGGTGGTTTGCAGGCTGGCCATGCCCCCCTGGCAACCCAAGCAGAGGTTTGGGATTTATTTTTATTCTATAATTGAAACTTTGTAGCCCTGAGTGGAGCTAAGCCTCCTGCTTGCTCTGTGGCAGCAGCCATTTGTGTTGGGATTTATTTATCTTCTATAATTAAATCAGCCAAGAGGAGATCTGGGCTGACCAGGGTGTGTGGAAAACTTGGCTTCCTTTATTGCCCAGGGAAACTCAAGCCTCCTGCTCTCTGTGGCCGTAGCCATCTTGGTTGGGGTAATTTGCATACTCACTCCTGATTGGCTGATGGGAGTGGCTTGTGGGTATAGCAGAGTGATGGTTAATTTGCATGCCACTCTTTTATTAGATAGGATAGTTGGCTCTTTTTTTCTTAGTCTATTGACATATACCATCTGTAATTGAAGATAATAAAATTGACTTTGATTCTATTTGGCTTTGCCTAAATCAGCTTTAAATAGTGATAAAATTTTTGGAATGCCTAGTATTTTTTACATAAACCTGGTAAGCCATTCATATTCATACCAGTGAATACTTTATAATCCTATATTTCATTTCAGTATTTTAGATATAATGTGCATTTTTAAATGACCATCAGTTAATATGAATAAGTACTTTTTCCTATTATTTGGGTAGATATTTCTTAATTGTAGAAAAAGGAGGAAACTTTTATAGTTTAGACAATTATTTCAAACAAACACACAATTTCAATATCTGTTCAATCTTAGTAATGTAAGTTTTCATCCCAAAGTGGCCATGGATGTGTAAGGTAGTAAAATAGTTCATTGGGATGTGTACCTCGCTAAGGGTGTGCTTTCTCACCTTTGACATTCAACTGTACATGATAATCAGATAATCCTTCATTAGAAAAATTTATAGCCTACAGACTTACTCAACAATCCATCTAATCCTCTATGTACTATTTCTCATCAATCCATCTATCTTGTCTGTTGGTCACCATTTTATTTAGCATCTACTACATAACAGGCATTATGTTAAGCACTGGGTAAACAAAAAGTCTAAGATCATCTGCCTTCTGGTTGGTGCCTATTAGACAGAGGCATTATTTATTATCTACTCAAAGAATTTAGGATGAGCTGTTCCAGGGAAAATACTGAGTTTTGAGGATAATTCACATTGGACTATTATGCAGTCAGATGGACTGAAGGTGCTGTGGCAATGCTGTACAGGGTGAAAAAAAGTAGGTTTACAGTTGTTCATATGGAAAATAATATAATAATTAATGATTAATAACACAAGAATAAACTTTGTTTCACATACTCACAACTATAAACCTACTTTTGCCCCACCCTGTGTATTTTGAGAGAGAAATCTGGGATTACAAATCATTACAGAAGAGAAAGAAAAGGAAGCCATCAATATGAATGCATTTTCAATGATATGGTTTATAGAATAAGCAGAACAGAAGGTTAAAAATGGAGCACCAGAAAAATACAACACAAAGACAGGACATAGCAAAAGTAGCCAATAAGATGACAAATGACTAGAACGGCAAGAGAATACTTGGAAAGTGAAATTTTAGAGAAACACAGACAATAATTAATTTCAAATAACACTTTTAAATGCCATAGATGTCACAAGAATTGCTAGAAATAATATTAAAGAACAGTTATTTGAAAACCTGTTCTGCTCAAAGCACTGTTTTAAGTTCCTGGCAAGTAATAACTCATTTAATCATCATGATGATATAATGAGGTAGGTATCATTGTTTATGTTGTTGCTTCTGTTCTCATTGAATAGATGAAGAAATAGAGACAATGATAAAGAACTGGTTTAAGGTCATACGGGTAGTTAGTGGTAGATCCAACACTTGGGCCTAATCAGTCAGACTCCCAAAGCCTGTGCCAAAAGTATTAATTGGCTTTGACCACACAAAATTCCTTGAAGACCATGCAGGAAATTATTTTAGTGAAGCAGTGGAAATCTTATTGTAGGGAATTGACAAATGAATCAGTCAATGATGGATGAGAATTGGAAGATAATTACCCCTTATTGGTGACAACTATGAGGTGTGATTTTCTCCATTTGCCAGGGTTGAGCAGTAGTTGCTCACAGCAATAACCTACTCAATAATTGGCTTCATTACTGGCTCCTTTCCTTATTTCGCTGTCTCACTTCCCTACTGGTACTTCCTGGGATAATCTTACAAATAAACCACTTTCACTCAAATCATTGTTTGAAGGTATGCTTCTGGGGGAAGATAGTCAAAGTTAGAGTTTTATTCATTAAAAAAATCCTTAGTGTACACCTCAGTGCCTGACACTTAGTATACTTTCAATAACTGTCAGATGAATTGTATATGTAGAATATTTCAATTATTCATGCTTCCTCTTTATAATGATGTAAAAAATGCCACTTCCAAAGTTAACTCTTGCCCAGTACCTGAGTCTTTCTTCCTGAGAAGCAATCAGCTTTTATCTTGCATTTTAAGTTTACATAATTTGAACATTGGCTTAAGTCTTTTACATTTCCCTTTTTGTTTTCTTTTTATTTTCATGATCCCCATTATAAGTAAACTATTTTTTTCTGGGCATCCTTTATTTCTAATAATGCATTTACATGAACCATTTTTGTGTATAAAACAACTTCACTGTTATGGTTACTAGTAGCATCTTCTCTTTTGATTAAAAAAACCATAAATTAAAAACTATGTAGAGGGAATCCTGTGAGCTAAATTTAATTAAAGGATCACTCTTGCCAAAACCGGTTGGCTCAGTGGTAGAGTATCGGTCTGTGGACTCAAAGGTCCCGGGTTCAATTCCGGTCAAGGGCATGTACCTTGGTTGCGGGCACATTCCCCAGTAGGGGTTGTGAAAGAGGCAGCTGGTTGATGTTTCTCTCTCATCAACATTTCTAACTCTCTATCTCTCTCCCTTCCTCTCTGTAAAATATCAATAAAAATATATTTTAAAAAATGATCACTCTTTCTCTAACTTTCTTAAAATCAATGTATTTCAGAGATAATCTGTGGGAAAGTCTTGCTACTTTAGCCTGTTTTTAAAATTAAAATTTGGACTGACTAGTATTGACAAATACATGTGTATACTGGATAAGGAATTGTTTTTTGTTAATTCTCATCTGAGGATATTTTTTCCATTGATTTTTTAGAGTGTATGGAAGGGAGGGGGAGATACAGAGAGAAACATCTATGTGAGAGGGACACATTGATTGGTTGCATCTTTCACTCCCCGACCAGGATTAGGACTGAGCCTGAAACTGAGGTACACAACCTTTTCCAGAATTGAACCTGCAACCCTTCAGTCTGTAGGGTGATACTCTAACTACTGAGCAAAATTGGCCAGGGCAGGATGAAGATATTTTTGTGGGCATTTTCAAAATTTGAAACATACTGCATTCTGGAGGATAATAACAACAATAAAATACCTTATTGTTAATAACTTACGTACAATTAGATGAATACTAGAAATACAGTCAGCAGATGTATCTCCCCTTGTGAAATAATTAACCATATGTGGGAATCCATTTTGCATAGAAGAAATTATGGAGAGATCATTTCTATTACAAAAGAACTCATCATAAGATTTCCCTATACACTCAATTTGTCAAGTGTATTTAAAATATTATTTGACTTGAATTCTACTCCCAGGTATTGAATACTTATATTGTACTACCAGAGATATACATTCTTATATTCACTAAATATATGTACTAAATTAAAAGAGTCCCCAAATGGAAATTACCCAAATTCCCATCTGCTGGAAAATGGATAAATACTTTGAGATATATTTATCAATAGAGTGCCATATAACAACAATTAAGAAATATCTACTACAATGTTCAATCATATGTATTAATCTTACAAACATAATGTTGACGGGAAAAAAAGTCAGCTCAAAGCAAGGACATACTATTTTATTCCATGAACATAATGTACAAAAACTGGAAAAAGTAAGGATATTGTGAAAATTGCAATACTGGTTACTCTTGTGGGACTGGTAGTCACTAAAGGAGATATGATGAGGTTCTGGTCATTTCTTGATTTGAGTGATGATTACACAGATGTATTCAGTTTGTGAAAATTCACCAAGCTAGACATTTATGATGTGTGCACTTTTCCTGATGCATATTGTATTTCAATAAAAATGTCAATAAAATACTATTTGACTTGAAAAATGTATTCTCATACAACTTTGAAAAATTCATATTTTTAATAGGGTTGCAACCTGTGAAATATGCATCACTTGGGCAGATATAAATGATAATGAGAGATGCGTGGCTTTGCTAAGGACATGATACAATTTAGACCTTAGAATTATGTGATAAAGATCATTGTAGAAATACTCATTGGACAGTGAATTAGACTATATTCACAGAAACAAATGAGCACATAGAGAGTAAGTGAATCAGCTATTCAGTTATTTAATAAAATGAACAGAGCAGTGGAACTGAGTGATAAAGCTGTCCTAAGGGTAGACCTTATAGAAACATATACAACTTTTTAGAAGTTCAAGATATATTTCATTTTGCCAAGGAATGAAAGTAAACATAGTATCTGAAGATCATCTAAAATAAACTGTTATCTTGGAACTGGATCACTGTGGCAGTTGGACATGAAACAGACATGGTAATTGTCCATAACTGGACAACAACTCAAACTACAGAATTTTACCACAGTCACAACACTTCATCCAGGATATTATTGATAGACCAAAGATATATTATGGCAATGCATTTGGTCACTAGAGCACATATTGTTAGATTTGCATTTATACCAGATTCATCTGACATAGAAAAGTGGAATAATAATAAAATATATGCATATAAACTCAGACAATCTGTGCATGTTGGCACTTGAAGAGCTATCCAAATGTGTGCATTTCTTCTCTCAGAGGCCCATCATGGAAAGCTTCTCAACTGATTTGTGCCATATGTAAACACTGGATAATGAAAGGAAATAAATAACCATTGCTAAGACTCAGGATGACAGACTGAAACTCAGCATGTGTCCTGATTCACAGATCTCCAAAAGTGCCAAATTGGAAACACAGCAATCACGTCAAGAACTACAATATTGTAGAGAAAGAAACAGTTCAGTTGATTGAGTACTTACCAATCTATCACTTCAAGTTTTTAAGCTAGCTATGTTGGATTATCAATACACATTCTTGACTGATATAAATTCCCACAACATCACTCCTAGGCAAAAATGTTATGTACAAAAATGAAATGATTGCCTTTTGAATATACATTGCAACAGAACAAAGAACAGCTCTGTTGCAATTTATGCATGGAACTTACAGTCTGAGAATTAGAAGTTATTGTGCGTAAACTTTAGAGAAAAAAACGACAATTTAATCTGCAAATGTTGATTGCCACAACTTTAATTTCCTCAGCTGAGGTCATATGAATGGGTGAAGATTAGCATATATTTAACAATGGTCAACTGTAAGGAAAATGATCCCAAGTGAAATTAAGACAAGGAGCTCTGAACTATTATTTAGGGCCAGAAAAAAAAAATGTGAGAATCACAATGCACTGTTATGCGAGGCTAAAATAGTCAACAAAATGTTAGGCATGAAAAAATGAAATGATGATAGTGGCCTAAACAAAAGAATTGCCATGAAGATAAAGTTGAAAAATTAATAAAAGCATCAAGGACCACACTAAAGTAAGGTGTTATTGCTTCTCCATATAGAGAAGCTTAAAAATGAATTATAGTAATCAGCAATCATTCCTGATTTGCTAGGAATACACTGTGGATCTCAGTGATTTCCCCAAGTATTTCCAGGTAGAATACATCTGGCTGGAAGAGTTAATGTGCAGGTAAATTAACCCTCTGGGGTCATATGAATGGGTGAAGAGTAGCAGATATTTAACTAAGGTCAACTGTAAGGAAAATGATCCCAATTGAAGTTAAGACAGTGAGCTCTGAACTATTTCTTAAGACAAAAAAAAAATATGTGAGAATCATAATGCACTGGTCCTTGTGGCTAAAATAGTCAACAGAACATTAAGTATGATCAAGAAGGGAACTGAAGACAAAGAAACCGTCATCATCCTACTCTCGTACAAAGTTAGGATACAACTATACCTTAAGCAATGTGAGCCGATTTCAAAAATTGCCACTTACAAGGAGCCAAGGAAAAGTGATAGTAATATAACTAAAATTATAGGGAATATTAAGATTTATTCCTCCTGTTTACACAGGCATTTTTTAAATATATTTTATTGATTTTTTACAGAGAGGAAGAGAGAGGGATAGAGAGTTAGAAACATCCATGAGAGAGAACCATGGAACAGCCTCCTCCTGCACATCCCCAACTGGGGGTGTGCCACCAACCAAGGTACATGCCCCTGACAGGAATCGAACCTGGGACCCTTGAGTCTGCAGGCCAACGCTCTATCCACTGAGCCAAACCGGTTTCGGCTCTACAAGGCATTTAAACATGATTCTATAGAAGGTTATCTATAATTAAGATCTGCAAAGAGGAGTCTTAAATCCATTAAGAAGAAGAAGAAGAAGAAGTAAATATGCTAACCATGAAGTCAAAGGTAGGCAATGGGAATGGACATTTGCTCTATTTAGGAATAGGAGAGGAGGAATGTGGTTCCTGTGCAAACACAGAATAAATGTCTAAAACATTTTGAAAAGCTGAAAAGAGAGGGGAATTACAGGGACATGATTAAATCAAAGCCACTATGACTGCTTTTGATATCTGCTTCTTCTCTAAATCCTGAAAAGCTAGAATTCAGGAAAAGCCAAGAATTGGGTTTAAATTCATGGAAAGCAGACCCAGAATAAATGGTTAAGTTGACATATTTTGTAATATTAATAAAGCAGTTAATGTTAGTTTTAAGATGACAAAGGTCAGTAATTTAATGCTATTTTCATAGTCAGTTCACTGTAAAATAGGGATACTAATAACAGAAAGATTAAAGAAATAATGGACACAGGGTGGTAAGCAGGGTATCTGGCTGCTAGCTATCTCTCAATTATATGGGTAAAAGTGGGCAGTCATGTACTTTTATAACACCGCTGGACTTCTCAAATCTTGAGCTATAAAGCAAAGGGGGTGGGTAGACTGGATAATTCCTGGGGTTCTTTCCAGTTTTAAAAGTATAAAATACATATTCCGTGATGTTTCTGTCAGGGACAGAGGTTCAAGGGTATTGGGAAGAACTGTCACCCCAGTGCCTGGATGAATAAATAGCAGGTCAACAGCCATATATAGTTTCCCTGGTTGCACCATTAGTCTGATTCAGCTTTGCAATCTTATATACAGTTATGCTAAAAAATAAACTCAAGCTAACCTAAAAACAATTCCTTTTTACATTTTTTTGGTATTAAAACATAGTTGACACATGACATTATTTTATTTCCAGGTATAAAATATAATGATTTGGTATTTGTATACGACATTATAAAATTATAGCCACGAGAAGTCTAGTTAATACCTCAAAGTTCTTCCTTTCTGTGGTGATAATATTTTTCTGTATATTTATATAGGTGTGTATCACACAGGTGTACCCATTCATTAATACTCATTAAAGGAACAGAATATACTTTCCCACAATATGTTATTTTGGAATGTTTATTATTTAGAATTAAAGTCACTGAAAAAAAGGTCAGTGTAAGGACACTCTGATCTCCTTTGTCCTTTGAAAGCAGAAAATGAACCTCCCACGTGAAAGGTACCCTCCCCTTATGAGGAGAGTGGAACAAAGGTATGCTTATCACTAGAGATAGGGAAATCTGGGAATGCAATTCTGTGTAACAAACCTTGTTACTTCCTCACTAACTTACCTAACTTCTCTGTCTTCAGAAATGCATTGTTTCTTTGTCTAAAAGGTATAAAAGCTGCCTGCTCTGGCCACTTCTAGGAGCTCCTATATGTATGAAATTAAATTTGTTTTTCTCTCGTTAATCTATTTTATATCAATTGGATTTTTGAACTAGCCAAAAATTCTACCAGGGAAGAAGGGGAATGTTTTCTCCACTACTGTTTACATAGATTTGTTCACTTGACACTGTATAAATTTTCCTGCAAGCAAGCAAACAAAAATAACTATAAATGAGTATTGAGCTCTAGTTAATGATATGCATGCTGAAGTGTTTAGGTGTAAGGAATACTGATGTTTCCAAACTTTCTTTGAAATGCATCAGAAAATAATAAGGAATTGATAGGCAGAAAATGGATGAAGTGATAGCAGAATTTAGATGGTGAGTTCATGGGTATTCACTGTATAATTCTTTCAGCTTTTCTGTGTATTTGAGTTTCTCATAATAAAATGTTAGATAAAATGCTCTCTCACAGCAAGCACAAAGCAGGGTATTACTTAAGCAGCTTTCTAAGTCATTAAGATCACTTTCCAATTAAGAAAACAATACCATCTGTGGAATAAGGAAGTTTAAAAACATAGTAAACAGCATTTATAGGAGTGGAAATGATACAATGTTTTGCTCAAAATCACACCCAATGCGTATGGATGGGAGTTGAAAATGGAATTCAGATGGATCTCTTAATTTTCTAATCAACACTGACAAAAACCATATTTACCTCCTTCAATGTATGCTGACTATTCTAATAGAGAAAATGGGCTAATCCTCTGAAAAAATCTCACTCTCCTGTTTTTGTTATAAAACATAGAAAATGTGTGTTGGTTTCCATAGTGAAAGATGAATTAAACTAAAAAGAGGACTGTATTTTTGCCACTAGTTGGAGAGTCAGAGATTTGGAGAAAATACTACCATCCAGTCATAATGAAATGTGTAAGCTATTTTTTTATTAATTACATAAACAGGTGAATATTTTAAATATTAAATATATTTTTATTGATTTTAGGGCTGGAGAGAGAGAGAGAGAGAGAGAGAGAGGAATATCAATGATGAGAACCACTGATAAGTTGCCTCTTGCACTCCCCCTACTGGGGATTGAGTCCACACCCTGGCATATGCCCTGATCAAAATCAAACAGTGACCTCATTGGTCAATGCTCAACCACTGAACCATGCCAGCTGGGAGATTTTGAAGTATATAATTTAATCATTAAAAAATAAACTAAAATTAATTAATTAAAAATGGATTCCTTGGGCAGGGGCTAGTTATTGGTTAAGATGAAAGCTTGAAGTTGAGGGAAACGTTTGATCTATAGCTGTACAAAAATATTTCAGTTTATAATCCTAGGTCACTCACAAGATACAAAAAAGAAACTCTAGTTATAATATAGATAAAATATTTCTGGACAATCATGTGTCTGGCATGCCTCAGTCATCAACTAATTAAATACCAAATGCAGAAAATGTATTACTCACAACTCAAAAGGGTTCAGAAAGAGTTAATTAAACTGGAACTAAAAATGGTGTCAGGCGGGTACTAGATTTATAAATATGATTATTTTGCAAGTTATATGTCTAATCACTGTGTTGTACATCTGAAACTACTATAATATTGTATATCAACTATAATTGAAACATTTTTAATAGGAAAGAAAGTAAATCGGAGCTAAAGGGTATCATTATAATTCTAGCACCACAGATTTACTATTGTGCTATCAGCATGTGATTCAGACAATAAAACTCAATCTCCACTGTAAATTTGCACATCTAAACTGATGTATTTGTTGCAATATAAATGTGTAAAATACGTAGAAAAAGGCATTATTTTTCTCTCTGAACACAAATTAAATTTCAGCCCTGTGCCTATCACTCAAAATTTTATTTGACAAGTGCCAAAATTCAAGTTATACTTGAAAATCAAAATGGGCTTACTCATATCTTCTCAAATACACTCCACAGTCTAGTCATCCACTTTAAAGGATACAAATAAATACATATAAAACAATTATTTGAACAGAAACTATGGGCTAAAAAGCAAAATGGCATGTATTATCTATTGATGGACTTTTCTGTATTTCCAGTGACTCTTACCTTCTTCTTTTAGTGGTTTAGTCATCTCTCTTACCCATGCCTAATTCCCTCTCTATACTCAGAATGCCAATCGCTTCCACTTCCTAAGGGAACTGATTCTCCTTTTCGCCCATCCTGTATTTTCAATCTCAGTATAGAACCTCATTTAAAAAAGAAAAAAAAAAAACCAAAAATTCTTTCTTCTGGCTCTACACCCCGTCTGACCAATCCAATGCCTTTCTCCTTCATGGAAGTGGATTATACCAGTGCTACTTAAACAAAGGTTTGTGTCTCAGCACCAACAGCATCAGCATCATCTGGGAACTTGTTAGAAATGCAGTTTCTCAGGCCCCACCCCTGACCTACTGAATGGAATCTGCATTTTTAAACAAGAGGCCTTAGGTGATCTGTATCCAAATTAAAGTTTGAGAAGCACTGGTCTACACTCACTATACCACACATATCTTTCTCAATACTGCATTTTGACTTTTAACACTGAAATTACTTTTGAGAATGATTACTTTTAAGTTACTAAAGCATTGGAGATTCTAAAGTCTAATTTCCCAGAACTCCCTTCCGTATATTCCATCATTGATAAACCTTCCTTGAAGCCTTCTCTTTTTGATTAACATGGAAACATCTATTTTATTTTTATTTTTCTAAATATATTTTATTTATATTTTACAGAGAGGAAGGGAGAGAGATACTTAGAAACATCAATGAGAGAGAAACATTGACCAGCTGCCTCTTGCACACCCCCTACCGGGGATTTGCCCGCAACCAAGGTACATGCCCTTGACCGGAATCGAACCCGGGACCTTTCAGTCCGAAGACCACACTCTACCACTGAGCCAAACCGGTTTCGGCTGAAAACATCTATTTTAGATATTGTTCTGTCTCTTTGGCTACTCCTCAGCCTCCTCTGCTCATCTTCTAAATGCTACTATTACTTTTGGGGTCTCCTTTTGACCTTTTCTTTTCACTTCAGATATTTTCTCTGATAAGTTTATTTATATTGTTTTCATTACTACCTTTACAATGATCAGAGTTATATCTGCATTTTAAGCTAAAAACTCCTTAGCTTCATATCCATATTGCCAAACCTCCACTAAATATATTTTAAATACTCAACATATCCAAAATTGATCACATCATCTTCACCCTTCTCTCTGAATCACTGACACACATCTGTTCCTCTACCTAGTCATTCTAGGAGAAACTTCCAAATCATACTTAGTTTCTCTCTCTTCCTTATCCTTTAACCAGGATTCCAAGTCATTTATTCAACCTCATTAATTGCTCTTCCAAGCTCTTTATCATCCAGTTGTCTCTTCCCTAGACTGTTTTAATTAAAAGCTTTCTGATGTTCTGTCTTATTTAATGATCATAACCTCACCTGCACATTAAAATCAACAAGAGAGTCTTAAACAATACCCAATGTCTGGGCCCTATTCTCAAAAGATCTTGATTTAGTTGGTTTGGGATTGAATCCCAGCACTGGCTGAGAAGGCAGGGCAAGGCTAACTCCTGACTCCATTTTGTATTGTGGGTCAGGGCAGAACAGGGTGGAGCTATCCTCCATTTTGTGTAACTACCCTAGCCCTCACCCAACCAATCAGGGTCAGCCAAAGCAGTGACATCACCACCCTTATAAAACCCCTTGACCTGTTGAAGTTCACTCTCTTCCACCATGCTGTAGGCGTGAGTTGGACAGAGCCCATGCTAGCATGGAAGAGGCTCTTTTGTTTATTGCATCAGACTCGGCTCCCTGGTGGTCCTTGGGGGTCACAAAGTCTGGGCATAACACTGGCATTGTTTTCAAGCTGCCCCTCAAGATTCTGATATGCAGCCAGGACTGAGAACCACTGATCTGATACTAGCTTTTGCACTCCCCAACCATCTTCAGGACTCTGGTAAGAAAAGGCTTTAAAAAATGAAAATCTGAGTTTGTCATCACTTATTAAATTTATTTTTTCTCTCACTTTTTATTAAGGTATTATATGTGTACATACCTTACCAATCCCCACCCCACTCCAACTCCCATATATGCCCTCCCTCCCCAGAGTTTTTAGTCCATTAGTTGTATTTATATGCATGCATACAAGTCCTTCAGTTGATCTCTTATCTCCCCCATATCTCCCTACCCTCCCAGCTGTAATTTGACAATCTGTTTCTTTTACTCTCTCTGTATCTATCCTTTTGTTCATCGGTTTATAATGTTCCTTATTATTCATAAATGAGTGAGATCATGTGGTGTTTTTCTTTCATTGACTGGCTTATTTCACTCAGCATAATGTTCTCCAATTCCACCCAGTTATTAAATTTATTTAATGTCACTCTTCCATTGCTTTCATAATAAAATAAAATCTCATGACCTTATGAGATCTTTCGTATTATACCCATTGTCTATGTTGCCTCTTTATTTCCATCACCTGTTGTGAACTCTACACTCCAGATTTAAAATCACATCAGTCCTCTCTCTGCACTATGTTACCACATGTCTCACATGTATCTCTAATTTTCCTCGGCCCAGAATATTCTCTAGCCTTTTTCACTCTGCAGAATTCTGCTCAAAAGTCACTATGCGATACCTTAATCAATAAAGTAAAAAAAAAAGTCACTGCCATAGTCATTTTCCCCCTTAACATTTTCTTCCGCTCTATCAATGCATTATTTCAGGGGTTTGGGTAGGGTACCCTGCCTTATGGTTTCAAGAGCACCCTGTTCTTGCCTTACCTCTGAACACACTGATTATACTATTTGGCAACTGTCTGCTTACTGTCTGTAAATAGAACTCTGAATGGTAATTGAGGAAAGAGAATATTTTTTTATATACTTAGGACAAACACAAATTTGACATGTAGGAGGGTGTAAATAAATGTGTGGAAAGGAGAACACAATTTTTAAGTCACAAACAATAATTTGTGCACTACTGAAAAAACAAAAAAAATCACAAACATACAATATATAAGCAAAACTAATATATACAACTAGCCAATGTTATAAAAATAAAGTGCATGTTCAAATTTTTTAAACTGTGAAAATGGGGCTTCTGTCTTAAGAGGAAGAGAGCAAATGAATTAAAGGAGTGCAGATTAAATGGATTCTCTTAAAATATTTAGAAACATATAGATATAGATATAGATATAGATATAGATAGATAGATAGATAGATATAGATATAGATATTTCAGAGAGGAGAGAGGGAGAAAGAGAGAGAAAAAGAGAGAAGCATCAATGATGAGAGAGAATCATTGATCAGATGCCTCCTGCACGCCCCCACTGCGGATTGAGCCTGAAGTCCGGGTATGTGCCCTGACTGGGAATCTAACCATGACATCCTGGTTCATAGGTCAACACTCAACCTGCTGGGCCAATTTATTCTTTTAAATGCTTCTCCAGAGGAGAAAAATGTGGTATTAAAAATAAATACAGCCAAAACCGGTTTGGCTCAGTGGATAGAGCGTTGGCCTGGGGACTGAAAGGTCCCGGGTTTGATTCCAGTCAAGGGCATGTACCTTGGTTACGGGCACATTCCCAGTGGGGAGTGTGCAAGATGCAGCTGGTAGATGTTTCTCTCTCATCGACGTTTCTAACTATCTATCCCTCTCAATTCCTCTCTCTGTGTAAAATCAATAAAAAGGTATTTAAAAATAAATAAATACATATCAATTATAGGTCATTTTACAGGTGTACTGTTATTACGACAAACACAGGCCGAGTGATATAAAATATATTTTAGATTAAAATATTGGCTTAAAAGCCAGAAAGGAAAGTGTCTGAAAGACTTGAACTGCTGTTTCCTAGCCCCATTTTGAGATAATCTTTGCTTATTTAAACCTCCGCAACTCATAAATGTTACAGTAAATGGTGTGACATATGGGGAAGATAAAAGTAACTACATTCCTATTCTAATGACCCCAATTCAAGTGAAAACTAATGTCATAGAAAATATGTAAATAAACAGTGAACATTAGTGTAGCAACTCCTAAAATAGTACAGCAGGTCCTAAAATGAAATGCTTGAGTTTACAAGAAACAACAAAATATAATGTATATATAGCTCCCATTTCTTCCATTTACCTCTGGGTACATTATAACTATACATCAGAGAAGAAAGAGCTAGGAGAGAGACAATACCTTGAAACATATAGCTAAGGAAAACAGGAACAGAATATGTAGCTGCCTTAATTTTAAGAGGGCATTCTTCTTCTTAAATAGAATTTCCAGAATAAAAGAAGAAATAGAAAAATTTTAAATGAGGTAATCTATGTGAAAAGTGCTTTATAAATAGCAAAGCTGTCAACCAACATAAGTTATTTTTATATTCTTTAAAATATATCTTTTAAACAAAACCAAAGCAAAGACATGCATACATTTCCTGAACTTGCTTTTAAGCAAGATCACACTTTTGTTCTGGTAAGATATTATAGAGCCATTTGATTTTCTGATAATGATTTGTTTTTACATATTTATTATTTGTTCCTTTGTCTATCAATATTTACCCACTAAAAACGTTTTCTGGATAATCTACTACCGTATTTGCCGGCGTATAAGACGATTTTTTGGCCCTGAAAAATATGCCTCCAAGTGGGGGGTAGTCTTATATGGCGAGTATATAACAAACTCTGTATTTTGAGTGGAAATGTTAGGGGGTCATCTTATACGCCCAGTCTCTTATACGCCGGCAAATACGGTATTTTTCAGCGCCAAAAAATCGTCTTATACGCTGGCAAATACGGTATGTGTTGAAATTGAGTTAGAATATGTACAAAATCAAAGCAGCATAAGGAGTAATAAAGATTTTTATAAGTAGACTACATAATTAAATGTTCATATGCATTTAGAGTTTATATCTTTAAGATAGACCCCACTTATTTGAGAGCATTACTCATTAGAAAGAAAAGCTAAAATGGCGATTTTCATATCTCCCTGTAGTAGTGTGAGTTATGGTAAAGGATTTTAGTCTTTGTTTTCAATGCAATTGTAATCGACTAAAAGGTTTCATACAGGGGAGTGACACATGCTGACCTGAGTTTTAAAAGATGAATCATGCTGCTAACTAGAGAATAGATTAGAAAGGAAAGCAAGAAAATATATAGAAACACTAAATACGATGCTAAGGTAAAAGTTTAAGTAAAACCTGATGGTGGCTGGTAGACTGAAAGATAAGAACAGATTAGTAAAATATTTAGAAGATGAAATGTACAGGACTTTGGCTAAATTCTTCCTTCTGCATAGAATCTATTGCCTGGTCAGGATAGGTGCTTCATGAATGTTTATGATGGAAAATGACTGTGATTATGAAAATCTTGTAATTCTTTAAAGGAGGTCTTAGAAACTCTGGCCCAGGCACAGAATGACTTTTTTCTCTCATGGGAAAAGATGGAACCAAGACTGTGACTACAGCTTTTCAGTAAGACTTACCTAAGTCACCATGCCCTTTCTAGAATACAGGCTACATGTAATATCTGAAAATTCGTACCTAATAGACTTTCTATTGGGAAATCTTATTTGCTTGACTTTTTAAAAAATTATTTTTGGTTTGATTTTAAAGTAAGTTTTAGATAAATAGGAGAGGAAAATTGACTCCTTTTGCATCACACAATGGTAAAAAAGGTTGCTGTTGGACATTGATGTGAAGCCACAATTTCATGTTGAATGTAAGGTTATAATGACCCCCCAAAAGGAAAAGTAATGCAAACCATTTGCCACGTTGAATGGATAAATCAGGTAAGAGGTTAGAGTTGCCAATAGGAAAGCTATCATTCACATAGTGATAAATAACTGAAGCCATGAGTATAGGGACAAAGACAAAACTTTGGGATTGTTCTGGATAGAAGTAAACTAACTGTAGGAAACAGAACTGTGAGATTTGGGAAAGGTTACATTATCCCTCTGTTCAAATCAAAGGCTTTGGAGATGAAATTTCAGAAGTGGCCCATAGACTAAGCAAAGTGAGCCTCTTGGGTGGTCACTGATAGCTTTAGTGAAGTGGTTAGAGTACGGATCACAAGAGATTCAATATAACAGTAAATGATAGAAATGTTTGTAGAGTTCACATTGGAAGTTAAGGAAGCAAAATCAGATAGAAAGCTTGAGGGATATGAGTTGCCTCATTGTGGGAGCAAAGACTTAGAAGAATGGTACATATAATGGAGCCAAGTTAGTCAAAGAGGGTATAAGGCTTTCACTTGAAATTTAACTTATAATATAAATGTATGATAAAATGAAAAATTTTGTAAATGACTAGACTTGAAGGCTCTACTCATCAGCCAGTTAGGTTAAAACATGTATCCAGTCACTCCACACTTACACTCCCCGCCCCCCCCCCCAACTTACACTCTTAATCTTAATCTTTTTAAAAATATATATATTTTTATTGATTTTAGAGATGAAGGGAGAGGGAGAGATAGAAACATCAATGATGAGAGACAATCATCTATCAGTTGCCTCCAGCATACCCCCTACTGGGGATTGAGCCCCCACAACCTGGATATGTGCCCTGATGGAATTAAACCGTGACCTCCTGGCTCATAGTTTGATGCTCAACCACTGAACCACATCAGCTGGGCTTAATCTGATTCTTTAAAGGAGTTCATTACTTATGAAATATTTTAAAGTTTTATTTTCCCTAAGTTCTGCCATCTTTCCTGCTTTTCAACTATTTCTACCAAAACTACCCCTGTTCCACTCTGAGTTTACCGATATTCTCCTTGGCTGCTTCAGACTCTCTAGTTTTCCTATCTCCCAGGGTCTACTTGAAAGCACTTACTTATTACATGCAACTAGTACCAGTGGAAAGTTCCAGCTTGGAACAAACTCATCTTTACTTTAGTCATCATAGGAAAGTTAATATTGGCTCCAATGACAAGGATGCCCCCCTATCTTTCTCTTGGCTAGTGTGCAGTCACCATGTAATCTTTGAAAATTAGAAATATTCATGGTATAAAGTAGCAAAAATTATGCACACTGATTAATTTGTTAGCTGAATATTTGCATACATATTATATCAATTTGAATACAATTTGGTAACAGATTTGTCCTTAGGCATTTTTGTATACAGAGATAAAGTATGTTAAATTATCTCAAGACAGGCATCAGCAAAAGTTCAAAACAAAGTTAGTATAGTTATTTCCCCAAACAAATGCAATCTGGTGTGAATCTGCCTTGCTACCAGTCTCAATGGTATTAATGACCTTCTAATTTTATTGCTTTATTTTAATATCATTTTATTATTTTTATATCAAATCTGTCTCTTACTGCCTAATAACCTGTTATTTGGAACTGAATGAAAGGATTGTTTATTTCCCCTGAGTACAAACCTTCTTATATAGCCTCTTTATTATTCTATTCATTTTGAATATTTAAAACAATACAAAGCTGAATAACTAATGTGTAAGGTTCATGAAAATCTCCATACAAGACATCATCATCCTAATTGGTTTATAACTTGCTGTGCTGAATAGTTCTTCCACTCATAGTTAGTTTTTTAATCTTAAAAATGAAAATTTCTATGTTATGAAAACTAACCAACATTAAGAAAAGTCTAAAAAAAATTAAAAATTAGGTTCTGCAATGACCCTGAAATCCTTAGACACCTTTGTGTAATTGACTGAAGAAA
This sequence comes from Vespertilio murinus, assembly GCA_963924515.1. Lineage (NCBI taxonomy): Eukaryota > Metazoa > Chordata > Mammalia > Chiroptera > Vespertilionidae > Vespertilio > Vespertilio murinus. Next base: position 18,875,231 of record OZ004710.1, read on the forward strand.
ATTATCTACAAGGTACCATGTGCTTGCAAAGTTTCAGTTCATATTTTAGTAATTATAATGGAACTAAGAATTCAGGAAGCTAAATCCACATATCCCTTCAATTTTATGTGAAAGAAAAACTAAAGGAATAAACAATGATTAAAAGGAAACACCTACATAGAAGTAGATGGTAGAAAAGATACTAAAGTAAAGGTTAAGGAGAGAGATAAGGTAGAATTACTATTTCTCAAAAGTTGTTCTAAATTGTGTTCAAAAGTAGATGCTGCTGACAACAGGAAAAACTGGTGAACTCTTAAAGATTGATAAATATGTAAAAATGTTCCACAATTGGTATGATTTTAAAAAATCAATGCATGCTTATATTTCAGGTTTCTGAGAAAACTTGGAATAACATTAAGTATGTGTATTTACACATTGCTTTTGAAATTTTTGAGCTTTCCTAAAAAAATGTACTTACTTTGTTCCTACCCCAAACTTACTGAGTAAAATCTCTGGTTCTTGGGTACAATATAAACAGATATACGATAGCATATCTGTAGTATTAAAATTTCATGGGGGATGTTGATTAGAAAGAAAAGTCTAAGAAGACTTCTTAGAGGGTGATGATGAATAAATGGTTAAGAAACACCATAAGAGTATAGTATATTTTAACATTTTCCATATTTAAGAGGAATGCATTTTGTTGTTAGAGACTGGGAGAAAGGGATAATAAAGAAAAAAATTAAGTTCACCTAAGTTCCGCCAGTGATAGCTGTTATACATTTTGAGGTATATCCTTCCAATTATAATTTGTTTTGCTGGCTCTCCCTGTTACACCCCTCCACTCCCCCAAAAAGTTAGAGTCTAGCATAAATAATTTTATATTCTACTTTTAAAACAACTTAGCAATGCCAGGCCAGTGTGGCTCAGTCGTTGAGCATTGGCTCATGAACCAAGAGGTCACTGGTTCAATTCCTGGTCAGGGCACATGCCTGGGTTGTGGGCTTGATCCCCAGTAGGGAATGTCTCTCTCATCAATGTTTCTCGCTCTCCCTCTCCCTTCCCCTCTCTCTCAAAAATCAATAAAATGTATTTTTTTTAAAAAAAAAGTCAATTGCAATAAAAAAATAATAACCTGGCTAAGCCTTGGACAACTTCTTAAAATGCATATTCTTAGGGTCTTCTTATTGGGTCTGAATTGCCACAAGGGCTGGAAATCTTTGGGAAAAGAGTTGTCGTGTAAGTGTTTGGGTGATGAAGTACTCCAGCTTAATCAAATGAGTAATGAGTAGTAATGTGACTAATACAAAACTCAAACTATTGATTTATATCTACTTAGCATATCATAGTTTTGTATTGCTCTGTAATAGACAATAGGGAGGAGGAGGAAGGTAAGTCTGTATGTGTGTGTGTGTGTGTGTGTGTGTGTGTGTGTGTGTGTGTGTGTATGGTGGGACCTGTTACACAAAATAAAAAAGATGATCCAATTATGTCTTTGGTACCATCTGAGAGGAGAAGTCATCTGTTTCTCTAACAATAGTAAGGTGGGCAGTTCATCTGGCTTGCCTCATTTTATGCACCATCTTTTAATAACAACTTATTACTCTTTTTTCAATTCTATGGGTCACCATCAAACCTTACGAACTATAATTTGGTCTTCTGCATAGTCTTCATTGGGGTGGGCACCGTGATAGCTTTATGTTGTGTTATAAAATAATGATTTATTATTTATTCTTTCAAATTATTTATAAACCACTCTCTTATGAGTTTGTGCAGCATGAGTCAGTCCTCTCAGTGACTAATTACCTGTAGGTGAACTTTGAAAATCTAGTTGTTGCCGAAACCAGTTTGGCTCAGTGGATAGAGAGCTGTCCTGTGGACTGAAAGGTCCCAGGTTCCATTCCGGTCAAGGGCATGTACCTTGGTTGGGGGCACATCCCCAGTAGGGGGTGTGCAAGAGGCAGCTGGTCGATGTTTCTCTCTCATAGATGTTTTAACTTTCTATCCCTCTCCCTTCTTCTCTGTGAAAAATCAAATATATATATATATAGAAAATCTAGTTGTTGGCTGTGCAGACATTAGACCTGTGATGACACACCATATACTATGACCATTGTCAATGACTTCCTTATGAGATTTTTCCTGAAATTATTTACATAAATAATAATTTTTAAAAACATCAAACAACGGCTAATGAAAAACTAATCCATGAACCTTAGTGTGTATTTTTCTTTGGTTTTACCTATATTCTAAAATTTTTATTTTAACAGACATTAAGAAGCCATAAATCTTTGACCATTGGTAATGGTAGTCAATATAAAATACTGGTTGATTGGCTACAGACAAGAAATGTTTTTTAAAACCTCACCTTTTTAATTTTATAAGGTTTCTAGAAATTATTTCTTTTATTCTCAAGGTATTTCCTAAGGAGAATTTAGTAATATTCAGATACACTTAAGACAATCGTTAACTAAGTACAAATTAGCTACCGAAAGCAATCTAAAAACATGCTGGAGGTATATACATCTGCTGAAAAATGCTTTCCCTTTATGTTCCCACTCCCATCTAAATGTTATTAGGGAAAAGTCTGTTGCTATGGAAACATTCAATTTGGCACCATCTGTATTCAAAATTCAATTGCTGAAAACCTTCAGCCAATTGCTGGTTTTTAATTGGCAGACCTTCCCAGAATGCTTTACAAATCGTTTTACAGATAGCCAATCCATGAAGCATAAAGTACCAAGAAGGTTCACAATGCAAGCCTCACTCCATTATCTTAAGATAATACTTCTAATAACTATGCATGTTGTCAGATGGGTATGAGATTCATTGGGATGATCCCTTAGAAAGTTATATAATGTCTAATCACTGGTATACACCTGAAACAAATATAAGACTGTATGTGAATTGTAATTGAAAAACAAAAAGTGATTTAAATAAACATTTTAAAAATGTGAGTTTTCAAAGCATTATGCCTTCTGATAATTACTTAGCATGGGGTTAATGCCTAAAGTTTATTGCCAAGTTGTTCTGTTTTTGCCTAATGGATTTGTCATTCGAAGAAACTTACATAACAGTACATAGTTCAAATAGAAAACAAATATATGAAAGAGTTAAGAATGCGTATTTTGGAATCAGCCAGACTGGAGCTCAACTATTAATTGGAACATTTGTTATCTACTTTACCTTGAATAGCTAAGTCCCATTTTCTTCATCTTTAAAAGACCTATTATCAGGACTGTGAAGTATGCATTTTGGGAAAAAGACGTATTTCACATATACTGTAATGGCATTTGAAAATTTGTTGATTTATGTGGTCTTGAAGAATATTTCCCTGGAATATAAAAACTCTATGTAAGTAATGTTAAAATTTGCAGGAGAGACCCTTGCTGGTTTGGCTCAGCTGTTGAGTGTCAACCCATAAACCAGGTCACGGGTTGATTCCTGGTCAGGGCATATGCCCACATTAAGGGCTTGACCTCCAGTAGGGAGCATGCAGGAGACAGCAGATAAATGATTCTCTCTCATCACTGATGTTTCAATCTCTCTCCCTCTCCTTTCCTCTCTGAAATCAATACAAACATATTTTAAAGAATTAGCAGGAAGATTAACAAAGAGTACAATTATTTTTAAGTAAAGGGAGGTTATCAATAGATCTTGGAGAAATACAAAGACATTCAAAGAAAGTGGCTCAAAAACGTATGCACAGTAGTAGATCTGGCCATGATATTTTGATGGAACAGAATAGTAACATGCCATAATTAAGCACTGGAGTGGTTTCTTGGGAGGCTCTTTCAACCTACCATGCTATAATTATGTGAATAGTGTGCCATAGCTAAACAGAATAAATGTGACTCTCTGTTGTTACACAATGCAGCAGGCTTGCTCTCCCGCCGCCACCTTCCTATTGAACAGCTACCATTCCTTTTTGATAATTTTTAAAAGGCAACATTCCAAATTTATTGCTCCTAGGTTACCACACATTTTCAAAAATCCATGTCTTTGACTAATTGTTAATTTTGGTATTATACAGATTTTTTAAGTTATCTAGTTAATCTATTTCAGTGGCAATTGATTATAATATTGGTTCCACCAAAAAACAAACAAACAAGTTTTATCTTCATATGTAATCTGACACAAATCCCTTTATACTGTTTTCCTTTCAATTAAAAAAAAATCTATGCAAGGTATGACATATGTTGAATAATCAGGACTTGGCATATAAGGATAAAGACAACTTTATCTGCCTTCATTTCTCCCTTAAATCAGCTAAGAGAATAGTTCATCTGTCCATGGGTAAAAATATGGACAGGTCTCATGTGCTTGCAGGCCATGGTAAGGTAATACAAAGTACTGTTGTCATGTTAAGACTAAAAGAAGAATTTCCAATCCAATGCATTAATGAATGCTTCAAACTTGAATCACATATGTGACTTCTTGAGTAGTGGGTATGGTGAACCAATTTAGTATCCTGTTACAAATGGATGTGTGTGTTGAGACACTGTTAGACCAAAGTGCTACAGTACTGAAAACAGAAAGTAGAAGAAAGACTGTACCAGATGGTCTGTCTCTGAGGACTCTTCCAGGTCCGAAGGCCTATAATTCTTTGTTTCTAATATTTCCTCTTCTTGAAATGCATTTATCTCAACTTTAAGGCCCAGCTGCAGATTCACTTCTGACAGGATATGTTCCACTATTACTTCAGTAGACAGTCGACACATCATTTGAACCTGCTTTGTGACAAGCTCTGGCCTAGGTTTTGGGGAGCTGATGATGAAATAAAACACACACACACAGTTCCTGCTCTCATGCTGCCAAGTCTCTTTCTCCTTTTGTGTTTCCATTTTACTTTGCTTGTACTTAGCATTTATGTTTCATTTTTTGTATAAAAGTTATTGTCTGTACACATCTCTCTCCCCCTTCATTATCAAACTATATTACAATAGGATTCATATTTTATTCCACTTTACGTATTGTTCCCCCTAAATGGTCACTAAACAATTATTAAGTTGAGTAATGAGCAATGAATAAATGCATCTATGTATAGAGGGGCAAAAGCCTAAATGAAAAAAAAAAATCTATATTGTTTATAGAAATTTTGTTTGTATTTTTCTATGATATATATTATTCCTAATATTATTGTAATATCTTTACTTTTTCTACTTAATAACAAATACCCTAATGGAGAAGACTATATTATTGCTTTCTTGAAATACTATATAATTCCTTGCTTGATACCTTGAAAACTATAAGTACATTTGATGAATAAATCTGTAAATAAAAATGTTACCATATTAAACTGATTTATACCTTTCATATAATTTAAATATTAATGAAAAATCCTTAAGTAAGAAGATTAGGTCACGTTTAAAATATAACTCAACTATAGCTTTACTCCAGATTGATTTCTTTGTGTAAATTGGGTCATTGGTAAATATTTTCAGACTTAAATATTAATAAAAAGAAGTCATCAATCTCATCAGTTCTGTTTCTTTTTAGAAGGAGTTAATCTGATATGGTAGTAAGTCAGATAGACATGAGCAGAGTAGGAATGATAAGCCAGGTACAGAAAGAAGGTAATTTGGGCAGAAAGCTCTGGATGCCTAGCAACAGGCAAAAAAGGGAACACACGTATTATAGGGTGTGACTTTGCCCCCAGGGTGACCTCCCCCCCCTAGCAAATGCTGGTCATGAGGTTTGGGATATTCCCTTGACCTTTTCTCCCCTCGAATGTTACTAGTCATGCAGCACAGGAGGAACAAGGGGACCAGAGAATAACCTCATAGGATTCCCTTGCATGACTACTCTTTAAGTATTAAGCCTTCAGGACGATGAGGTTCTGACATACATCAAACAATCTTAGAAAGAAAGCCTTGAGTCTGTTGACCACAGAGACAGAGTTTCCATGAAACTAGAGATAATATCTAGGACTCAGCTGTGTTTCAGATGCAGGTCCAGAAAAGCAGTAAAACCAGACAAAGTGATGCCATGGCCAACATCAAGACCAGCTGAGAGGGCAGGGCAGGGTGAGGCTAACTCCTGACTCCATTTTGTATTGTGGGGCAGGGAAGAACAGGGCGGAGCTATCCTCCATTTTGTGTAACAATCCTAGCCTTCGACCAACCAATCAGGGTCAGCCAAAGCAGTGACATCACAACCCTTATAAAACCCCTTGACTTGTCGAAGTTTGGCCTCTCTTCCGCCATGCTGTCAGCGTGAGTGGGACAGAGCCCATGCTAGCATGGAAGAGGCCCTTTTGTTTATTGCATCGGACTCAGCTCCCTGGTGGTCCTTGGGGATCACAAAGTCTGGGCATAACACGCTGCAATGGCTAATGACCTCCTACCCTCAACCAGTCAGTAGAAACCATGACCCTGAAAGGACACACCTGTAAAAGCTGATGAATATTTTATTGAGATCCTCTCCTGAGACTTCCCCTAAAATTCCAGCCTTTGGAAATAGGTAAAACGCCTTAAGATGAAGGGCCTAATGTGCATTCTTTCTTCTTTCTCTCTCTCTCTCTCTCTCTCTCTCTCTCTCTCTCTCTCTCTCTCTCTCTCTCTCTCTCTCATGCCCACACCTTTCCCCATCCCCTTCTTTCCCCAGGCATGCTCTCTCTGAAGCACACCCGTGCCTTTCCTCTTCTCCTTCTCCCAGGCACATTTTCTTTGCCTTTCTCCTAAGCTCCAAGGGTCCTTGTTTTGCCTCTGTAATTTGTTTCCTGAGTCCACACAGCCCAGTTTCTTCTATGGCTCACTTCTACATCTGTGACTTTCTAAACAGACTTTCACTTGTATTTGAATCTAGGATCTGGATTCTTTCTTAGCCAAATTCAAGGACTGAGGTCTAACATTTGTAGCCATTCACTGTTAACAAATCTACATTTAATTTGCTTCTACTTTTGAAGGTAAAATTTATTTCATAAGCATTTAATGAAGGATTTCTAGGTACTATTCTTTTTAAAAATATATATATATATTATTGATATTTTACAGAGAGTTAAGGGAGAGAGATAGAGCCAGAAACGTCAATGAGAGAGAAACATCGACCAGCTGCCTCTTGCACATCCAGCAACCAAGGCCCATTCTCCTGACCTGAATCGAACCTGGGACCCTTCAGTCCACAGTCCTATGCTCTACCACTGAGCCAAAAGGATTTCGGCTCTAGGTACTATTCTTAATCTAGATACTGAAAGGGATGGTGCCTAAATTGCTTACATTTACATGAGAGGAAACTTGTGTTAAGAAAAACAAACAAAACAAAAAGAACAGGCCCAAGGCAGAGTCTCTTGCTCCCAGAACAATAAGTAAATAAAGTTAATTGCAGGTTCAGCCCCTCCCAGGAATTAATCTGGAACTTCCTGATCAAAGCTGGGGAGATAATCCAGGCCTGCAAGGGGAGGAGGGGTGATCAACCCTGCAGGGAAGGCAGTTAGGAGTGACCAGGCCGACAGAGGAGGGAAGTTGGGGACAAACAGGCTGGCAGGGGAGCAGTTAGACATCAATCAGCCTGGCATGGCAGTGGTTATGGGGTGATCTGGCTGGCAGGCAGAAGCAGTTAGGGGTAATCAGGAAGGCAGGCAGATGAGCAGTTGGGAGCCAGCAGTAATGAATTGTGAGAGGGATGTCCGACTGCCCATTTAGGCTCGATCCCTTTGGGCAGTGAGACATCCCTCAAGGGGTCCCAGATTGGAGAGGGTGCATGCTGGGCTGAGGGACAGCCCCTTTCATGCATGAATTTTGTGCACCGGGCCTCTAGTATAGTCAATAATTGTTTACCTGACCCAGACAGTTGTCTATGCCAGTCATTTTACTGAATGGCATTTTATATTGGGAATCTGGTTCCTATATTCATAATAAATACCCATCATCTAATCTCTAGGTCAAAATCTAGTTAAAGTTAACCTGTTCTGACTAGACATGCAACTTGTTGGTGTATATATTTAGAATCAGGACACAAAAATAATCAAATGTTACAACTTAATCAAAGCATAAACAAGATATTATCAGTACTGCTATAATAAAGCAATTCCCAAGTGTTTAGCCCAGATTTTAATAGTAATGCAAACTATCATGGTCAGTTAGGCTGATTCTTTTAATCTTACAATATGTACAACTTATTACCTACCTAATGAAGTGGAAAGCCAGTGAATGTAATGGTTTTTAATGGGCATAGCACATCTTGCTGGCTGCCCTGTATTACTATGTATTCTACTTTGCCTAGAGACAAAAGGCTATTTAGTCATACACTGTTTTCTTTATATAACACAAATTCAAATTCCTATTGTGTTGTAAGTTATAATATGATTTCCTGATGTGAGTTCTCTGAACCCTTTCAACAGACATCATGATCAAAGGAAAAATAATTTTTTATTTAAAAAAAGATAAAGAGAACTCCAATCCAAATGTCTACTTTCAAGATTAGAAGGGGGTACTTGAGCTTCTGAAGACTAAAAGCTTTCTATTTATATACATTTTTTTCACTTCCATTTTGCTCAAATCAGCATAGCCTCCGAAGCTAACTGAAGAACATTTCAAATGGCTTAGTAAGTACGTTTTCTGCAAGGATGAGGTATGTGAACTGGAATCAGACCAATATTCTTTTAAAATCTATTCTGTTTATAAGAGATTGTATTAAAAATATTCTAAATCTCTTAAAATTAAAAACACACTCACCATTCCAAAGTCTAGGTGTGTTTGCTGTGATTTATTTTATTTTATTTTATTTTATTTTTTTGCTTTTTAAGCATGGTGTTTTATTAATCTTTTTAGGCTAATTCTTTCTAAGGGTGAGTCATGCTCATGGAGTTGATGATGTCAGCTTGTAGCCTTGCACTATTTTCTAGCTGCCCTGTGAGACACTTCATTCAATCAGTATTTATGGCATGCCTGCTATTTTCAGTATAAAATGTTAAAATTATAGGAATTCAAATATAGAGTAACAGTTTGTAGCTTCTAGTTCAGTCAGGGAGATAAAACATATACAAAAGAGGGAGAGAGAGAGAGAGAGAGGAGGGGGGTGGGCTCAGAGAGACATAATACTTGGAATCTTAACTTATGGCATTTAGAACTTAGAACTATGGAAACATAAGAAAGACACCTGTTCTCTCCTCCCCCACATATTTCTCTGCACTATCAGTGGAATGGGGTAACAGAGTCTCCTACTACAAAGGTGTTCTTTAAAAATTAAAAACAAAATTTTATCTTCCTAAGATGGTTTAAAGGTGACTTTTCTTTAATGTCTCTCTGAGGATCTTTGAGTCCCATGAGTAAATAAACACTCAATATATTTTAATTTATTTCAAATAAACTGTCACAAGTTAGTAAATAATTTATATAAATGTCAGTAGTGTATATAAGATTTACATATAAATATAGTCATGAGTATATAAGTATAAATAAGCATATATATATATATATATATATATGCAAACTTTCAGTAACTGATGCTCAAATGTTGTCTCCTTTCAGCATGGTGTTTGGAAAAGAACACCTATCTACCGTGTTTCCCCGAAAATAAGACATCCTCTGAAAATAAGACCTATTTCATGGAAACATAATACATCCCCTGAAAATAAGACCTAGTGCATCTTTGGGAGTAAAAATTAATATAAGACACTGTCTTATTTTCGGAGAAACAGGGTAACATTTATTTAGATTTGAAACACTTGGGTTACATCTTGGCTGTAACATTTTCTGTGTGATTTTGGACCATTGTATTAATAACTATGATCCTTGGTTCATTCATTTATTTAATCAGGACAGTTTCTACTTTAGGTGATATTGGGAAATTAACTCATATATGTATTAGGGTTCTTGGTCTAATTCATATAAAACATAACACATCTCAAGTATTATTATGTATAAAATGAGATATTTTAGAATCTGAGTAATATTTTATTTTGTAAAATGAATAACTCAAACATTTGACACCTCCATACTATCTGAAATGTTTCATATATCCTGGAGTTCTCTAGGGCATGTTTTCAGTCACTGAAATACCTTGCTACTGAGAATGAAATGTGGGTATTTTATGTACCATTCCACATGCTAAGAAAAAAATTAATCCCATCCCATATACTGCTATGTACTCCCTATGATACTATGCCCCTTATGTGTACACTTGCTATGTTTCACATAGTACCTAACATTGAGAGACACATCACTTGATGTTCTAAAGTTCTGAGTAATTTATAAATCATACTAATAATCAAGAGAAGTCCCCCTTTTTATATTCCAAAAGAACTCTACCTTCCCCTTTTATTAGTTCTAGAACAGATAAGACTAAACCAAATCCTTAATGAGGAGCAGGTAAAGTGCAATCCCTTCAATATGCCAACAAGTGCCTATGTTGTTCGTATTGCCTTATCTTTCTGCACCATTACACTTGATGTTCACATTTTCAGGCTGATTGCATTTTATCAAGTCACAGCACCATTTTCTGTTTAATTATGGAAAGAGGTGTTTTCCTCTCATTCTTAGTCTGTAAATGTGGGACTTAATTTTATCTTTTCGAACATTCTGTTGTTTATTACACATTTTTGAGATAACATGTGACACAGGCTTGGATATGGCTCTGTATTTTTCCTCCCCTCCATCAATTCTGAAACCCATCTGTGGTCCAAGGCAGCAGGTCTATGGCTCCTGAATGAAAGAAAAGTCTGAATCCAATGGTCGGGTTTACTGTTTTTATCACTGCCCTACAGACTTTGTGTGGAACTCTCACGGCTTCACTCCTGTGCCCCAAGGTTAGACTTACAAGCTAGAAATAAAATAAGACTCCGCAGTAGCTGGAAACCTTAAAAATAGAATATTCTATATAAATATGTTTCCTTATTTTAATTTTGAAGAAAGATCTTATAGCATTTTATTTATTCATTCAGAAAATCTGGACAGAAAACCCATTTCCTCCCCAAGGCCTTAGACTAGAATTAAAGAGAATCAATAATCCCAGTGAAAACAAATTTCTTGAGCAAGTAATAAGAATTCCCAACCTTCATGTGTCCATGTTCTAGATATGAAAAACACTTACCTTGCATCAGGTCTCTATCATTGTTGACTCTAGAAGACCTAAATGATGAGGATAGCTGGTTGTTATGGACTGAATGTTTGTGTGCTCCACCCCATTCACATATCCAGGCCCTAAGCCTCCATGGATGATATTTGGAGATTGGGCCTTTGGAAAGTAATTAAGTTTACAGGGTGTTTTCAGGTTGGAGATGAAGAGAACAGAGATTTCTCTCTATGTACCATGTAAGGACACAGTGAGGTGACATTCTGCAAGCCAGGAAGGGGGCACTTCCAAAAAACAAAATCTGCTGGCACCTTGATACTGAACTTGCCAACCCCCAGAACTAAGAGAAATTACATGCCTATTGTTTAAGCTACCTAGTCTATGGTACTTTGTTAGAGCAGCCCAAGTTGACTAAGACACTGGTATTTGTGTAGTGATTTGCCATTTGAAAGGGGCTTTATTGTATGTCATTCTGTTTAGTCTCAACAGCAGTCTGGTATGGGAGGCATCAGGAGCCCAGTTTTACAGATGAAAAGACAAAGGGTCAGAGAGATTAAATTATTTACCAAAGGTTCCACTGTCACTAAAGGGCAGAACCAAGACTTAAACCATGTATTTCTCATTTTAAATTTATTGATTTTACTACTACATTACTGTTAGAATGACAGTAAAAAAGACAATCTTATGTGCTTGTCTCACTAACATAAAAGAAATAATCATCATTGTTGTCATCATCATCGTATAACCAATTATTTTTGACCTGGGTCTTTCTGTTAGGCTTACAAAACTCAAAAAGTCTTCCCAAAACCTACACTTCTCCATGTGGAGCCAGGCTGAATAGGCCTGAGATAACTAAGCATGTCCAGAAGCTATGGAAAAGGTCTTAGTGGATGCTGTTCCTTTCAATGTGCACATCCAGGAATATGGGCAGCACACACCAGTCATCTGCTATTTTCAAGGGAAAAATAACATTGTCGTTTGCTATAGTGTCTGATTGGAATAAAGGAACATGGGGGCTCTTGTTTCAGAAAACTTTGGTAGAGAGGCCTGATAAATTCTGTGCCAGTCAACTCCAAAATGGTCACCAATGATCCTCACCTCCTGGTATTCATGCCCTTTTGGCACCTCTCCTTCCCCCACCTCACTATATCAGGGCTGATCTGTGTGATAAGTCCCTGAAGAGGTGACAGTATAAATGTTAAATGTAGGCCAAAAAATGCATAGAACTACTGCCTTGTACTCATGTTTACTCGTTCTTAGGAAAGCCAGACACAGTCATGGCGGCTTTCAAACATGGAGAAGCTCATGCAGAGAGGAACCAACTAGACAGAACTACTTCATAAAACATATGTGTGAGCCACTTTGGTAGTGGACCCTCTAGCCCAGGGGTGGGCAAACTTTTTGACTCGAGGGCCACAATGGATTCTTAAACTGGATCGGAGGGCCGGAACAAAAGCAACCTGACCATGCTGGCACTCTCATCTTGGGCTGCTGGTGAAGGAGTGGAGGGGAGAGCGAGAGAACCCTCTGCTCTTTCAGCTCCACAGGCTGGATAGAACAGCCGAACAGGCCAGATCTGGCCCGAGGGCCGTAGTTTGCCCATGGCTGCTAGCCCCAGTCAAGTTTTCATATGACTGAAGCTCCAGTTTACTGATTTCAATCTCATAAAAAACCCCAAGCCTGTAACACTCAATCAAGTCACTCATGATTTCATGACCTACAAAACCTGTGAGAAATGATATATGATTATTGTTGTTTTAAGTTTTAGGGTGGTTTTTTGGGGGGCAGGAATAGGTAACTGCAAACTCCTCTTCCTGACTAAAGTAAAATGAGCCCAGTTTTCTCCTTTGCATGCAGAAAGGTCACAATTTATTCATCTTTCCTGCTTACTTCATAAACACTTGCCTAAAGGCAGGAACAACAGAATAAAGACTGGTGGCAAGCAATGTGATATGTTGTTTCAAATTATTAATGAGGAACATTTGGTAAAGAAAGAAATGGCAGCTCCAAAATAATCTGAACGCTTCCAATATCTGAGGAGAGCTCAGAGAATATTTTACAAGTCCATGGTACACATCTAACCCTTGGCTTAGCTTCATCTAAACTGCATGGTATCACCAGGAGGGAGTCCTAGTCCTCTTTATGCTCAGAATCAAAATATAACAGTTGTTCAGCTCTACTTGCATTGCCCCATTAGGTCGTAAGATAAACATGCTAGCCTAGCTCAGTTGGTTGGAGCATTGTCCCATACACCAAAAAGGTTTTGGGTTCAATTTCTGATCAAGGCACATACCTAGGCGGCCAGGTGTGAATGGAAAGCAACTGATTGATGTTTCTCTCATAAATTTTCTCTCTCACTTTAAAATCAATAAAAACATATCCTTGGATAAGGATAAAGTAAATGCTAGTCTATGGAAAACTGGAATTTCCCCTGTGGGTATAGCTCTCTTTTGTATGTATCTTATCAGCTTACTTTGTTGGAGTGTGATATTCATTATATTTATTAATCACTATATTTATTCTATCATAACAAAACAATCATTTTCATTACTTGGTTTATTTAATAGTTATGTCTATTATTTTGGTTTTTAAAGTAGATGAGTAGAAAATTTGCTAATCCACATCTTTCACTTAAAAGAAACAAAATGAAAACATAAGACATTTGTAGTAAGGACTATTTATGTTGATAATTGTAGCTATGTCACTTTGAATAAAGTAAATTTTTCCTATTACACTCACATGAAAAATTAATACTTGAATATAATCACGACAGCTAAGTTAGATGTTAAATCTCATTCAAATATGACTTGACTTAATCTTCTCATATAATTAAAGAGTGATATACATTGTATCAGAATTATTTCATGATATATATTTAGTGCTAATTTAACAAAACATAAGTAAAATTCTATAAAGAAAAAAATCTAAATTTATTTTTGTAGGTGATTTTTAAATGTACAAGTTATAATTACTCTGATAAAGCTCTGAAATTCATTAAGATTTTAAAGATCATTTATATTATTTAATACATATTTCCAGCTACTATATTAACTGGATGCTAAATAAAATATTAAAAAATATGAAATTTATATCTGAAGAAATACATGCCACTACGAACCTCACTAGGATGGTTACTTTTATGTGTCAACTTGGCTAGAAAATTATGCTATGTTGTTTAGTACTGCTGTAGATGTTGTAAAGGTATGTCTAAGATGTGACTAACATTTAAGACGGTAGACTTTGAGTAAAGCAGATTAGCCTCCATAATATGAGTGTACCTCATATAATCAGTTGAACATCTCAAGATGGAAAACTGAGCCCCCATAGAAAATAGTATGCATCACCACAAACATGTGACTAGTGTGTTATTCTACAAATTACAATGACTATGATGTCATTAGACAATAGGCAGTTTTCAGCCCACTATAATCGTATTGGACCACAGTTGTGTATGCAGTCCATTATTGACCAAAACGTCTTTATGCAGCATCCTACCTAATAAAAGAGAAACATGCAAATTGACCATTTTTTTCTCTATGTCCACAAGCCACGCCCACCAGCTAATCAAGGTGAGTATGCAAATTAACCCAACCAAGACGGCAGTTAATTTGCATATCCAGGCCAGAGCAAAGACTGAAGACAGCAAAGAAAGAAGCCAAGCACTGCAAAAGGCAGCCAAGCAAGCAAGCAAGCAGGTTGATGGAGAAGGGAAGGAAGAAGGAGGGGTGGGGAGAAGGGAGGAAAGCAGATGGGGCAGCAACCACAGTAGGAAGCCCTATTGCAGGAATTTTCCTTCAACAGGCCACTAGTATGACTGTAAATGTATGTGGAGAATACTGACTAATAAAATTTTTAATTTTGTAGTAGGATCAGATAAGTGATGTTTTGTTTAATCTTTGACTTACTATCAAGGTCTACTGCACCAAAACTTAATTTTTTAGTTTCTTTTTTGAAAAGTTCTAACTGTGAAAATTGTTTTTTTTGTGACTTTAATTTTCCTCATGGTCTACCAAAGGTAAAGGATATTTACTTATTCTTTAAATAAAATACAATTCATTTTATTTTTTAATTATTAAACGTGGATTTGCTGAATCCTTTTATAAGTCTAAGGTACACTGTGTTGTCTTGATGATATCTGCTTCTATATTTGAAATATTTTGCCACTTCATCATTACTCAAATTATCTTAAGTATGCAACAATTATTACTAAATGAAAAAGTAATGGAAGTGTTTAGAAGGATGATACAATAATGGAAAAATATCTTCATTCTTTAGTTTTATCATTACATTGCCCAAAACATTGCATCATATTTAAAAAAGATATAAAATAATACTGGAGACACTATTTTTGGAGTCTGCTTTTAGCTTTCATTGAACACAGCTGAATATTCTTTCCATTTTATTCTCATAATGTCAAATATAAGAAAATTGCTAGAGGAAGGCAATTCATAATTATTAGACATAATGGAAGATAAATGCAAAGAGACAGAAACCAGTATTTTGGACTCTAATGATGATGGTGAATTGATCATATGGGTGAAATCTTAGACTGTGAGTCTTCAAATGATAATAACCTAGATGAATTTTTCCCTAACGTAAGAGTTGATGTGCTAACAATATATTTCTAAGGATAGAGAAAATATGGTATTTTAATATAGTCAGTTATTTAACAGGAAGTACTTCATCACTTAATATTTTTCTTGAAGAACTTAAACCACATTTTTTGCTAAAATGATGTGGAACACTAAGCATTTATGATGTTTGTGCACCAAACTTGATTTGATACATAGAAGTTCATTGTATTTCATTCTTATTAAAATTTATAATAAAGTTGTTTTTTCTATATTCTTACTTTGCAGAGTAATTGAAAAATAACTTAAACATATAAAAATAAACAGCAAATGGGTTCGTTAAACCTAGATGGCAAATGGCAATGACTATTTGTCCTAGAATAATGAGGTTTGAGTCAGAAATCTGATATAGTACATATGTAAGTACAGCAGTCTTTAACTCTCAGCTAAAGGGTTTCTGCACCTCCTTATCATATTAAAAGTATCACTATGAATAAGGAAGAAACTTATTAGACTGGTTTCAGAGAAGATATAGGAAAAAATATAGTACAATCTTATGCAGCAGTGGTTCTCAACCTTTCTAATGCTGCGACACTTTAATACAGTTTTTCATGTTGTGGTGATGCCCAACCATAAAATTATTTGTTGCTACTTCAAACTGTAATTTTGCTACTGTTATGAATCATAATGCAAATATCTGTGTTTTCCGATGGTTTTAAGCTCTACAGCAGCAGTTCTCAACCTGTGGGTCACAAAAACACAGATATTTACATTATGATTCATAACAGTAGCAAAATAATGATTCATAACAGTAGCAAAATTATAATTATGAATTAGCAACAAAAATAATGTCATGGTTGGGGGTCACCACAACATGGGGACTGTATTAAAGGGTCACAGCATTAGAAAGGTTGAGAACCACTGCTATACACTCATTGTTCATTGTATGTTGTCTAAATGTATCTATATTGTAAGTTGCCTCTGGGAAGAATAGTGCTAACTTTTCTTATGTTTCTTAAATGTAAGCCACATTCCAGTTGCTTCCTCATGTCTATTTTTCTTTTCAATTGGCACCCTGTCTGTGCAAACTCATCCAGTCTAGGTAGCTTCCCAATTTGTGTGGAGGTAACTTTACTCCGGAAATTTTACTTGTGTTTTCAACCAATTCTCATTATGGTCACTGGCTGTACCTTAAGCACATTTTATCATACACAATCAACTCCTTGTACTGAATTTGTCTCTGGTTATGATATCACTATCTCCAAAATCACTGAATGTCAAAATCTTCAGAGGTAAGCTCTCTCTTTGATCTTCAATTCCATACTGCCACTCAATGTCCAAATCCTGTTAATGCTAACTCCAACACATATTTTAATTTAGTTCTTTTCTCTCTACTGCTATTTTTCTACCTTAGCTTTCTTGCCTCCTGAATGGTCTCACAGACTCCATTTATTCCATGTCCCCCAAAAACAAAATAATTCTCCTCTCTCTCTCTCTCTCTCTCTCCCTCCCTCCCTCCCCCTCTCCTACAAATATGTCCATCATACCAATACTAACCTAAATCTATTTATGTATCCTCCTGTTATCCTTTCTTGAAATATCCTTCCTTATCCAGCCTCTTTCTGCTTTTCTGCTTCTCAAAACCTTATTCATGACCATAATCAATTTAAACAACTCCTGGAAGCATTCTAGGACCCCCTCATTCAGAGCCAATCTCTCCTCTTGCTCTCAACTTTTTGTCATACTGATCTACTGAAGTACCTGTCCTAGAGTACTTTGCTCGAATATACTTGTCCAAAAACATTTTATTATGAGTTTTATGGCAAAAAACTGAATCTTATTCTTCCTGATATCCCCTCCATCACCTCTTATATTAACTAGCACAGAGTAAACATTAAACTATTTACTGAACTGAATTCTTTGGTTGCCAGCTGCATTCTGGTTGATGTAAATTTTGAGAGTTGCTTATAGTTATAACAGGTTGACAGTAAGTGCTAGATGTCAAAAGAAGGAAAGTTATAAGTGGTTGACTCCATTTATTCTAAAATAAGCAACTCTCTAATAGGGGAACCAAAACCAGGAATGGTTGACACATTTAAGCAAGCAAAGAAATGAAGGAAAATGAGCTGTCTGAACATCAGAAAAAACATGGAGAACTTCTCATTTGAATGCACTTAAAATAAAATTTACCCTCTCATCGAGATTATTACATTATTTCCATCAACATAATCTCCTAAAAAAAACAGATACAATGGAAATAGTTGTACAGTGAAATGTGTTGCTATTTCATAGACCCATTACTTGAGATAGTAGCATGGCTATTACTAGTATAGAGGAATTGCTTTTTGCTAGACTTTTCTCTTGACAGAATGTAATAACCATGTATAGATTTTTCCAACTATTCAAAGTTATGAACTAGAATTTACCGAGGAGGGGAAAATGTTGCAATATAACATTATACACTTATTGAATACTTTTCTTTATTTAGCTGATTCCTTTTTAAGTATTCTAAAAGTTTCAGGGCAGTAAAAAAAGGAGTACTGCCATCTTCAAGAAAGAAAATACAATTTTATGAGCAAGTATTTTATTTCTGCTCATTCCCCAAAACCTAAATCTATATTTAAAATTATATTTTGAACATGATTGAAACTTTATGAGTATTGAATTCCTATCCCATTTCATAGACTTCAAATGGAGAGATAAACCTAAGCATAGCACGGCTGCAAATGCCATTGTTTAGATAAACATATCTTGTCAGAATTATCCTGGTACCAACATTAGAGGATCCAGGCATATCTTGACTGAAGATTCTGGCTTAGGCTCTTAATAAGCAACATGACATGTCTCAGCAAACACTGCCTTTTTAAAAAAATGCATTTTGGACCATTGGTATTGGAATATTCCCTCTGTGCTGCAAATATTTATAAAGGTGTTCATTTCTAAAAGACAAAAAGCTTAGAAAAGCAGAACTATTCAGATCACTGGATATTAGCAGAGAGATACAAACCTATGCTATAGTCACTCAATTTTAATTCACATCAGGAAGAATTCAATACAATATCAAAAAAAGATTGTAAAGGAAATAAAAAAAATGTTTACACAATGTTGAATGGATACTGTGAAATAAATTAGTGTTATTTTCTTCTTAGGAAAAAAGTGGTTGTTTTTAATTAGTAAAATAACAAATGACTTTCTATATACTTATATTAAGGGCCAATTGCACAAATTCGTGCACCTTGAAAGGAACTGTGGGCCACGAGGCTGTGGTGGCCACAGGGGCAGGTCTTGGCCCACCCTCTCTGCCCCCACCAGACCCCTCCTATTGCAGCCCCTAGTTCCTGGTCTGCTGGCAGCCCCACTCTTGCAGACACCCCCACACACTGAGGGCGCAGAACAATTGGGGCTAGTGCCAGCAGCAGGTGCGAGCAGGGCTAGTGCCATTAGCAATGTGAGCTGCAGCTGCTACCCTATTGTCCCTCAGGAGCAGGCGGATGTAGAGAAGCCCTCAGGGGTGATTATGACCAGCAGCCACTGCTCATACCTGCTGATGGTGCTGAACAATCAGGATCATAGTTGGGCACTGGCAGCAGGTATGAGTGGCGGCTCTGGTGCAGGCTGAGGGTGTGAGAAGGGTCAGTGCTATCAGTGGGTGCAAGCAGCAGCTGCTGGCCCCGATCACCCCTCAGGAGCAGGGACAGGTAGAGAAGCCCTGAGGGGTTATCAGGACCAGCAGCCACTGCTTGCACCCGCTAATGGCACCAAGAGACCAGGGACAGTGCTGAGCACCTTGTAGTGGGTGCAAGAGGTGGCTCTGGTGCTAGCAGTGGGTGCAAGTGGGGCTGGTGCCAGCAGCAGGTGTGAGAACCAGTGTGCAGGAGCAAAGAATTTTTAGTAACCACCAGAGGCTTGGCCCAATGACAGTGACCAGCACCCTCCCTTAGTCTGGCGCCCCTGCTCACCAGCTCCACCATTCCACCATGGCTGACACCTGCCATATTCCATGCTTTGCCCCTTGCTGCTGTCACCTGCCATGTTCTGTGCATGCTCCCTGGTGGTCAGCACACATCATAGCAACCAGTTGTTTGGTGGTTCAGTTGTTTGGTTGTTCTGCTGTTCAGTCTATTTGCAAATTAGGGTTTTATACATATAGATCAGTGGTCGGCAAACTCATTAGTCAACAGAGCCAAATATCAACAGTACAACAACTGAAATTTCTTTTGAGAGCCAAATTTTTAAAACTGAAAGTTATTCTAACTCCACTTATTCAAAATAGACTCACCCAGGCCCTGGTATTTTGTGGAAGAGCTACACTCAAGGGGCCAAAGAGCCACATGTGGCTCGAAAGCCACAGTTTGCAGACCACGGATATAGATGATTCAATTTGTAGACACCTTTGCCAAATATGGACATATTTCTCAGGCAAGAAACAGATCACTTAACTGTGTAACTGTAATAGGAATTCAGAATCATACTAAGATATACATTTTTGGGGACAGTGTGTTGCAAGCTGGTGAAGAAGCTTCATGATTCCAGTTTGAAGGAGGAACACTCCTACATCAATTGAACAGCTATCTATGTTGGTCATCAAAAGATAATTTTTCTCTTATCTTGCTGGTTATAGAAATTCTACCCTGGCCAAAACTGGTTTGGCTCAGTGACTAGATCATTGGCCTGTGGAATGAAAGGTCCGGAGTTCAATTCTGGTCAAGAGCACATACCTTGGTTGCGGGCACATGCCCAATGGGGGGTGTGCAGGAGGCAGCTGGTCGATGTTTCTCTCTCATCTACGTTTCTAACTCTCTATCCCTCTCAATTCCTCTCTGCATAAAAAAATCAATAAATTTTTTTAAAAAAGAAATTGTACCCTGTAACTTACACGGAACTATAGAACTTAAATGCATTTTTCCTGTTCAAATTAGCTGTGGAAGAGACTGACTAGTTCCTTACTAAACTAGTTGTTCTTCTTTTTGGGTTCGACATTGGACAATTTTTTTTGCTTACCTTGATGTGGCTATGTGACAAGGTTCAGCGAACACACTATGAACAGAATTCACGTGTACTTCCAAGCCTGGATCATAATAAATTACTGTGAGTAATACTCATTCCCCCTCTGCCCATTAAATGCATAGGACTCTGATGTTCTGGATGTAAAAGGTGGACGGAGCTTGGGTCTTTGAAAGACTTCATAGAAGGCTGCTTACTTTGGACTGATTCAGGAGCTTACCTGTTATAGTGGCTAGCACTATCAAACTAATACATTAGCATATATCCAAATCCACTGTTTGAGCAACTATAGAGTTAAAATGTCAAAATCAAGAAAAGCCTATTTTAATTAACAATCACTGCCACTGAAAGAGGAAATGTCTTTAGGAAATGAATAAAAACCTAAATAATTGCAGATCGAAAGAGTATTTAATCCTAGCACTAGTGATTGAGGTCATTGAGAAAAAACAACAAAACAAGATGGGAAGTGGTAGGCAAGGAGGAACATAGATTTACAAGTCACAAAGATACTTGCAAATTCTAAGCTCTATTATTTGCTTATGTTATAAGCTTGAGTAATTTGATTAACTTCTCTCAGAAACTTTTTCCTACCTATAAAATGGGGATTATGAAATTTAGCTGACAGGATTTTGCAAAGATCTCTCTCTCTCTCTCTCTCTCTCTCTCTCTCTCTCTCTCTCACACACACACACACACACATACACACACACACACACACACACACACACACACACACACACACACCACATACAGCCTGCTACTTAGAAGGTAGCTAGGCATTGACTTCCACTTCCTGAGGGAAATGTTGACAAAACAGAATGTAGATGACAAAGCTGCAGAGCAGATTCTTGCTTTTTGAGTTTCAAAAGCCCAAGCCTGTTCTAAAACCTCTACTATTCTTTCAATCCCTCTTCCTGATCCCATGCAGAATCATTTTGGGCCTTAAACAGCTTCCCAAAGTTGCCACCCACCCCATAAGGAGCGGCACAGCGATTTATGATATTGCACAATGAGTATATCAACGTCACAAAGAGCCCTCCATATCTGAAAGGGCCACTGCAGATGGGAAAAACATATGGTCCAGGAAGCAACTGCCCGCTTGGACCAACAACCAATACTGTGAGGGAGAGATTGGCATCTCCATGGGCGCCGGCCCTGATAGATGGTGACTGTGCAGCAAATGTTCTGTCACACCAGCTTTCCCACCACTCCACACTTTGCAACTGTGTAAGTCTGCATTGACCAAACTTATATGTCCTCTATTCCGTGAAATTGCATTGCTATTGAAAGATAACACTATAGACTGAAAATCTTAGTATACTAGTTATAATTTACAACTTTTGGCACTCTTTTTTATAAACGTGATGGAGGCACATGAAATTAACTCATTATCGAAACTTTTTACATTATCTTTCCTTAAGTTTCACTGCCGGTTAAAAGACTTACTTCGATCCGTAATGATTGTTCTAGCTTCTTGATTGCTGGTCTTGTTTTTCAAATTCTGGGCAGCAGTAATGAGTTCTTCCAACTGGGGGCGCCTCTGTTCCAAATCCTGCAGCGTGGCCTAAAGGAACAGATAGACCTTAATATTGAGGTTCTACAGCCTTGTACATTTCTTTGATGTGATACAAAGTAAAGTGTAATATTGAAACCAACCAAAGCACTTTTAGAAATAAAAAAAGATGTTACTGGATATAAATCCCTTACATGTAAGGCTTTATAGAGGACAATTTAGGAAGAAATGTATTCCATTCTTAGATACAAAAAATATTTCAAATGAAATCCTGATTATAGATGTACTTCACTCCTTAAGTGCTTAGACAGTCATTCCAGAGCACCTAGTTTTACTCAATCCAATATATGAGTGCCATGAGTAAAAATGTAATTTTGAATTATGACAATGTATTTAATACAGGGATAGTTATTTACACTTGAAGTTTAATTCTGCACAGTGTAAAAATTAATGTGTATATGTTAGAAACTGAAAAAAGCACAGAAGTGATCTAAAAGATATAACTTATTTAATATATTTTTACCTGAGTTTATTCACCTATAAAATGAAATGATATAGGTGAGCTATATCTTTCCTAAAAGTTTCCATCAATTACCTTTGTTATCTTACTCTCTTTACATAAAAGGCCAAAAACACAATGCTATTTGCACAGAAGTTTGAGGACAAAAGATATAACCCTTGTTCTAAAACTGAATATATGTTATTTTGGAAGTATAATGAATATTTGCTGTTAGCTCATAACCACTATGTGACAGATGTCTTGCACACATTTTCTCACTTTTATTTTCCTAACAATTACATTAATAACCAAGCCAGAATTCTTTATGGTTTTAAACCCAATGCTCTTCCTACCACCATGTGAGGTTGATGAAAGTGAAGAGATGAAATGTGATGCATAATAATGTTTGTGAACTTAGTTGTCTACTGTATTCTTTGACTGATGCTGATTGTCTAAGGATTTTAGTTTTCAGACAGACCGGGTATTGATCGTTCTGTAGTATTTCTTTGATGAAGAGATAGAAAGATGGGTCTTGTGATTTAAGCTCGATTGCTTTTAGTAGTATTAAAATCAATGGGAAGAACTTATCCAAACATCACACATCTATTTGGAGCATTTCCCCCCTCTCTGTATTGAAAAATTGGAGGGGGCTAACTTTTAACAAATTTTCCACATTTGTAAGCTGTGATTGCTCGGAAGAAAAAATCCAATTTTCAGGTTTCTAACTTTTATGTTTTCTTTACACAAAAGGGTGCTTGAATTATGGAACAAATTGCCAAATATAGCTATTGAAGTAAGTGGCACAAGTCAGTTGGAGAGTATTGAACAATTTTAAAAGTAGGATCCATAGAGTAGTAGATAGATTTTATGAAATAAGATGTTTTCCAGGGTTAGAATATTAAACTCTGGTCAACTGTGACAACAAGCTGCAAAGGTACTTTGGAATGCTTAACTATTAAATGTTTAATACATTAGATTTTTAAAAATATGTGTAGAAACCTCATATAAAGTAAAATCTTCCCTTCAAATTTAATAAAGAACTCTAAATACCCATAGCTAGCAAAGAATATAAATTCTTTCATTTATTAACTCATCCTTTCATTTTATAAATGACAAGTGCTAGGCACTCTTCTAGGTGTTACAGACATAGTAATGACCAAATTTTTTAATGTACACTTTGTGTAATTTAAATGAAAATTTGTGTTTTTGATACCTATAAATTTTTGTATGATAAAGATTATCTTTGCTATTTTTCTTTGATTTAATATTAATTCATCCTCAGACAACCACCTCTGGATACATGCGGGCTATATACTTGGTTCTTCTTTTAGGATGACTGAGTTTGTTTAAGAAGTATGTTATAGAAGTAACTTATCAATGCTAATCTTAACCTTACCAGGCTCTAAATATTAAACCTGACCACAGTGAATAGCTTTTACTGCTGAATTAGCAAGCATGTCAATTTAGACTTAAAACAAGCCATTTTCCTCTCTAATGAACAAAGTAGGTTTCAAGGTATTGTGAAACCTGTTCTCTAGGTGATTCCCTAATTTTGCTGACAGGCACATGCATTGTTAGCACCTGAGAAGATTATTAATGACATCTTTTGAAGCAGCCTCCTTAAAAATCTGAGAATCACAATGGCAATAAAATTATGCTTTTCTAAAGTATTTAAAAATGAAATCATAACTCTTTATACTGTTCTTTGGTCAACACATACAAACATCCATTTCAAAAAGGAAGTGGTGAATAATAAACATACTGTATATTCCTATAGAATTTGTAACTCATTAGCATACACTCATTAAACAGTGGTTTCTCAGTAGAGCAGAATGGGAATTTTCTCCTCTGATTTTCCCACCCAGAAAGAAAGGGAAGGATTTTAATATGTCATACATTCAAGTATTGTTTTCATTAAGGTATTATTTAAAAAGTGACTGAAAGACCTTCCTGCTAATGAACAGAACAGATCCATTCATTGAGAGGAAACATTTTATTTTCATTCAGTTTTCTTTTTAGTGCATTCTATTTATTTGCTATTCCAACTTTTTATTACCTGACACTTAGATGTATAATCCCATAATTTATCAAATACGGTGACTTTCATCTCTCTTCATTGAGCTACCCACAGATGAAGGAGTACCATAGATAGAAGGATTATTCAAACTACATACCCCCCAAATATCCATCTATGAAATTCTGTTCTCTGTCTCCAATCCAGAGGTTATTGTCTCAAAACCAATGTTTCATCTCTCATCTTCATCATCATATGACCTCTAGTGCTCTTCTATTGTTTAGCTTTAGTTACCTCTATTTATCACGCTAAACAAGTAGAATGCTAATAATACTGATTTATTTTTATGATATGAGCCCAGATACTCATTAAATATATAACTTAAGTGGACAAAACTAAAAGCATCACATGCTTAATTGCATCTAAGCATGAAAATTGAGCATGTCTAAATGGATTCTGTCATTCTAGAAGAAGCAAACACAAGAGAAGAAGGTAATCAATCTAAGGAATCATAAGCCAGCTACTGGACTTTACTAAAAACAGCTTACCCCTTGGAGATGAGAATTCATCATGGATTCCACTAACTGAGCAAAGATGGAAAGGGAAAAAAAAAACTTCAAATACAAAGTGAATCAGAAGTCATTAATCCTACTTAGTCCCCCCGGGGTTGAGGGAAGTGGTTATAAATAGCAATCCTATGAAAAAGAGAGTTAAACAATGAAGCCATACATACTATAAGTAGGTCATTTTAGGTTCCTAGAAAGAATTAAACTTTATTATTGTATTTGTTAAAATAGAATTTTAACTAAATAATAGTCAAATAGAAAACTCTGGATGTTTAATTGAATATTAAATATTTAGATGCTTAAGAAAAAAACCTTAACAACAAACTCTTTGTAGTTTTAATATGTTTCCATAAAAATCAAATATCTTCACATAGTTACATATGCAACAAAAGCCTATGGTGAATTTCAGTTGTTGCCATTATCAGGAAATAAACATGAATTAATATTGAATAAATAAACCTGTAATGCAAAAATGTAGACCTTATTACCCTTTCATTTACAACTTATCAACATGGAAGACTGACAAGGTGAAATAGTTGATAGAGTCACTTTATGTATGTAATGAAGAAAAAAAGCACTTACGTTAGGAAGGTCTTATAGCTTTTCTAGTAACTGAAAGAGTTTTACCTATGAAGATGCTAATCATGTGTCTAGCTTTGAACTGCCTCACTGAGCACCTTAATTCTGGCTTCTATTCTTACATTCAGCTGCTTCTCTCTATAGATTGGCTAAATCCAAAGTTATCTTTATGGTCTCCACTTCCTCATTTTTAAGGCATTTTAAATTGGCTTGGATATTTCTTGCTTGGCATAATTTTTCTACTTCTCTGAATGTTCTACCAGCATCTCGGTTGATAATCTGATCTAATAAAAGGATAACATGCAAATTGACTGTCACTCCAACACACAAGATGGCTGCCCCCAGGTGGATACAAGATGGGTGCCACAAGATGGCCAGCAGGGGAGGGCAGTTGTGGTGATTTGCCAGCATGGAAGGGCAGTTAGTGGGATCAGGCCTGCAGGGGAGGGCAGTTAGGGGTGACCAGGCTGGCAGAGGAGGGCAATTGGGGGTGACCAGGCCTCTAGGGGAGGACAGTTGGGGGGACCAGGCTTGCAGGGGAGTATAGTTGGGAGTGACAAGGACTGTAGGGGAGGGCAGTTAGTGGGGGAGGGGGCAAGGCTGGCAGGGGAGGGCAGTTAGGGGTGACCAGGCTGGCAAGGGAGAATAGTTAGGGGGTGACTGGGCCAGCATGGGAGGGCAGTTAGGGGTGACCAGGCCTGTAGGGGAGGGCAGTTAGGGGTGACCATACCAGCAGGGGAGGACAGGGGTAATCAGGCTGGCAGGGGAGCAGTTAGGTATAAATCAGCTTGGCAGGGAGTGGTTAGTGGGTGATCAGGCTGGCAGGTAGAAGTGGTTAGGGGCAATCAGTCAGACAGGCAGGCAAGCAGTTGGGAACCAGCAGTCCTGGATTATGAGAGGGATGTCCGACTGCCCATTTAGGTCCGATTGGGCCTAAATGGGCAGTCGGACATCCCTTGAGGGGTCCCAGATGAAAGAGGGTGCAAGTTGGGCTGTGGGACACCCTTCCCCCCGTGCATGAGTTTTGCGCACTGGGCCTCTAGTTTCTTCATAAAAACCTTCTAACTATGTCCTTCATCCATTAAAAATACTTAACATGCATTTTATTTTTATGTAATTTAAAAATTATAGAACATCTGCAAGAGTGTTCAAAGAATCCCACATACCCTTCATTTACATTCACCAGTTTTTAAATTTTGCCACATTTATCACTTATCATTCTCTCATTCTCTCTTTGTGTATATATAATACCTGTATATGTAATGTTATAGATATTGAAAAATAAAAATGTATAGAAATGTATACAACTTAATGTTTTGATTTTTATATATATTGTGAAATAATCACTACAAACCAGTTAACATATCCAAATAAAATAAGTGATATAATTGTTTCTCCTTACATATATTTTAGAGGAAAGGGGAAACTGAAATTATTTTACAATATACATATTTTGGGATTATTCCTGCTCAAATTTTTCATTATTGATTTCTTGTTCTATCTTGAATAACATCATTTTAGAATTATTCTAATTTCAACAGGTCAAAGTAAATTTTCTTTTGTCTAATCAGAATATCCTAGACAAACTGAATTATAAGTGAACCAAATTAATAAAATGGAGGTTATATCACATAACATGAGTAGTGAAATATAACTGAGGATATTTATCTATATTATCTTTCCTGGTACTGATCATCCTGATTTTGCATCTTAGAGATGTTGTCCAAAGTCTTTAGAAATCCCAGATAAAGGAGGCTAGCGCTGACAGGTAATTGGGCACTGATCTATCAAATGGGAAGAAAATATTTATTGGTGATATTCTATGCACCATACACTATAGTAGGGAAGGTGGCTTGTGGCATGTTAAAGCCTTCTCAATGAATTCAATGAACTTGCAAAGCAATTGGGGGAGATGACCTTCAGGCTTGCCCATGCAAATGCACACATGCAGTTAGCCAATAACAGAAGATAATGTGTAAATGACAAATGTAATAGTCTGTAGACTGCAGTCTCTATGCTAACGAGATTCTGAAGAATGGAATTTTAATATGAGCATGCTCAGGGGAAGTGCCATAAATGACTAGAAATCTGAACTATAACTTGGAGGAGGAACAGGGTTGATAATGGCCCAGCAAAGAGAAAGAAGGGTTTCTGGGACACGCATTGAGCTTAACCCACTATAGGGAAGTCTGAGTATACTAGAGTGCTTAGGAAAAAGTGAGGTGGGCAGCTCTGTAGTGAAGAAAATTATAATGACAGTGATCAAGTTGGCAAGGCAGGCTGGGGCTCTGAATATCAGATGAGTGGATAAGAATATTATGTTGAAGGCAATAGGGAATCATTGGAGGTTTTAGAACAGAGGAATGCCTCAGTAAAAGTGGCATTTAAAAAATATTAATCTTGCACCTTTGCATCCAAAGTTATTTAGAAGAGAAGACTGGAAAACTAAACTGCAATAATCAAATAAAAACATCACATATCCCTTCTTTGCTTAAATTTCCTGGCATGAAAACATGCAAAACATTTCTAATTTAACCTCACACATTCTTTTATTTCAGGAGAAAATAACCCCACTGCATAGGAATAAAATAAATTTAATCCCATTGATTGCAAAAATAAAATGTGTCCAGAAAATTATTAAATATATATTCTGGCCCCATTTGTAATATCATATTAAATTGGGTGGGGTAGAGAGGGATTGTGTTTTTAATTATGGAAAAAAGTGGACATTCAGAATATTTTGCTAAATCCTTACATTTCTGCTCTAAAAAGGTGATATAAATTTTCAGAGTATGAGAGAGAAGTGAGATAACTCCAGAAATATAACTTCAAAGATTATTATCAGGGGTGATAAGAATTATCAATATATTAGGAAGCCATATTTTGTGAATCTTTCAATGTACTTTTATAGTTTCTATTGCATTACACCTGTGGTATTTTCTTTGGGAAATTGGTCTTGAAATAGTACTGCTGTTTCCAGGAAAAGAGGAGGCTGGTTGTTATTTAACAAGTACTGTACTAACACCGTCAAGAATAAAAAATGAAAGCAAACTAAAGGTTATGCTAAAAATGCATTCAACCTTTTCATGTTTTCAAAACACTTTTGAGATGTCACTTACTTAAGTACTGAGACAAGAACCTTGGTTTTTATTGCCAACTGCAGTCATCAATAAACTGAGGCAGGGCAAGAGATCTTTCTGTTCTGTGACACTACCTCTACAAGGCAAGTGGAGTGGAGAAATAAGCAATTATCCAGAGGCGATTAAATTCATGTACACAATCAATTGGTATAATTCAAGGCCCCAAATGCTCTTTTCCTGTTTTCAAATTGTAGATGTTAAGACTTGAGTTATCAAAATAATTGGCACAGCTGTTCAATTCATGTTGCATATAGAGAGATAGGATCAGGCTCAGTTTATTCATCTGTAAAAATGAAGATAATTGCATGTACATCAACCAGTCTTGGGGAGATTAAAGCCATAAATCAATGTATAAGAATCAAATACCTTAGGCAGAAATTAGTCATATAGAGCTAGTTCAAGATTCTTTTTGTTGTTGCTGTTAATTCTCTCCCACAGCTATTTTTCCATTGACTTTTAGAAGGAGTGGAAGAGAGAGGGAAAGACAGAGAGAAACATAGATGTGAGATAAACACATCAATTGGTTGCCTCCCGCATGAGCCCTGACCAGGGCCCGGGTTGGGGAGGAGCCTGCAACCAAGGCATATGCCCTTGACTGGAAACGAACCCGGGACCCTCTGATACATAGACCACTGTTATATCCACTAAGCCAAACTAGCTAGGGGTCAAGAATCTTTATATAAACAGCATTTGAGGAATATGTTATGTAGAATGTGTTTAATCCATCAAGACTCAGCTTCACCAAGTCTGAGGGCTAAGAGTTAAGACAACACATGGTTAGTAAACAATCATGTGCTCATGCTAAGGCATGATCTCTTTATTGTTTTGAGACTTTGAGAGAGAGAGAGATAGAGAGAGACAGACAGACAGACCATGCAGGCACCCCTATATGTATTCACACAGGGGTGACAATATCTGAATACAGAAGAGAGGCACACACAAATCTATACCATCCTTTTACATCAAAATGGTGTAATGTGTACCATTTGGACATACATATAAGGGAAATAAAACAACAATTGGGCCTCAAGATTAAAAATAGACAACATTCTTTGCATATTCTCAGATATTGACATTAATCTATTTCTTCTCAGAAATCATATGACTGGAGAAAATATAAAAATCTGCCTTTGATCGCTATGTGTTTAAGCCTCGGCTTAGCTGTAAATCATTTGTGAAGATCATTTCTTGGTAGGTGAGTAAAGTTGCTATTATGGAGTGTTAATACACGTGAAGTGAAGTGTTGCTGGGGGTAGGAGGTGTTAGACATTGATCAGGATCTTGAGAGATGAGGTATTTATTTGCGCTGTTGTAAGAAGAAACTTTCTATAATAAAAATGATCCTGCTTCTTTGTCAAAAATAGTATTTTATGATATAGAAGTTCTAGTCAATAAATAAATAACAGACTGTTATTGGCAGATATAAAAATTACAATAGAATATAGTTTCCTATAGGAGCACAACAGCTTTTAACTCAATTGGAACTCGTAGTATGACAGTTTTAAAGCAGTAAACACATTAGGTGGGTGAAAATCTCATATACTTTTCAATTCTCAAGACTGTAATGGTTGGTTCTTTATTTATTTATTTATTTATTTAATTGAATCTATTGGAATGACATTGGTTAATAAAATAATATACGTGTCAGGTGTTCAATTCTAGCATATGTAACTTGTATATTGTATTGTGTGTTCACCACATCAAGTCAAGACTCCTTCCATCAGTATTCATCCTCCACTTCCCCTCAGCTATCTCCCCTCCAACCCCTTTTCACTCTGTTAATCACCCTGCTGTTGTCTGTATCTAAGAGTTGTTTTTCTTAATACTTTCACCTCTCCCCCCCGCCCCAGCCCTTCAACTCCTCTCCCTTTTGACATCGGTCAGTTTCTTCTCTGTATCTATGAGTCTGTTTCCATTTTGTTAGTTTAGTTTATTTTGTTCATTAGATTCTACATTAAGTAAAATTATATGGTATTTGTCTTTCTCTGAGTGAATTATTTCATTTAGCATAATAGTCTCCAGGCCCATTCATGCTGTCGCAAAATGTATAATTTCCTTTAATTTTTTTTTTAAAGCTGAGTAGTATCCCATTGTGTAAATGTACCACAGCTTTTTTATTCACTCATCTACTGATGAACACATGGGCTGTTTCCAGATCTCGGCTATTGTAAATAACACTGCAATTAACATAATGTGCATATATTCTTTTGAATTAGTGTTTCAAGGTTACTTCAGATACACTCCCAGCAGTGGAATTGCTGGGGCAGACGTAGTTACATTTTTAATTTCTTGAGGGAATACCGTATTACTTTCTACAGTGACTACATGAATCTGCATTCCTACCAACAGGGCAGGAGGGTTGCCTTTCATCCACATCCTGGCCAACACTTGTTCTTTGTTGATTTATTGATGATACCCACTTTGACAGGAGGTGATATGTCGTGATTAAAATTTGCATTTCTGTGATGATTAGTGATGTTGAGCAACTATTCATATGTCTATTGGCCATCTCTATGTTCTCTTTGGATCAGTGTCCATTTCAGGTCCTTTTCCCGTTTTTTTAATTGGATTGTCCTCCTAGTATTGAATGTTATAAGTTCTTTATAAATTTGGATATAAACATTTTTGTCAGAGGTATGATTAGTGAATATGTTCTCCTATTCCATGGGATGTCTTTTCATTTAGTTGATGCTTTCCTTTGCTGTGAAAAAATACTTTTAGTTTGATGTAGTCCCATTTGTTTATTTTTCTTTTGCTTCCCTTCCTATAGTGTAATAATTGCAACACAATAACAACTAGGTATTGTGTATTTCCTGTGTGCTAGAAATTGTCCTAAGCATTTTTTTTTTTACTAGAGGCCCAATACACAAAATTCATGTACTTGCCAGGGTAGCCCTCTCGCAATCTGGGAGCCCTCAGGAGATGTCTGACTGCCAGCCACTGCTGCTGCACTCACCAGCTGTGAGCCCAGCTTCTGGCTAAGTGGCACTCCCCCTGTGAGAGTGCACTGACCACCAGGGGACAACTCCTTTGTTGAGGGTCTACCCCCTGGGGGTCAGTGCGCATCATAGCGACCAGTCATTCCGCAGTTTGGTCGATTTTCATATTAGCCTTTTATGCCTGTGGATTAGGCTGAAACTGGATCTCCAACATCCTCCAAGGGATTCTGGATTGCGTGATGGTACAGGCCAGGCTGAAGGACCCCACTGGTGTATGATCAGGGCCAGAGAGAAATGCGGGAGGTTGGACAACTGGGGAGTGACTGTTGGGAGGGTTCCAGGGCATGTCCAGCCCATTTTGCTCAGTCCCGATAGGCCAGACCCCAGCAACAAGCTAACCTACCAGTCGAAGCATCTACCCCTAGTGATCAGTGCATGTCATAGCAACTCGTCAACAGGTTGACTATCTGCCCCCTGGTGATCAGTGCACATCATAGTGAGTGTTTGAGTAGCCTTAGAATATCATTAGCATATTGCACTTTGATTGGTTGAACAGATGACCTAACAACTAGACACTTAGCACATTAGGCTTTTATTATATAGGGTTATATATTTTTCCACCCTTTGACCTCCCTACCCATGTGGCAGCCTAAGAAATTTATACACATTAACATATAGCAACCATCTGAACTAGGTCCTTTTATTTTTCTTTATAGTCAAGAAAAATGAGGCACAGAGAAGTTACATAACTTGCCCAAGGTCTCAAAGCTAACAGGTGGTGAAGGTGGAAAAAAAAATGGTCCAGATCTTCCTTTTCTAGTCTTTCCCTCCAGTACATCATAGCTAAAATTTCTTAAGCAGATGCAATGTAGCAAAACTGGGCTAAATGTTTTATAAGCATCATTATTTGATTCTGATAACAACTCTAGCTAGCTGGGTATTGTGTCAGTTTTTACATGAGTAAGTATGTTTAGAGATTAATAATTTCCATGCAAGGAGCAGAAAAACATTTGAACTCAGGTCTGCCTGAATCCTAAACCTAGCCCTCACTGCCACAGGCATCTCTACAAGCTACTCTGTTTCCTCTTCTCAAACTCTCCTTCACTTTCCTACCTGTGACTATGCTTCTAATGCCATAGAATCCATCAATGAGTTCCCTTTCTAAAATAGAGTGCAATTAGTTAAACAAATCCAGGATAAAAAACCAGAAGAGAAAACTACTCAATTGGTTTGTTGTTCCTTATTTTCCCCCAACTTCATCTCCAAATGAACACTTCCTTTTCTTATCTGCTTTATTGCTGTTAATCCACACAATTACATTCAAATCTGTCATTTTAAAATTTTATGTATAGTTGGGAAATTTTTAATTTTTGTAATACTGGAAATACACATTTCTATGGTTAGAATGGAGGGCTAGTGACATTTTTCTCTCTACCCCACTTATATTCCTTTTAATAAAAATACCCTAATAAGATAGCTCATATTAAAGAAGTACAAAATTGGTTATTATTATATGTTCATGGCCGTATTAGTTTCCTTTGGTTGTTGTAACAGATTATCATAACTGAATGGCTTAAAAACCACCTAAATTTATCATTTAACAGTTCTGGAAGTCCGAGTCCATAAATGAGTCTTAGAGGCTAAAAGCAAGGTGTCAGCGGAGCTTGTATCCCTTCTTTAGGGAAAAATTAAATTCCTTCCTTTTCTAGCATCTAAAAGCTGCCTGTGTTCCTTGGCTTGTGGCTCCTTTCTCTGTCTTCAAAGGCAATAGGTTAGCATCTTCTGATTTCTCTCTGACTGTGCTTGTATTACCACCTTGTCTTCTTTCGTGCAAGAACCTTTGTGATTACATTGGGCCCACCAGGATAATCCCGGAAAATCTCCCCATGTCAAAAATCCTTAACCCCTCTGCAAAGTCTTTTTTTTACCAGTATGGTAATATATCACAAGTTCAAGGGATTGGGCCTGGGATAATTTTAGGATGCCATTATTCAGTCAACTACAATTGTTCTGCAGTCATTTCTCATTAAACAGCTTGTCACACTGTGGCATACTTCTTCGGGTTATCTTCGTCCTATGTGATAGCCATTGACAAGGGCTGCAAAATCCCACAAACTAGGAAGTTGAGGCGGCACAAAGCATAATCCTAATCTGGGTGGCCAACCTGGTTTAACCAAAGGACTTCAGAGGTGGGAGAAGTATACTGTCACATCTCCTTTACCCTGTTGCCGAAAGTACATTTGAATGTCCCTATTACGAGGTGGAAAGTGGAACTCACAAAAGTGTTTCATTAAAAATAATAGTGGCACAGCTGATGTGGTTCAGTGGTTGGGCATCGACCTATAAACCAAGAGGTCATGGTTTGATTCCCTGTCAGGACACATGCCCAGGATTGCGGATTTGATCCCCAGTGTGGGGCGTGAGGGAGGAACCTAATCGATTCTCTCATCACTGATGTTTCTATGGCTCTCTTCCTTACCCTTCCTCTCTGGAATCAATAAAAATATATTAAAAAATATATATTCCCTGAACTGTGATTCCCTAAGGAAATCAGGGTGCTGCTGTTTCATGACAAGCAGCTCTTCAGGAGTGAATCCTGTAAGAATTCCAAAAATAAAGTCTATGGCTTCTGGAGAGTGGCAGCCTGCAGGAAAGGAAGGGACACTGTTTTCTGAGATACAGAAACTCCAGCTTCCTCTTAGCTCAGCTTTACTCATTCAACTTCATTCTCTCCTCCTTGATCCCCACACCCACACACCAACATGAAGCTTTCTTCCCAGCTGTCTTCCTCCTTTTTTTTCATTTGTAAATGTCTTCTACTTTTTGACTTCTTTTCTCTGCAACAACTATCTGGAAGCTTTTTTTTTTATATTGTTACCATGGAGAAGGTAATTTTCTCATCAAGGAAAGGATGTGGTACAGAGGGAAAGGAATGAGCCACATATGAAAATTGAGAGCTAGCCTCTATGTCTTTTCAACAATATCCAATTAAATCTTTTCACTACCATACACAAAACAACAGGAACACAGTGGGTGGCCAATTTAGCCCAAGGATGTGAATGAAATAGAAGGCTCTGTGATCATGTTCTTGGGGTTTGGGAGGCAGGTGGGGAGGCAGACCCTCAATCCTGCAACAGGGAACTAATGAACAAAGAGAACTGATAGGTAATTACTATGCAGTTGTTTGAATAGATGCTGTTTTCTTTCTTTTACAAGTAAATCACCTTCATAATGGTAATAGGTAATTTTCTCTGAAATGATGAAATGATGAAATACAAACATGTAGATGAACAACCACAAGAATAGGGAAGAGACCTGTGAAATATTTCCCAAAGATAAGTTAAAAAACCAAAGCCATGTAGGGACAGAGAAATGAAGAGCAATTAACAAGGAATTTTTTCTTTCCTTCACTCTTCTCTTTTCAAGTGAAAACAAAGTGGGAGAAAATTCAAATATAGAATCATCTGGTGGTGAAACATCAGGGATATTTTAATTAGTCTAGATTTTTTATTACAACTAGAAAAAAATCTATTGCTGATTCATAGATGTGCCAATGTTAGGATCTGAAATAATATTAATTCTTCTGTCCTAATTCTCATGAGATGAAATCATACATATGCTTTATTCTTTTTGATCATTCTGAACAAAGCCGAACTATGAAATATTTGAATGATGACGTTTCTCAAATTACAATACTGGTAGATAACTCATCCTATCTTTAGTCAGACTCTTGCATAAATCCTATATGTAAAGATTATGCCTAAGGACTTCCATCAACAAGAATAATTAGAGGAAAAGAACTGCAAAACAGTAAAAGCACACATTTAAAATGTTGGTGAGATATTAAGAGTGAAAGTTTGGGGTTGAA
Organism: Vespertilio murinus; assembly: GCA_963924515.1. Lineage (NCBI taxonomy): Eukaryota > Metazoa > Chordata > Mammalia > Chiroptera > Vespertilionidae > Vespertilio > Vespertilio murinus. Next base: position 18,910,916 of record OZ004710.1, read on the forward strand.
GTAGCATGTTCATCAACTTTTCCAATGAACCCTTTCTATTATCCATTCTAGCCTTTGAAAACATGACATTGTTTTATAGAAAATAATGAAAAATATCAGCTATACAAAAGGTCAAAATGTATTGAGAATATAATTTTACATTGGAAGTGTATGATATGGCTGTATCATGGTACTGCGGCAAAGCAGAAAATTCAGATAGACAGGGAGGTAGGAAGGGAGAGCGAGAGCTAGAGAGAGAGAGAGAGAGAGAGAGAGAGAGAGAATGAAAGAACTCTGATTTCTAGGATACATGCCAATCTATTTCCTGTTAGCATTTTCTGCTTGCTACTTCATAACAGAATATATTACTCCAAATTACAGACTATTAAATAAATAAAAACTAAGATGATTTGCATGAAAACGATAAGCTCTTTACACAGCACAAACTGAGGTTTTTATTAAGCAACGTTGTAGGGGGAAAAAACTACATATCTTTTCAATCTCTCAGTTATTGCTGAATTTGTAAATCCCATGCCCCATTACCTCCATACAAGCCGGGGCGATGTTCTCACATAATAGCATTTCAATCGCGATTGAATTGACACCAAACGCTTGTCTCCTCTTAATACCTACAAGTAATTTTTGATCTGGGGGCTTTGTGTTTTGTTTTGTTGTTGGACCACTAAAAATAATAACATTTTCCATGTATTTAGGACATAACAAAAATTAAAAAAAATGTCTCACTTAAAATATTTATGAACAATCATAAAAGCCTTATCAAATATACTTCTTGGCCTAGAGCTGGCTTTGGTTACCAGATATAGTCTTAAGGCTGAATGCACTAAATCATGGCAAACTTACATACAGAGTGACACAAAAGTAGGTAGTGTCATATAGAAAGTAATATAATAATTAATAACAAAAGAATAAACTGTATTTTGCATACTTATAACTGTAAACCTACTTTTGCCCTACCCTGCATATGTATTTTCACTAACTGCCCATGATGATTGCTGTAAAGGACTATATGTTGAAAAAATTTGATGTTGGAGATTATGAATCATTAAAAACTTGATTTGACAGATATTCAAATGTCTGTAGTAAAACAGAAAACATAACCTGTTTTTTAGTAATATAAAATTATGAATTATATGTAATTTACTTCAACATACTTCAGCATATATATATGAGAGCATGAATGTGCTAGTGGTCAGTTGCCTCAATCAGGAATTCATACAGGGGATGGGGTCAGAATTTAATAAGAAAGGCTAGACTCTTGAGACAAGTGCTACAAGCATTTTAACTATTTTTATCACACTCAACACCAGGAGGTCTTGCTAATGAGCAAAATGAAAGTCAGAAATGTATTTTTCTTTATGATATTAGAGTTATTAAAGCTACATATTTTGGATAACACATTTTAGAGATATTTCTCTTCCTTATAAGGACCATAAAAATCTAGCATTTGTTCTTTATAATCCTCACCTCCTCCCATTCAACCATAAGTTTGATTTTGTTTTTAGAGTATAACATTAAATTTCTCTTTTGATTTTTTCATGGTTATATTTGTCCATCATGTTTTAATAAGCAAATCTTCAAAGATTTCATTCCTTCTCTATGTATTATTTGGATAATTTTCACAGCTTTGCCTTTCATATTGATGTAACCACTCATATTATTAGTTTGTCCTCCCAGTCCAAACAATAACCAGGGCTAGTAATTTAGTAAAGAAAACAGCAGACTGATATTTATATAATACAAGGTGTGTTCCTGTGTCTGTGTGTGATAGATAGCAAGAGAGAGTGAGAGAGAAATGTGCTTGATCACTGCTGAGTATAGGAAATTAGTATATGGAGATGCAAACCTGTGGTTTAAATATAGGACTGTGGTGAGACCACTTGTTCTTACTGTATGGGGAGTATCTGAGCTGCAAAAATATTCTTGTCTGACATTTTCATCTTGGTTCTTTGACAAGTCTCTTTGCCTTGATGCTCAAGACTGATTTCTTATTCTTAATTCCCTGGGTATATTTTTTCAAAGAATGGTTGAAGAAAATAAGAAAGCTTATTTTTGCCATAACCAATTTGGCTCAGTGGCTGGAGTGTTGACCTACAGACTGAAGGGTCCCAGGTTCGATTCCAGTCAAGGGCATGTACCTTGGTTGTGGGCACATCCCCAGTAGGGGGTGTGCAGGAGGCAGCTGATTGATGTTTCTCTCTCATCAATATTTCTAATTCTATCCCTCTTTCTTCCTCTCTAAAAAGAAAATCAATAAAATGCCTATTTTAAGAAAGCCTATTTTAATATAGCATCTTTCTTAAAATAATTTTCATCTCTACTCTTTTTATTCCCCAGATATGTCCCAAAGACTAATTCACAATGCAGTTTATTAAATTGCAATATTAATGTATATTTATACTGTATATGTAATCTTATATGTAAATATAATATCTGTATGTATGTGTTTGTGTGTATGCATATACACTGAATGGCCAGATTATTATGATCTCTGAATGCGTAATAATCTGGCCACCCAGTGTGTGTGTGTGTGTGTGTGTGTGTGTGTGTGTGTGTGTTATTTATTTATTTATTTATTTATTTATTCTAATTTTTTAGAGGCCCCGGGCATGAATTCATTCATGGGTGGGGTCCAGCCTGCCTGGCCAAGGGGAGGGGACATGGGCGGTTGGCTGGCCTGCCTGTTGGTTGAACTCCTGGTCCTCCTGGTTGAGGGGACAATTTGCATATTAGCCTTTTATTATATAGGATATACACTGAGTGGCCAGATTATTATGTGTTCAGAGGTCATGATAATCTGGCCATTCAGTGTATATACATATACATATACATTTACATGCACACACACACACACACACACACACACACACACATAGTTTCTTGCCAATACACTTTGATGGAATGAATATATTAGCCAACAGTATTGCCTTGGTCAAGTAACTTAACCTCTCTGAGTCTCCTTTTTTACAAAACAAGTCTCATACCAGTTACTTTACACCGCACTTGTGAGAATTAGAAATATTAAATATGAGGTGAATAGTACAGTGATGCCTGGTCCATACTAGGGCACAATAAATAGTATTTATAAGCACCCAGAATTTTATAGTAGCATATCATTTGACCTAGCATTGTTTTTTGCCATAAGGAGCTTGTCAAATGCAATTTGGCCATCGTAACACCTGGGAGTAACACCTGAGAGTCAGAGTATAGGTGAGCAACTAACTCTTACTTACTATACTATATATATGTATATATAAATATCCTTCTTATATGGGTATGTAAATATTCAAAGAATATATGGGGTACGTGTTTCAACAAAATAACATATGCATGTATGGGTATGTAATAAATATTATAAGAAAACAATCTCATTCAGCACGTCTTGGTTTATAATTCTTCACAATTTGTTTTAGAAATCTACTCAATTTTGGACATTTGAATTTCCCCCAGCTAGTCCCTATTTGAAATAATTAATTTATCTATAGTGAGAAGCTGTAATATGGTACCTAGATTCCCCTTCAGAAATGAGGGACTTATTTCCTCAGCTGCTAGGAGTGCTTCTGGTAGAAGGCCATTACCTGCTTCTGGTGGATAGCCATTACTTGCTTCTGGTAGATAGCCATTATAGGAACTGCCTTGGCTGAAGAGAGTGTTCTTGACCAAATTTGTCTTTCTTTACCTGAGAAGCCCACATTCAATGATGTTATAAATAATTCTGAAAGGTAACTCCAGCTTCAGAACTCCCTGAGGGGTTAGATGAGGCCTTTACTGAGATTGCATTGCAGTCCAACTTCTCTTTCTTTCCACTCCCATTGACCCCAAGGACACTCCCAGGAAAACATCCTGTATGCTCACCTTTATCTCAAGGTCTGTTCCTCAGGAATCTGTCTTTAAGTAAATAAACCCCAGGCATTTGGTACGAATTTCTATAATACTCTTGCTCTAAAAGTGTCCATGGCATAGGGGCAAAACTTTCCTAGAATAACAGGCAAGTGTTCTCTCCCTTTCCTCCTTTATCAAGAACTTGGAGACTTAAGGTAAAAATTATTTGGAAGAAAGTAGAGTCGACTCCATGGGTATTTCTCCAGGCTCAAACACACTTGTCTCTAGCCACAGAGTTTCTCAGATTCATCTCATCATCTCTTACCTGGGGCACATTTAGACTCTTGTCTGAAAAACCTTTCGACAGAACAGAAGGTGCCCTTTTCACTACACTCCAAGAATTTCCTTCTAAGCCAAGTAAAAAATTCTCATCTATTAGGAAAAACATATCTTTTGAAGCACTTGGAAAACAAATAGAGTGAAACAAGTTTCTCTTCCTTTTAAACAAAAATTTGTAGCATCAAATGACAAGGGGCTTTGAAACACCATCATTGACCTTTTTATTCCATTTCAGATTTGAAAGTTTGATTTATTTATGCAGTAAAAATAGCCATCATAATTAATTGGTTTTTCAAGTGTCTATCATTTTTCACCAAGGATAATTGCTATGATTAACTAAAGGAACCTCCATACAAACCTATTTAATCATCTAAAATTAATATTTGTTTTAAAGAACTGTATTCAGTTGTTTACTTTGATGGATGATGTAAAATACCACTGTTATATCAGAGCAAAATGAAAATGTGAAGTAAAGTAACACAGAGGTAGAACAAATTCAACTGTAGAGCTGAAATTTATTTACAAAGATACTTTTTTACTTAAAATGTATATTGATTTCAGAGAGGAAGGAAGAGGGAGAGAAAGATACAAACACTGATGATGAGAGAGAATCATTAATCAGCTGCCTCCAGCATGCCCCACACTGGGAATTGAGCCCAAAACCCAGGTATGTGTCCTGATTGGGAATCAAACCATGACCTTTTGGTTCATAGGCCAACATTCAACCACTGAGCCACATTGGCTGGGCTATTTACACATATTTTAAAATGTGCTTTTTAACCCTGATAAGTACAGTGAGACACAGAGTTTTCTATCCCATATTTACTGATGCTCAAATTGAGGATCAAAAAGTTGTGTAGTTTGTCAACACACAAAGCAAGGTTCTAGATGCCTGACTCTAGATGCCTAATTCATGCTATTTCTACAAATTTAAAAAGAGCAGTTAAAGTGTTCATATAATATTAATGGTCCTCTATATTTGAGGAGAGGGTGGAGTGTCTAAATTATAACAAGGACTCTTGACTGTGATACTACATTTTTGTTATGAAAAAACGCTGATATTTGGAGATATCATCAAAAAATTGACAAAGAAAAGTAGGCTAAGAAAATAAGAATGAAAAAGAAAGGCAGTGATAAAAGATTTGCAGTTTATCACAGTTGGAAATCCTTGTTTATTCATGTTTATGTAATACATTATATTTCTCTTGGTGTGTAATGACAGAAAATGAATATGTGTGTTCTTTTCTATTCCTTTGAGATGAAAAAGAGATGGTATTGCATCCTGTTTTTCTTTCCAGCTTTTAAATTGCACAATTACTTATATAACACCACCAAGAAACAGAGACATAGAATTAAGCACTAAATTAACTATTTTAAAAGGATCTTCATTTGATTTAAAAAAGGAAATATATTTGGTTTTAAATTCTAACTCTACTGAGAAACCTTTTCTGAGCAACTGCCAGCTCCCTTCATTCCCTTCAACATGGAGTAATAACTGGAGTAGATATATTGGTAATTTTCATAACAACTCATTCTGTAGCCATCAAGGAATTGGAGTGGGAAATCCTTGCCACAATGAATGATTCAAGGGTGGGTTTATGTCTTAAATTAATCCAATCACAGAGAAGCTCAGAACTTTCATTTGAGGGTCAAGAAAGAAAAGTTTTCTTTCAATTTTCTTTCAATATTAGTATAGCATGGTATGCAAACATGAATCCTATAACTGCTATAACAATGGTGAAGGACAACACTGAGCAAAAAGCTGGAACCTTGAACATGCCGTGCTTGGAGTTCACACCATATTTATGTTACATACATCAATAAATTTTCTTTCTAATTTAAGCTATTTGAATTGGATTTTCTATTAGTTGCAATTGAAGTTATTCTCATCTATGATCAGCTTTAATCTAAAGCAATATCTTGTTGTTACACAAATATAAAATCTATTTCATTATATCTCAAATTGTTTACTTTTTGGTTTTCTAAAATCGATTATAAATAACATCAACTTAAATTAGGTTTTCCCCCAAAAAAAAATTCATACAGCAAATAATTCAGTTTTAGAATATAAATAAATCCCAGAACCTGCTTCCAGTCAGCCTTGGCCTCCATTTAAGGAGGTGCTGAAAAACAAAATAAAGAAGAAAAAAAAAGGAGGGGCTGGGAGCCTGGATCACTGGGGTATTGCTAGCCTGCAAACACTCATCAGCCCCTCACCCAGACTGGCCAGGCAATCCAGTGGGGACCCTGAAGGGAGTGTGGCCAGCCTAAAAAAAACAGCCTTCAGTCCCTCACCCCATTAGTGGGGGTCAGTTGGAGGTGATCAGGACAGCAGGGGGGAAGTTTAGAGTGAGCAGGCCAGCAGGGGGGCAGTTGGGGTGAGCAGGATGGCAGGGGAATCAGTTGGGGGTGAGCACACTGGCATGGGGGGGCGAGCAGGCTGGTTGGCAGAGCAGTTAGGGGCAATCAGGCAGACCGGTGAGCGGTTAGGTGCTAGCAGTCCCGGATTGTGAGAGGGACGTCCAACTGCTGGTTTAGGCCTGATCCCTCTAAATCAGCAGTAGGACATCCTTTGAAGGGTCCCAGATTGGAGAGGGTGTATTCTGGGCTGGGAGACACCCTCCCATGCATGAATTTCATGCACTGAGCTTCTATCTATATACTAGTAAAATTCTAATATACAAATAGACCAAACAGTGCAACAATGGAACAACTAAGCAACTGGTTGCTATGATGTGTGCTGACCACCAGGGGGCATATGTGGAACATGATGGGCATCTGCTGTGGTGGGATGGTGGAGCAGGTGAGCAGGGGAACCAGACCAAGGCAGGGTGTTGGTAGCTGTCATCGGGGTGAGCCTCTGGTGGTTCCTGAAAATTCTTTACTCCCACACGCCATGGTCCCACCAGGCTCTTGCACTCACTGCCAGTGCTGGCACTGCTCACACCTGCTTCTGGTGCCCAGTGTTGTTAGTGCATGCCAGTGGTGGCTGCTGGCCCCAATCACCCCACAGGGCTTCTTTCTCCATCTCCCCCTGTTCCTGAGAGGTGATTGTGAGGAGGAAACTGGTCTTGCAAGGCATGCCAGGCTATAAAAATTGTGAACATTGCACTGCTCTGGGAGGGCTTCAGGACAGATAATTGAATATGGCCTGGGGACCCCCAACAACTGGGGACTTTCCTGTAAGCCCAAAAAAGGGGGTGGAACCATATCTGCAAGACAAAGACCCCAACAGGTTATAAAAAGTGAATCCCTCTACATGTTTCTTCACTCTGATTTAGAAATTATTCCTGGAGTCCACTAGTGTTAATAAACGGGGTCCCTCCCTTTCTCTAGGAAGCATGCTTAGTATTTCTTTGGTCTTCTGCAACAATTGTAGCTGGCAGTCCCCTCTTGCACCTGCTGCCAGCGATGGCCCCACTCGCACCCACAGCCAGCACTGTCACCATTGCTTGCACCCATTACCGGTGCCTGGTGCCAGTCTTGATCACTTGGTGCTGTCAGCAGATGCGAGCAGCAGCTATCAGCCCGGATTGCCCTAGAGGGCTTCTCCACCTCCCCCTAATCCTGAGGGGTGATCAAGGCAGCAGCTACCATTTGCACCCACCGACAGTGCCAGCTCTGTTCACATCTGCTGCTGGCGCTAGCCCCAGATCCATGCCATCAGCAGGTACAAGCGTGGCCAGCATCATTAGCAAGTAGGAATGGTGACAGCTAGAGCTGGGCTGTCCACAGACAAGGGACTGGGGGCCATGGCTATAGAGGATGGGCCAAGACATACCCTTGTTCCCACTGCAGCCTCGTGGCCCACAGTTCTTTTCAAGGTGCATGAATTCGTGCACTGAGTCCCTAGTGCACCATAACTACTTTTAAAGTTTTAATTTCAGGCCATCCTTTGTGGTTACTTTAAGCCTTTAAGTTTGCAAGACTGCCGTGCTGGCCTTCCCTGAGCTTGTCAAGATAACATGTGGCCTCTTTTTTATTTTTCCACAAAGGGAAGCAGAACAGGGTTTTGGCATTAGAATTATACCTTAAAACATAAAATAAAAAAATAAATAAAACAACAACACCAGGAGGTTAAAAACAAAACAAAACACTAGTATCATGATCATATACAATAAATTACCACATAAACAAAGGTTATCCTATACAAAAAACCCTAATATGCAAATCAACCAAATGGTGGAATGACTCATCACTATGATAAGCACCAGGGGGCAGATGCTCAAAGTAGGAGCTGCCCCCTGGTGGTCAGTGCACTCTCACAGGGGGAGCATAGCTCAAACAGTAGCTGGGCTCACAGCTGGCAAGTGCAGCAGTGGTGGCAGGAGCCTCTCCTACCTCTATGGCAGGGACAATGCTAAGGACCCTGAGGGGGGATGTCCAACTGCTGGGGTCCCACACTGTGAAAAGGCACACGCTGGGCTTAAGGGCACCCTGCCCCCAGTGCATGAATGTTGTGTACCAGGCCTCTAGTTTAAAATAAACAGGTATGCACTGGGAGACTAAAAAGTCAAAATGATTTTTAAAAATGCCTCCCATAGTTGTTTTCTGAAAATATACAAAAATATTCTCTACCAAAAGTTAATAAAGGGATATTTTCTTTAAATTTGACTTGGGGTTCTTTTTCATTTTTCCCCCAAATAATTTTCCTCTGGCTTGTTTTGACACCATGTGTGTATTTTCATGGGCATCTTGCTGTTAGCATTTCAAATGAAGGTTAATTTTCTTAAGTACAAATCTTTTAGATGTAAATTATTCTCTGGATATTTTTCCTTACATGATATTCTTCCACCTTACAAAATACTTAAAATCACAACCACCTAAATTATCTGAAGAATTTTCCAATAGAATTGATATATATTTCCTTGTAAAGAATCAGATGTGACACATTTTATATGCCTTAAATATTGGATAAGATGTTTAAGACAAAAAGTTTAACTCAAAGCTTTAAGGGTCAGAGAAAGAGGATAAATTAAATAGAACATGCTTCCTGGTTGTAAAAAATATAAAGAGACAAAATGGCTTGGGGAATATATGTGATTGCAATCTCTCTGCTTTATATCAAAAACGAAGTTTTCTATTCAGTAAAGCGGAGTTAAAGAAAATAAATGAGAAGGGCCTTTATATCAGCTAAGTCTAAGTAAGGGCTTTCATATCATGATAGGTTCTTTTGAGGGCACACTTAGTACTATTGAAGAGGAAAATGGGGAGGCGTGCAACCTAGTTCAGTATCTGACTTGGGCAGAGCTGCAGAGCCTAACCCCAGGGCCCCACCACAGCTGACTTAGGCAAAGTTGAGGAGCATGCCCCCAAGGCCCCCCAAGAATGACTTGGGCGCAGCTTCAGGGACCCTCAGGGGCTCACTACAGGAGGAGATATATAGGTCAGAGCCTCCCCGTGGATTGAGTTCAGGCTTTGGATCCAGAATTCCCCTGGACTAGCAGATCTGTAAAATAAAGGTTAAGTTTTCTGCCCTCAGAGTGCTAGCTGATCACTTTCCAGTGCATTCTGCCACAACACTATAATCAAAAGTACCAAAGGTATAGGCCCAAGGAACAGCTAACATCTGTCTGACACATTGAGGAACAGTGGCTCAAAACATCTTGACTATACACACTTATTTTTTTTTAAAATTGGTCCACATATCAATCCACATTTATAAAAACTTTATATATATGTGTGGATGAAAGAGGCCACATGCTGACATGACAAGCTCAGGGAAGGCCTGCAAGGTGGTCTTGCAAACTCAGAGACCTAAAGTACCCACAAAGGATGGTCTGAAATTAAACTTTAAAAGCACTCATGGTGGGTAGCTATGTCCTAGGCCGGTATCTTCACTGACAAGGTCAACCTTTACCTTAACTGAACCTATGTGTCTTTTTGCATCTATGATACCATACCCTTGAAATGTTTGGGTAACTTGTAACTTCCCTTTTTCTGGAGACCCTGGGGCACAACCTAATGTGGCGGGCACCAGGACAGATACCACAAAAATTCCTTCATTATCATGTTAATTGTTCTTGCACCCACCTCAGTATGTGTCTATCATTTTACTTTTTATCCAATCCCAGGGGTTTCCCCACTTTGTTTTCTCCTGCCTCTCTAGTCTATCACCAATAGATTTCATGTAACCCACCTTAGGTCCTTTTCCTTTGATTGTAATGTGTAAATACAGATGTAACCTGCCATTCTCCAGAGCATTATCTCAATTCGTTGAGGTTCTGCTTTCTGGCACATGTCTACAGTTTGGCTCAAATAAACTCACAAAATTTTGTTATAGGTTTCAATTTTTTTTATGTTAACATATGCTACTTTATTAATATATTATATATTTTATAAAACATAATATTAACTTTGAAAGAATGAGATAAATATAAATAGAGTTTATGGTTCTTCCTATATATTCCCATCGAGGATCTCTGTAAATAAACAATAAAGAGAAAAGACAAAGCTTTCTGTTTCATATGGAATGTGAAAAGTGTTTGATTTCTGCCTTTCAGATTTTATATGGAAAAATGAAAAACATATGAGGGCATTTTAATGTATGTTTCTCTTTAAAACTTTCATGCAGATTGATCAATATTTTAAATACAAATTGTGATACGTAATATATAAATATACCTCCATAGGCAATACTGTTTTTATGGAATGATTTGCCTCCACAATTCATTCTGGTGAAAGTGTAGCTACTAAATCCCTGGTAGATATATCATAATGAGAGGTGCAAATGCTTATCTAGTAACAACTTCCCAAATGATAGACATGATACTAAGAGGAAAGATTTCTGAAAGATTAATTCGGTACCAACAAAAGCATGTACAGAAGTCAAGTGATTCATAGACACCTGCATATTTGATTAAGATAAGTTAACCTTTTCTAAAATGTGTTCCTCAATATGTTCCACCCCAATGATTTCCAAGGAGAGATGAGAGGCTGAGGTAAACAATACTAGCATTCCTGCAGGACTTTTTAGTGACTTTGCTATGGTGTTGTACACTGTAGATCTCAAAGTCCATGCGCACATATTTCTCAGACTATTTGACTTCTTAATGAGAAACATCTATCAACATCTCATGGATTTAGTGCTTTGTAGGGCAAGCATGTCAAAATGAATATTTTTGTGGCCCAGCCAATAGAATGGTACGTAAGAAACATTTTAATATTTTGTAACTTAATTTTTACAAAATCCTGTTATACATAATTATTAATAATGAACTACAGCATTCACTAATGACTGATTACTATAATTGTGTTGAATTCATTTCCATTGTCAGTGGTCGGCAAACTGCGGCTCTGTTGACTAACGAGTTTGCCGACCACTGGAATAGGGGCTTAATCACAAGGAACATCAGCAGCCTGTAATGATTGGAATTGAGAGTCTAGGTTAGTGGTCAGCAAACTCATTAGTCAACAGAGCAGCAAACCGCGGCTCTGGAGCTGCAGTTTGCCTACCACTGCTCTGGGTGTTGCTTTCAACTCATGAGCCGCAGTTTGCTGACTACTGCTGTAGGGGGCATGTTGAGATGTTTATCAACTTGGAACAATAGCATTTCCTAGTCAAAATCTGAATAGTCACCACTTTCCAGTTGTTTTATTATTTTATTGTTTAAAGTATTATACATTTAGTACATATATCTCCTTTTTTCCTGTTTACCTTCCCCCTGCCTCCCCTATCCCTTGTCACATGCCCTCATCCCACCCACCCAGTCTCTTGTGTCCATTGGTTGTGCTTATATGCATGCATATAAGTCCTTCTGTTGATCTCTTTCCCCGTTCCCCAACATTCTCCAGCCTTCAGGCTGTAATTAGACAGTATGTTCCATGCTTTATTGTCTCTGTATCTATCTTTTTTGTTCATCAGGTTATAATGTTATTTATTTTCCATAAATGAATGAGATCATGTGATATTTCTCTTTCATTACCTGCCTTATTTCACTTAGCCTAATGCTCTCCAGATATATTCATGGTGCTGCAAATGGTAAGACTTCTTTTTTATAGCAGCATAGTATTCCATTGCATAGATGTCCCATAGTTTTCTAATCCACTCATCTGCCAGTTGTTTCTTTTTTACAGCATAAAAGAAACAATTGAGAATTTGAGAGGCAAGAATAGTTGTTCTTGTTGAAGCATGTCGGTGAGGAAGAAAAAAAAAATCTAGACACTTCGGTCTTGGGATAGTACTTCAATTAAGAGAGCATTGATAGCCAACTAAACACTGGGGCTTGTGGTAAAAGCTAGAGTAGGCCATGTAAAGGAGTTACAAGATGTTATGAAAAGGGAAACACAGACCAGAAAGAAAAACTCGATCTTTTAAAAATGTTTTACATTAAATGGGCTCTATTACTTAGAATTGGTAGTCTTTTAATTGCTTCTATTTTTCCCTTTCCTTATACTCCACAAGTGTGTTTGGTTCTGGATTCAGAGTATGAAAACTGATGACCTAAATACTATTGATGATAACAGACCTCTTCAGATTATGTCAGGCTATTTAGCTATTATAAAAGTATTGCTTTCTCTTTCTCCAATTTAAAAAGATTTAGAAGCAAAAATACAGAAATGGACAATATAATGTTTAAAATCTTATTTCATTAATAGCAGAAATAAATGTTAACAGAGTGTTATGGCTGTTTTGAGCAGCACTGCCCAATAGTACTTTCTGCGGTGATGGAAATGTATTTCTGTGTTGTACAATAGGTAGTGACTAGCCACGTGTGGCTACTGGGCATTTGAATGTGGTTAGAGGAATTAATGAACTGATGTGGCCAGTGGCTACTGTATTGAACAGTGCAGACTTCAAGAATCATAGTCAACATGTGTGGCTAATTAGGAAGTTATTCCTTGAGATTATAAAATGAATTATAAACACAATGTTTTTCAATTTCCCACTACATTTACATTGTTTTCAGTGATCTTTGTATGGTATGATCATAAAACAAAACAAATGAGGCATACTACTATACATTAGTACCAGGATTATTTTCTTTCACATTCACACCTCCATACCATTTCTGTGATGAGAGAACTAAGAAGACAGGAAACCAGCCACATACATTTTAGCTAATTAAAGGCTTCTTAAGTCTAGAGGAGAAAATATACATTAGTTAAGTATATCTTATGAGGCAAAGCCAGTTGCTTACTCAATATCCATTCTACCTTCTTAACTAAGAGTCCAAATTTTGCTCAAAACTTCAAGATTTTAGGATTAGGACACCGATTTTATTGTGAATTATAAAGAAACAACCTAGTCATTTAAAATACTCTATCATCCTAGGATCCTTTGAAGCTAGGCATGGCCAAGTGAAACATTTCTGGTCAATGTGGTATAATCAGACCTCTTCTATGTGGGACTGCCAAAAAAGGTTTCCCCCCTTATAAATAGGAGCTGATACACATGGCACATGCATTTACTTTTCCTATTTCCCATATATTTCCATTTAAAAAGACAGACATGGAACTGAGAGGCATGGAGACCACAGGAAACAATATCCTGAGGATGGGTAGGGGTGGCTAAAGAAGATGTTAAGACTCATGATTTTGTGGCTGCTGGCTCTACCCTAGAACCCACAATTCTGGAAATCTGGCTATGTGAGAAAAATTAATTTTTATCTGGGATTTTTTTTCACATGCAGCCAAACACAATCTTAATAGTATTAATTTTAAAAAAAAATCCTTTAATTTGTAAAATTCTTGTTAAAATTATAATTTCTTTTGTTTGATGTGGAGATTTAATTCTCAGGAGGCTTTCATTCACCACTGAGAAAAACAGACACAGATCATATGACATTTAAGCATTAAAATAAACATAAATTATGCATATGGCTCTATCACAGATTATTAAAATCCATTTGCTAAGTAAAAATAGTCATCTGTGAAGACAGAGTAAGTCCATAATATTTATAAAACACCTAGTATGTCCCTTAGCTGCCATATCAAGAAGAATACTATGCCTGCTTTTAAGGAAATTTAAATTCATTCCAAAAGCTAAAATACAACCCATCAAATAACAACAAATGTTTTAAAAAGAGAAGATCAAGAAAATAGAAGCAGCTTCATAAGTGAAAATATAAAATGAAATGTAAAAATATGAACTGAAACAACTTCTTAATTAACCACACATGCTGATTTAAAAAAAAAAAATGTCTGACTGCCAGTTTAGGCCTGATCCTGGACCTCTGGCTCCTAACTGTTCACCTGCCTGCCTGCCTGATTGCACCTTACTGCCCCCCTGCGGGCCTGATTGCCCCATGCAGCCTGCTGCTCATCATTTGGTCACCTCCTCACTAACCCCCTGTGGGTCTGGTCGCCCCATGCAGCCTGCTGGTCAGTAGATTTTGCGCCCCTTGCTAACCATACCATACAAAGATCACTGAAAACAATGTAAATGTAGTGGGAAATTGAAAAACTTTGTGTTTATATTTCATCTTATAACCTCAAGGAATAACTTCCTAATTAACCACACTTGTTGATTAAAAAATATAAAATTCAATGAAAAAAATTTCAGTGAATTACTGATTAAAAAGACCAATACAGACTAGTGTTATCAAAACAAATTTCACAGAGAAGGCAGGAATAGATGCTAAAGGCTTTTGTGCTCTTACAATCCAGTCAGTTCTATCTATCTTTCTTTCTTTTCTTTCTTTCTTTCTTTCTTTCTTTCTTTCTTTCTTTCTTTCTTTCTTTCTTTCATCATCTATCTATCTATCTATCTATCCATCCATCCATCTATCCATCTATCTATCATCTATCTATCTATCTATCTATCTATCTATCTATCTATCTATCTGGCTAAGTGACCACCGCATCCAAACAACCAAACGGATGACTGATCTGGCTGTGTGGGACAATCAGACCCACAGGGGGTTAGTGAGGGGTGACCAAATGATGAGCAGCAGGCTGCATGAGGCAATAAGGCCAGCGGGGGGGGGGGGGGGCAGTAAGATGCAATCAGGCAGGCAGGCAGGTGAGCAGTTAGGAACCAGAGGTCCAGGATCAGGCCTAAACCGGCAGTCAGACATCCCCCAAGGGGTCCCAGATTGGAGAGTGTGCAGGCTGGGCTGAGGGTTCCCCCCTACCCATGCACGAATTTCATGCACCAGGCCTCTAGAATTTCTAATAATTACTTTAAGGAGTGTGAAGGAACCCTAAGACAGTGGGTACTTCATAATTGGATTTGGTTAGAACTCACACCTTGAAATGGTTACATGGTTCTAATCTAAAAAGTTTCCTAAGCCTAAAGGTGAAATACATTCTTATTTTGATTTAGAGAACAATTTCACTGTAAAATCTCATTATATATAGCTCCTTGCCTGTTTGTATTTTTCTACTTGCTACTATCTTCCCCCCAATAATTGTCTTCTTGTAGTGCCTAACACTTATTAGAAAACTTTTAAAAAAATTTAAACTGGGTAAGTATGATAAAGTGGCACTTTGATTTTTATGTCAAATTTCTCAAAGAATATTTATGGTCCTATCTCTGGCAGCTTTTAGTGATTTTCATATATGTCAGAACAGAAAAGCTTAGCCTTAATGAAGTTGCTACAGATTATTTTCCCTCTCACCACTATTTAGTTCTTTTAGTTTTAGGGCGAAGGAGCATGGAGGAGTTAAGGGTAAATTATTCTCTTCTCTCCACATCTCAAGTAGAGATTTATTTATATACATTTCCCCAAAACCTTCCCTATGGCTTTTCCTTCACTCATTTCTACTTGGAAGGTTTTAAAATAATCCTAGAGCTGGGCTGACATGGTTCAATGATTGAGTGTCGACCCATGATCTGGGAGGTCACAATTCCTGATTGGGGCACATGCCTGGGTTGCAGGCTCAATCCCCACTGTGGGGCATGCAGGAGGCAGCTGACAAATGATTCTATCTTATCATTGATGTTTCTATCTCTCTCTACCTTTCCCTTCCTCTCTGAAATCAATAAAAACATAATTAAAAATAATCCTAAAATTGAATATAATAAATCATTTTGGGGGGAGATTAACATGTATCATTACAAAACTTATTCTGCTTCCATAAATTGAAGGATGACTATATCAGGCAAATCAAAGCATTTTGATTCTTGAGGTAAATAATACAGAATATATTCTTTCCTTGATTAAACTACAGGAAATACATGATTCTTGAATATGATGCTACTTGTTTACATAGAATGCTATGTATAAAGACAAGGGAATCTGGAAGTAATTATGAATTATTGAAATTATATTCAAAGTTATTTTTATAACTCCAATAAAATAGTAATCAAACAATTCTAGAAACCTGGAATTATTTTTAGTGAATTCACAAAAGATGATGAGGACATAGTCCAATCTCACTGCCTCTCTCTTAAAAACAATGCAACTATGATCACCTTAGAAATTTACTGATGAATTAGCATAGTTTATAAAACTTAAAAATATTAGACCATATCATGTTAAAAATTTCACTATTATATTATTGAATAAAAATTAGCAAGACATTTTGAAAGAGAAGTCTAGGTTAATTTTCTTCTATAAGGGAGAGGCAGACATATATTAAGAGGAAAAATAATTGATTGATTAATGCATTCTAATGTGCATATGATTGAAAGCATCATAGCATTTTCTCTTGTGTCAATCACTATTCTCTGCTTTCTTCAACTGAAGATACACTCTAAGATTGGAGCTTATATTCTCCCTATTTTTAATTCTCAACAGTAGATAATACTGATGTTTTTTCGACAGCAAGTGTTCAGTAAGTAACAGATAAATCAAAACTTAGTCTCATACCCAAAGACCTTAAAAAGTTAGTCATAGAGGAAGAACCAAAATGGCAGTGTAGGTAAACACCTGTACTCGCTACCTCCTACAACCAAATCAAAATTACAACTAAACTAAAATACAGATCAACCATCATCCAGAATCATGGGAAAGCTGGCTAAATGGAAGTCCTACAACTAGAGAAGTGAAGAACAAAGCACACTGAGACTGGTAGGAGGTAGGAGGTGTGGAGGTGCAGAACGGGGTGGTTCGTTTCCCATGTGTGCCACTTTTTTAATCAGGAAGGAGAGTGCCTCTGTGAATGCCATCCATGAGGAGCAAGGGGTTCCAGCCCCACACCAGAAACCCAGCCCAGGGACCCAGAGCTGGGAAAAGAAGTACCTGTAACTATAGGCTGTGAAAAAAAGTGCAGTTTGGGGCTCAGTGACACAGGCTGCTAGAGACCCAGCTGTTCCTCTTAAAAGGCCGAAGCACAAACTGAACTTACAAGGTCCTGATTTTCCTCTGAGCTCCAGCACCAGGCCGAGTCTTTGGGGGACAAAGACACATACAAGGAGGACCTGGATTGTCTGGAACCAGACTTGGGGGGTAACTTTCTCCCAGATGGAGGTGCTCACATGGATAATTGTTCCTGTGCTGGGACCCCGCTCCCCCAAGTCCCAGGGCTGACTGGCAGCCATTTCTGTTTGCTCTTCCCTGATGATTCCCTAAGAACCTGTCTCATCCAATTTATAATCTCAAACAAGCGGTGTGTAGCAGCTTTTGCATGTGAATGTCCTGTCCTTAGTCAAGCTAAAATCTCTGAAACAAGCTGCAGCTGAGTCAAGGAGCCCCAAACCTATCAATAAAAGGCCCAGGACCTGGCACCAGCACCAGCAAGCTTTGCTTCATAGCTGGACCTCATCTGTGAATTTCCAAAACTGATACAAAAAGGAGGAAGAAGAAGAAAAATAAAAAGATAAATAATATGAACAATAAAATGGCAACAAATATATACCTATCAGCAATTGAATCTAAAAATAAAAATATGAAATCTGATGAACAGAATAAACTGGTGAATAAAATATAATCAGAGGTATGGAAATGGAACAGACTGATGATACTCAGAGGGAAGGGTGTGGGGGCATGAGAAGAGATTAAACAAAGATCTTATATGCATTACCTATGGGCACAGATAACTGTGGAAAAGGCCTGACGCAGAATGGGAACTGGGTGGATGGGGGCATTTGGGGGGATAAAATAAGGCCATATGTAATAATCTCAACAATAAAGATTAAAATAATAAATAAATAACAACCTGAGTGTACTACCAAAAAAAGGTAGTAATTATATGTATTTTTAATTATCTGCAAGACACTGTAACTCTGGGGTCTCCAAAGTAGGCATTTGAGGAAGCAAAGAAAATATTAGTAGTATTGATTTTCATTAAAGCTATTAAAAATATCTACTTTGGCAGAAACTGGTTTGGCTCAGTGGATAGAGTGTTGGTTTGCGGACTGAAAGGTCCCAGGTTCGATTCCAGTCAAGGGCATGTACACTGGTTGCAGGCACATCCCTGGTAGGCGGTGTGCAGGAGGCAGCTGATCGATGTTTCCTCTCATCAATGTTTCTAGCTCTCTATCCCCCTCCCTTCCTCTCTGTAAAAAATCAATAAAATATATTTTAAAATATCTACTTTGTATTAATGTTAATAATATGTGTACATATATATCACTTTAATGTAAGTAATCATATACTGGAAAGTGTGGATTCATGTACAAAACTACTAATAGTGATGTGTGATTGTTACATTAGCACATCCTATATAATAAAAGGCTAACATTCAAATACACCGAATAGTGGAATAACCAGAACAACTTAACAATGCTATGATGTGTGCTGACCACCAGGGGCATATGTGGAACATGGCGGGCATTGGCTGCTGTGGGATGGTGGAGCAGGTGAGCAGGTGCGAGCCTTTGGTGGTTACTGAAAGTTCTTTGCTCCCAGGTGCCATGGTCCTGCCAGAGCTCGCACCTGCTGTAGGCGCTGGCACTTGCTGTAGGCGCTGGCGTCAATCATTCTGCGCCATCAGGGGATGCAAGCAGAGGGGGCTGGGCAGGGGCACAAAGGATGGGCTGAGAGCCACTTCTATGCTCACCATAGCCTCATGGCCCAGTTCCTTTCAAGGTATACAAATTTGTGCACTGGGTCCCTAATTCTTAATAATTTGCTAAAACTTTTACTCCACTATTTATTTTCAATGTCATTTCATAATAATCCCTATCTGCCTTTAGCATGCTTTTAACTGGGTTTTCAAAAAAAAATTCTTAACCTAGGGAATGAACAAAAAAGCCATGCACCTAACATTAACATTACACTAACACTAAGGCAGTGGTCGGCAAACTCATTAGTCAACTGAGCCAGATATCTACAGTACAATGATTGAAATTTCTTTTGAGAGCCACATTTTTTTAAAACTTAAACTTCTTCTAATGCCAATTCTTAAAAATAGACTCGCCCAGACTATGGTATTTTGTGGAAGAGCCATACTCAAGGGGCCAAAGTTACATTATTACTCACTGTCATTTCAATTATAGATTTCAAGTATGTCAAATTATGGCAAAATATAAAGCCTCCAAAGCAGGTAATAAAATGGTGGGTTTAGTAATGTTATATAGCTTTCAAAAAGATTAAAATAAGCTGAACTACTTATATTCCTTTCTTATCAAAGAGTTAGAGAAGATTCCAGATTATGGATATTTTTATGAAAATAATAAAAGTCAGATATAAAGGAACACCTATCTAGGCTCAGGCAAGGGAATTCGTAAATAGAACTCACTATTAAAAACAATGACACCCATAAACTTTCTTATCAGGATCCCATTGGTATTTCATTGAAAACACAGTATAGTGGCTTTTATCAGAATTCATGTAAATATCATGATTCAGTTTTACTTGATAAGATTTTGAGAGAAAAATTTCCAGTGAATTGAATTGAAATGTAGTAAGACATGCATTTCTATTCATAGATTTTGAAATATGTGGTCTGATAAAGCCCATGTTTATCTTTAAGCCAAAAATGTGTATGGTACCATGTCCCATAATAATAATATTATGAGACTTAGAAAATGAATTTTCCTGTGTTTGCAACTATGACCTTTGTATTTAAAGAGAGTTTATTTTATCATGGCCAGAGAGTATAATATAAGTCATATTACTGGCACTGGTGTATCTATATCTCCTTCAGCGAAGATAATAGTACACTTGGCTCTCATTATGTAAGGAAAGAAAATTGTGTGCATGTGGAGCAATGATCCACAGAGTTATGAGCTTTCCACAGGAGACATGTACATTTGTCACAAGAAACCCGCAGTAGAAAATTTGCAAATATCTTCAGCAAAACAGACTGCACCATTATTCTTTGTAGAATGCAGCAAACACCTATATGAGGAAGCTGCACACTCTGGTATGATGTTTCTTAAATAAGGTTGTACAGAATGAACAGATGAGATGATGAGGGCTGGATGGTTGTTTAATAAAAGAAAATGGAAAACAATCAATCTTTTTACTATAAAACGACTGTTATCCAACTTGTAAAATCCTTTGAATACCTATGGAAATAAACGGTTCAGTTTGTTTTGTTATAATTTTGGTGAATCGAGAAGATGTTTAAGAAGAGGGGTGGAGAGTCATAGGAAAAAAATGGAGAAACTATTCCTAAGAAGTCTGAGTTTATGTTAGGGCAATTACATTTATTAAGTGATATTAGAGCAATTAACTATTTTCTGTAACTTTTTTCATTTCTTGAATAAGGGAGCTATTTTTTAATTTTTTATTGAATGTATTGGAAAGAAGCGATTAGTAATACCTTCATTTCTGCTGTGCTCATGATAATAAAGTAATACCAATAAACATTCTTTTTTATTTGTTTTTAGTTTAAATAATAAATGCCTTTTTTTTCCACACATCATTCCATCAATCCTTCCATGTTAGACAAATTCTGTTGTCATCATATGGTGCTTGAATTTGTTCAGCAAATGTTATAATCAGAATGATATTGGAGCCAGCCATTCAATTATTCTTTGTATAGATATAGCCAGTTTAAAAAATAATCACAGAATTTTTATTAAAGATTTCTATCTTAACAATAGAAATGTTAAATGCATCCAAGTAATTATTTCTCATTTAAATATACATTGTGCCTACTACAACTGCTTATTCAACCTTTGGGTAATGAAATTCCCCACACAGCAGCATAATGTGTAGTTAAAAATGAATCTTGAACAATGCTATTATCATCTTGTCCAGATTGACCAATTTGTCCGAAACCCAACCTGGAGAGGCCTTATTAGAGGTTCCTTTGCCAATTCAATTCTTTATTCAATACAAGTGCCTGTAGTCCAGATTTCGTGGTGAATTACCCTGAACACCTGGCCAAAATGACTTGAAAAAAGGCTGTAATTTATTTAGTACAAGCAATCAGATACCAGTAGTATAAAAAACACTGTTATCATATTGCCACTTATATTCCATCTATTGATAACAACAGTTTCTACTACTATAACCATCATCCAAATTAGCCAGCCATCACTCTGTCTCCTCAACTTCTGTCTTTCCCTCTCACCCCCATCCTTTCTTCTATTTCTCCTTCCCTCCTTCTCCTTTTTCCTCTCTATTTTACTTCCCTTCCCTTCTTTTCATTTCCTTTCTTCCTTCCTTAAGGATCATATTTAATCATTTTCAGAGAAAAACTGTAGACACATTTTCCCCCTTTCTTTGATAGATTATGGCAGTAATAGAAAACTGTGAATAATTGTCAAAACACATTTGTTTTGGGGCAATTTTACTAAAATATGTGAAGAAATATGAAAAGCATTCCATTAACAGATATATCTGATGTGCAACTGTAAATTACAAATTATCCTCTGCTATTAATTCACAATTATAGAAAATAAACTTGGAGCTTTTTGTGTTTTACTTTTAAATACTTAATTTGCATATTTATTTTACATCTCCATTCCTCTACAATATAATGGTGTAATTTTTTTACTCTCTAAAATTAAGCAGTCAAGTTGCTTAATATTTTAAATGGCTGTATTTTACATATTTTAAATCACCGAAGTTGTAATTTAATTCCCTTTTTCTTGCGCAATATAATTCATTTAGTAAAAATCATTTTCATTTCAAAATGGTAGCAGCCCCCTATTTTCTAAAATAAGAATTTAATTAAACAATTTAACTAAAGGAGAATGGAAGCTAAATATCAAGTATGTGATTTTAAATACAATATCTAGAACTATGAAAAGCTAGCTATTCAAATGTCTTTATTCCCTTTCTGGGAAAAATATTTCAATCATTACATGTCTAAGGTCTTAACTGAATCTCATATATTTAGTACTAAGTTCTCCTAGGGTAATAAAATGTTTTGTTACATCATCTTGCCTAACTTCTGATGCTTCATACCTTGAATTATAATTCCCAAACTCCAAACTCTGTTAAAAATGAAGCTTCCTCATTATGTTTCATTCATATCATTCATCATGCAATCTGCATTCATTGAGACCCAATTACTGTGTGTGCAATATATTATCCTTATAATTAGGATAGTGGGGCATACATGGTCTTTATTTCAGGTCTTCATTATGCAAAGTTGGAATAGATAAACATATTGCTTAGATTACGATAATCACTTCCTGCAAATTCCCTTTGCTCTCTCTTCCACCCTATTGAGTTCAGAGGATATTGACTGTTTATTCATTGCTGAGCATACTTTCCCTCTTCTATTTTCAACAAACTCCAATTTATTTGGGGTAATGAACATCTCCTTCATTGTGAGAGGCTTTGGAAGGAGAGGGATTTAAATCAAAGTTCTTGCTCTCCTTTAGCTAAGAGATCGGTGCGTGAGGGCAACTGGATTCTCTCTTCCAGGACTTTAAATTTTGTATAGTTACATAGGACAAAGGGGGGGGGGGGAGAGTATCACAAAGAGACCCAAGTATTTCCTGCTAAATAGATATCCAGGCATGCTCAGATCCCCTTTCTTTCTCTAAGCCCTTTCCATTGCCTTTGTGCTAAATCTAGCAAATTTACTTTCTGCTCGATTTAATCTGGAGGATGTTTTCTGTTGCTTGCATCCAGAGAACCGTAACCTATATACAACTATGCTACACTTAAGGGTTTTCCTTTTTTTGTTTAAAATCCTTTAAGGGTTGCCACTGCCTCTAGCCATAATCAAAACTCCTTAGTCTGGCAAGGAAGGATTCCCATGTTTTAGCTCCACTCCTCTCTGTTCACCCTCATCAATTCCTTCTTCATCATGTATCTTTAATTTCAGCCAATAAAATCACAATTTCAATCACACACTATACTGTTTCTTACTTCAGTGCAAAGTACAATTAGTTTCTTCTCATTTTATCTGTTAATTACAGTTTATTCTTTTTTGCTTGTTTGTTTAAAAATTTTATTTTATCTTATTTTTAAATTTATTGTTATTGTTAAAAGTATTACAGGTGTCCCCTTTGTTTATTTGTGTTTTTTTTTCAAATTAACCCCCTCCACCCTGTACCTGCCCCTTCCAAGCTTCACCACACTATTGTCTGTGTCCATAGGTTATGCATATATTCATATAAGTTTCCCAGTTAATCAATCTACACCCACCTCTCCACCTCCCTCCACCTGCCCTCTGAAATTCGTCAGTCTGTTTCATGCTTCTATGTTTCCAGTTCTATTTCATTCATCAGTTTATTTTGTTCATTAGATTCCACATATGAGTGAGATCATGTGAAATTTATCTTTCTCTGACTGCCTTATTTAGCTTAGCATAATACTCTTTGGGTGGATAAAAGTCTTAAAATGTAAGCTGTGAAACCATAAAAACCATAGAAGAACCCATAGGCAGAAAAATCTCAGACATCTCTCCTAGCAATGCATTTACTGATACATCACCTAGGGCCATGGTCGGCAAACTGTGGCTCATGAGCCACATGTGGCTCTTTGGCCCCTTAAGTGTGGCTCTTTCACAAAATACCATGGCCTGGGCGAGTCTATTTTTAAGAAGTGGCATTAGAAGAAGTTTAAGTTTAAAAAATTTGGCTCTCAAAAGAAATTCCAATCTTTGTACTGTTGATATATGGCTCTGTTGACTAATGAGTTTGCTGACCACTGACCTAGGGCAAAGGAAACTAAGGAGAAAGTGAACAAATGGGACTACATCAAAATAAAAAGCTTCTGCACAGTGAAAGAAGTCATCAACAAAATGAAAAGAGAGCCCACTGCATGGGAGAACATATTTGCTAATGATATATCTGATAAGGAGTTAATTTCCAAACTATATATGGAATTCCTATAACTTAACAAACGGAAAACAAACAATTCAACGAAAAATGGTTAAATGACCTCAATATACACTTCTCCTAAGTGGACACACAGAAGTCCAAGAGACATATCAAAAATGCTCAGTTACTAAACATCCAAGAAATGCACATTAAAATGAGGATGAGATATCACCCCACACCTGTCAGAATGGCTATCACTAACAAATCAACACTTGACAAGTGCTGGCAAGGCTGTGGAGAAAAGGAAAACCTAGTACCCTGTTGGTGTTAAGGCAGACTGGTGCAGCCTCTTTGGAAAAGATTATGGAGTTTCCTCAGAAATTAAAAATGGAGCTGCCATTAGACCTAGTAATCCCATTTCTAGGAATAATATCCTAAGAAACTAGAAACACCAATCAGAACAAATATATGCACCCTTTATGTTCATAGCAGTGCAAATTACAATAGCCAAGGTTTGCAAACAGCCCAAGTGCTCATCAGCAGATGGGTGGATAAAAGGCTGTGGTACATTTGCACAATGGAATACTAAACAGCTGTAAAAAAGAAAGGACTATCACAATTTGTTCTTCAATGCTCAGCTTAAACTTTATCTTCTTTAAGAAGGTTTTCCTAACATCTCTTCTCTTCCCTGGCTTAGTTTAGCGCCCTTTCCTTGAACTAAGTCCTTAGAGCATAACTCACAACATACCCAAGGAAGTAAAAAAAAAAAAAAAACATGGTGTTTAAGAGTTGAGACTCTGGAATCAGACTGCTTGGGTTCAAATCCCATTGTTGTCTTTTTACCACTTGACCTTGAGCAGGTCACTTAATCTCACTGTGTTTTAGTATTAATCTCACAGTGTTGTGTGCATTGTCATACACATGATGTAATTAGATCAGTGACTGCCTTATCTTTAGTGCTAAATATGTGCTAGGTATTATCCTGAAATTTACTTCTATCCTAGTGCTATTATTGCTTTTCTCCCTTCACCTTCTTTAATCTGTGCATTTGTTTCTTATCTAACTCTGTATTTTCCAGGCACTTACTAGTAGGTAAATAAATTGTTAAACGTATATGAATAAATAGGCATTGAGAGTATTTTATAGTTTATCTCTATTGGAATATTGCCTGATTTCTTACATCTTAAACATTAAAGTTAGTATAGTTTCATTTAAAACTTTACATAGAGGAAATATTTGTTTTCTGATGTTACAGTAAATACTTCCTCAAACTTATCTTTCTTTCTTATTCTCCTCTACACACACATTTGTTTAATGCTTCCTTAGTGTCATTTTACTGATCATTTAGTAATTGAACAATTATATATATTTCATAGAGGAATATGGAGGAATATAGAGATAGAAACATTAATGATGAGAGAGAACCATTATTGACAGCTTCCTGCATGCCTCTTACTGGGGGATTGAGCCCACAACCCGGGAATGAGCCCTTGGTTGGTATTGAACCTGGGACCCTTCACTTCATAGGTGGATGCCCTATTCACTGAACCAAACTGGCTAGGACTGATAGTGTCTTTATAATTATTTTTTTTTAATGTGAGGGAAAGAAACAGAAAAAGCATTCCCACTATTAAACAAGAGAGGGGAAAAAGAAATATATATATGACATTTAGAAATGCTAGCTTTCTATGATCACAGACATGGAATTTGAACTTTTCCAAATTAATTTCTGACCTGTATTTAATACCACTCTGAAGAGGCAGCAAATTAGTCATCCAAAAAAAGACACATTTATTTGGAGAACTCTGAAGACTATGGAGCAACTCAATACCTTCCTTAAAGGTCAGGCTCACAAACCCTTCACAAGGAAAGGTGGACTTTCTCTCCCATTCTAATATCTAGTGGCTTTCATAGGAGGCCATAGTGTCAATGACAGCATGGGGTACAGATGTGGAAACAGACTCTTATTTACATATAACAATTATATGATATATAGTTTGCATTATTCAAATAGCATGGGTAGGGAGATTTACACTGAGTGGCCTGATTATTGTGATCTCTGAATGCATAATAATCTGGTCACTCAGTGTGTATCCTACATAATAAAAGGCTAATGTGCAAATTGTCCCCGTGACCAGGAGTTCGACCAGCAGGCAGGCCAGCCAACCACCTATGTCTCCTTCCCCCTGGCCAGGCTGGCCGGACCCCATCCATGCAATAATTCATGCACCAGGCCCTTTAAGGTGCACGAATTAGTGCACTCAAGTGCGCGCGCACACACACACACACACACACACACACACACACACACACACACACAAACTGAGTGCCCAGATTATTATGCGTTCAGAGATCATAATAATCTGGCCACTCAATATATATAGAGTTTGTTGTAGAAACTAATATTAATTACTAACATTAGTTGAATACTTGAAGTAAGCAAGGGAAGGTGGGAAGATGTTTCATATACTGCCTAATGTAATCCTCATGACAATTTATAAAGCATATTGTATTATTATTATCCACATAGTACAGATAAACTCAGTTTCCGGGTGGGTGAATAACCTATCCGAGATCACACAGCTTTAGTAGTAGAGCCAAGATTTGAACCCCAGATAATCTAACTCCAAAATCCTTGCTTTAAACATTATAACCTACTGTGCCCTCTGGTTAGTAAGAATCTTGAAATAACTGCTATAACTCAGCATAATATCTATCTATATAAAAGCCTAAGTGACTATTGCAACTGAATGGACAATCAAACAGGCAGTGTGGGGTGACTAGGCTGGCAGGGGGTTAGTGAGGGGCGACCAAACAACTGAGCAGTAGGCTGCATGGGGTGACCAGGCTGGCAGGGGGTTAGTGAGGGACGACCAAATGACCAAGTATCAGGATGCCTGGGGTGACCAGGCCAGGAGGGGGGCAACTGGAGGTTGCAAGGGGGCCTGCAAGGGGGACAGTTAGGGGCTATCAGGCAGGCAGGCAGGCAGGTGAGCAGTTAGGAGCCAGTGGTCCTGGATTGTGAGAGGGATGTCCGACTGCCATTGGACATCCCCTAAGGGGTCCCACATTGGAGAGGGTGCAGGCTGGGGCTAAGGGGACCCTCCCCCACTGTGCACGAATTTTGTGCACTGGGCCTCTAGTTGTTCAATAATGTACCATTTTGTGTCTGTATGTATCAGCACACTGCAAATGTGAGATGTTTTGCATAGTGCGTGACATAGACTATATATACATTATACATATGTATATATACTATACATAATCAAATAGCCACGTTTGTAGTTAATATTCCTATATGGAGTAAGAACACAGGCTTGGAACCAAACAAACTTGGATTTGAATCTTTGCTCTGTTACTTACTAGGAGTGTAACTATGAGCCTCAATAGCTTTTTCTGAAAACTATGGTTAGTAATATTTGTTATAAAGCAGTATAAAACAAAGTATGTATATATTTAAATATATTTATGTATATGTATAGCTATCCTACATGGTGAATATGAATTCTATGTGCCCTGTACCCAGAAGAGGAAACAAAGATCCAAAGAATGATTTGACCACAATAATGTCATTTTTAAATGTCAAAGAAAGCCCACTAATTTGAGTCTTCTGGGTCTAAATTCTAGGTACTTTAGATGCAGGTTATTTTTTCCCCCTGATAAATCACTGACACTTATTTTCAAAAGGGAATTTATGTACCTTACTCATATTTTTTCTTTAAAAAGTTGTTCTGTAACAACTAAATAGCTTCAGTATAATTTATTTCACCTTTATAAATAATTACAAGTGAAATAACTATAGTGTATAAAACCTTTCAAAAACTACCTTTTTTATTCATTAAGATATAGTATAGAAGACATATGGTATATTTGTTCTAGCTAGGTAAACCACATTTATATCAATGAAGTCATATTTCTGGTTGATGTCATAATTTTGCAGAACAGATTTCAGTGAGGCTTAGAAGTACAATCTTTGTATTAAAAACATGTTTATTGGAGTGTGGCATTGCATAAATACCAATATTAAGATCTAAGTTATTTTAAAATATATGTTTTGTTCCTTTCTTTTTTTCATTTCTTTATAGCCAACTTTCAATTATCCTTATCATTGGAGTAGGAAAATTGGCATGGACAACTCGGAAGTCAATAACCAATTCCCAGATTTTATTTGATTCTGTAATATATTATGGCTGCAGGGTGCCAAAACAAGCAGTTTAAATGTAAACAGCTCAATTGAGCTACTTCTTTGTTATTAAATAGATTTTTAAAATACCAGTTGTTTAGTGAATTTAATTAAGCCAACATTTCTTGTAAGGTTTATGCTTTTTTCCTTGTGTTATTCCTTTACAATTTGTGGCTGTTTTAGATAATTACATTAATTTGTTTCCTTGCTCATACTTGGCCTGAGCAGAGCAGAGAGAGTAGTGTGTTTGCTGACAGAGAAAAGCTGCCTAAAAACTGGTGGGCAATGCTCTAGGAGAGCACACTGATTTGGGGAAAATATCCACTTCCAAGAAAAACCCCTGCCAGCCTTTATCTGTTTTGGCCATACCTTCTGCTTCATGATCATGTCGTTGATGTCTTCAAGATCACCCACCATCACCCTCTGCGACTTTAGAACTCGATCAAGCAGAGACAGCCAGTCCGTAAGTTCTGTCCAAGCCCGGTTGAAATCTGCTAGAGCAGGTACCTCCAAAAGCAAGGTGGATGGCATTTCAAGTTTGGAGATGGCAGTTTCCTTGGTAACCACAGGTTGTGTCACCAGCGTAACAGTCTGACTAGGAGCTAATTTTTTTTTCCAAAAGAACAACAACAACAAAACAAAACAAAACAAAAAAAAAACAAAGAAAAGAAAAAAGAAAAAAAGGAAAGAAAAATTAGAAACACAAGCTAAGAAGCCAATTCCAATAAAAATGAAACAACTTTAAAGGACAACGATCTGAACCAAAGTATTATTTATGACATATTTTTTTCTAAACAATGTGGGTACTTTATATATTATTACATGGTAGAAAAATTCATGACTCAAACTTTTCATTAATAGATATTAATACATATTTCAGTAATATATAATCTTTCAAAATGATGTTGCTTATTCTCAAGGTTGGACAATTAATTTAAATAGTCTTATCTTGTAACTACCAATCTGTGCTTCTTAAACCATTCACCTTTTTCACCCAGTCCCCAAACCCTCCCCTCTAGCAACCATTAGTCTGTTTTTTATATCTATGAGTCTGTAAAGACTATGTATGATGCCAGCCTGACACTAGATTGATGAGGGTGATCACTTCATAAGTTAGATACTAGTAAATGTCTAATCACAGGGTTGTATACCTGAAACAAATACAATATTGTATGTCAACTATATTTGAAAAAACTTTAAAAAAATAAGATCATTTTCTCAGTAACCAATTACACAGATTATGGAATTGGTAAAAACAAACAAACAAAAACCATTATTCAGGTCTTGCCAAAGGAATAACTTTTGCTTATTTTTTAATTCAAGGAAGAAAAACAAAAGGAAAGAATGGATAAGATCTTATTTCTGAGTTAATGATTTCCTTGAATAGGAAGTAAATTACTTTGGAGGTGGACCCTAGGGAAATCAAAGCCAATGGAATGTTTGTTCTGTTTTCTATTGGGAGCTGTTTACCATATTTTTTTTTTCCATTTTAGACTTTATTTAGACAGGTAATAAAGTAACTAGCAGGGAGTAAAACTCAAGCTATATTATTTTTGGAAAATCAGAGCTAGTAAAGTGTTTCTATTTGGATATGAAACACTGTTTCAAGGTCATTAAGAAATATTAAATTAATATTAATAGTGTTTAACAGTGTAACATAGTCCATGGTATTGGTTAAAATGTGAATTTCCTGAGTAAAAACACCTGAGAAAGAATCATTCCCTCTGCCTTAGGAACTCTGTGACCTTGGTTAAGTTAGTTAACTTATCTAAGCTTCATTTGTTTATTTTTCTCCACAGTTAAGGACAGATAAAATGTAAGAGTCACAGGGAAGTTGTGCAGATTCAATGACTAAAAAAGGGAATGTACATAAGACAATGCCAGAAAAAATAACAATAATAGTAGCACAGTTCTTGACACTAGTAGGTAATAATGATAGGCATGACTATTTTTATAAATACCAGATAAATAAGAAACCCAGTGATGAACAAATATAGTGAGCAGCTAGAGATAAGGACTGGAAATGTGTGAAATAGGGAAAACTCAAAGGACTGTGTGTCTCTCTACTTACTGAAGGGGGTTGAACATGCTGGTGTGAATTAATACAAAATAACAATAACAGCGAGGTTATGGAAGGTGAGTGATGAAGTGTAGTGAATGCCTCTTCTGGTTTATAAGCAATGGGCTCTGGAACCAAATATGCCCAGTAGGTCATTACCAGAGACATAATGGACTATATTATTCAGAAGGGGAGCTTTGAGAAAAAGCTGCAAAAGACAACAACATCTCAATGGGAGACGTGAGAGGCATGGACAACAAGAGAACTGTCCTAGGAACATGAGAAAAATGCACCATGTTAGCATTCCTTTCTCAAGTGGACTTCAATTACTTTTCATGGTTGTATTACTTTTAAGGTGGTATTTTTGTTAGAAAAGATGAAGAGTAATGAAGGAAAGCCTCTTCTGCCTCAAGTTTCTCAGGGACAAGAAGTTCCCACAGATGAAAGACATACTCTTGAACAAGATACAAGGGAAAAAGTGAGGTGTCAGAATATTAAATTAATGCTAAGAAGTAATAACTGAAAGACAAAGAAGATAGAAGAAATTATTTCTTGAAGCTATGTCACTACTCTGACACTATTTTTAGAAATAAGTGAAAAAATCTGAAGCAGTAGTAGCACCTTGTGATCCAACAGTCTAGTAGGAAGGAGCATGGGAGCCAACAAGATCAAGAAATATTTTTTTAAAATATATTTTATCGATTTTTTACAGAGAGGAAGAGAGAAGGATAAGAGTTAGAAACATCAATGTGAGAGAAACATCCATCAGCTGCCTCTAGCACACCCCCTACTAGGGATGTGCCCTTGACCAGGAATCGAACTCTGGACCCTTCAGTCCACAGACCGATGCTATATCCACTGAACCAAACCAGTTTGGGCTAGATCAAGAAATATTAACAGGGATTCCAAGAAGGGAGCTTAATCCTGAGATGGCAGGGCAGGGCGAGGCTAACTCCTGACTCCATTTTGTATTGTGGGGGAGGGCAGAACAGGGTGGAGCTATCCTCCATTTTGTGTAAGGACCCTAGCCCTCACCCAACCAATCAGGGTCAGCCAAAGCAGAGACATCACCACCCTTATAAAACCCCTGGACTTGTCGAAATTCGGCCTCTTTTCCGCCATGCTGTAGGCGTGAGTGGGACAGAGCCCTTGCTAGCATGGAAGAGAATCTTTTGTTTATTGCATAGGACTCGGCTCCCTGGTGGTCCTTGGGGATCACGAGTCTGGGCATAACAATCCCCAGATAGGACAAATGGGTAAAGATGAAATAAGAGCTAAATTAAAATAGTATTGTAGGAGCTAACTCTGACTGACTAGAAAATATGGCCAAATTGTGTTTATTATTTAAAAATTTTTTAAAGAAAATTTTTTATTGATCTCACAGAGAAAGGGAGGGGGAGAGACAGAAACAACAATGATGAGACAGAGGATGCTTGATTGGCTACTTCCTGCATGACCCCCACTGGGATTGAGCCTGCAACCAGGCATGCCCTCTGGCTGGAATCAAGCTATGACCTGGTTCATAGATCAGTGCTCAACCACAAAGCCATTCCAGTCAGGTCCACATTGTTTTTAAAATGGATACACAATAGATATTGAGGCAACATGCAGTCATTTGAGAGGATTTCAAGTTTCTGGGAAGTGTTGGAAAATGCTTCTTTAAAAAAAAGGGACTTATTGAAAATTTGACCCTCAAAAGAGAGCAGGAATAAGATATTTCTCTCTAGACTTACTTCTAACCAAAAATAATAGTGCCTTGACCTAGCCCGCTTGGCTCAGTGGATAGAGGATCAGCCTGTGGACTGAAGGGTCCCAGGTTCAATTCTGGCCAAGGGCACATGCCTGGGTTGTGGGCTTTACCCCCAGTGGGGGGCATGTTGGAGGCAGCTGATCAATGATTCTCTCTCATTGATATTTCTATCTTTCTCTCCTTCCTTCCTCTCTAATATATATATATATATATATATATATATATATATATATATATATATATATATATACCGTATTTGCCGGCATATAAGATGATTTTTTGGCCCTGAAAAATACGTATTTGCCGGCGTATAAGACGACTGGGCCTATAAGACGACCCACTAAAATTTCCACTAAAAATACAGAGTTTGTTATATACTCGCCGTATAAGACTACCCCCCACTTGGAGGCATGTTTTTCAAGGCCAAAAAGTCGTCTTATACGCCGGCAAATACGGTGTATATATATATATATATATATATATATATATATATATATATATATATATAGTAGTGCCTACTGGAATGGAAATGATTGTGTCATCTCAAATTTTAATACAGTGAAGCGAATTGTCAGACTTCAACTGTGTTCTGGAAAGCACATTAGGAAATAAAGAAGTCTATTGAAAAGAAAGGCTAGGGCCAAAGACTAAAAAACCGAGAATTAATGAAGATGACCAAAAAGTAAAAAAAGTGACATATGGAATGATAATATCACAAAATTCTCCAATGGGCAAAAAGGAATTAGTACCATCAAGTACAAAGTCAGCTACAAGAGATTCAGAGGAGGGTTGAGAGGTCAATGCAGCAATGCAGCAATTTGTGCATCAGTTGTGGGCAGATGATCTCATTTATGGACTGGTCAGGCCATTGATTTTGTTCTCTTCTCCAGCACTCACCATCTGAAAATATCTCAGCACTGGTGAAAAGGGAAACTGTCCCTCTTGCCCACTGCCCTGTCCCCAGCAACTCACACTGGAATACAGTGCCTGTTCAATTGATATTGACTGAGTGAACGAAATGAGAAAAAAAAAGTCCATGTACAAAAGCTTTTCAGTAAACTTAGAGGCCATTTGCTCACAGTGAGTTCTAAAGGACAACCTCTAAGGATGGTTTCTCAAAGAGTAGGCACAGAACATGCCAAGGTTTTTACTGTTCAGATCATTTTCACTATTTCGGGAACAAAAAATAATGGAGGAAGACAATGGAAGGTTAAATATTAAAGGGAGAAAATAGAATGAACAAATTCTTTTGTTCTCCACTTTTCTATTAAAGGGGAGGGGAGGCAGGAAATAACACTGGATCAAGAAGGAGAATGTAAAATAGACTATCTAGAGCAGGGGTGGGCAAACTTTTTGACTGGAGGGCCACAATGGGTTCTTAAACTGGACCGGAGGGCCGGAACAAAAGCAATCTGACCATGCTGGCACTCTCATCTTGGGCTGCTGGTGAAGAAGCAGAGGGGAGAGCAAGAGAACTCTCCGCTCTTTAGGCTCCACGGGCCGGATAGAACAGCTGAACAGGCCTGATCTGGCCCTGGGCTGTAGTTTGCCCACGGCTGATCTAGGGCCAAACTGTTATATTGAAATCCTTGCTTTATCATTTCTTGGCTATGTAACCCTGAGTAGGTTACTTAACTTCTCTGAATCTCCAAGTACTTTCTTGTAAACTGGCAATTAGAATACTATTTATCTCGCAGACAGTTGACCTTACCATTTCCTAGATATAAAACTTTGGAGAATATTACAGGCACCTTGAGTTTAAGGGATTATACCATGCTTGCTAAACTGAACTTTATGGAGTCTCAGACTACTCACCTGCCTAATGGGGGAAACAATACTAATCTGAGGGAATTAACTATTTTATGAATTCAGTTGTGTCCTAGCATTTTAGGTATGGTGTGTGTGTGTGTGTGTGTGTGCGCGCGCGCGCGCGCGCATATTTATTTTATTTTCCCAACTGCCACTAATTGCTTATTGGCTATCCACTTTCTACATTAGCATGGCATTCTGGAATCTGTGCTTCTTGAACCAGACCTCATGCTCCAGACTTATTTCCCTCCATTCTTCTGGGCTTCCCCACACCTCAGTCCCTATTCAGCATTCTCCAGTTAGTATGGGCCATTTCACCATTTTGTGACCTTCCATATGCTCCATATACTTCATGAAATCTCTTCTCACCCTTCCTTGCATAAAATCTCACTTCTTCTTTAAATTCCAACTCTAGATTTCTGTGTTTTTTGGAGGGCCAGAAGAAGTTTATAATTAAATAGTCTCCACAACATAGAGAATTACACCGTATTTTTAAATCCAAAACATATTGATGTTTTCAACATTTTATTACTTAAATCTAATAATCACTAGGAAGAACAAAATCTTGCGCCATTATTCTTTTTTTTTTTTTTTTTTTGTCTGTGGCTAGAAGGTAGCTGAGTGCTGGATTCTAAACTCAGAAACTTTGGATTACCAATAGTAGGAAAAAAGTGCTATGACATAATATAGAAAGAGACTAATCTCCATCTAATTTCAGACATTTTATTAGGGCCAATTCTATCTTGAGCACATTAAAATATTTCATTTTTCCTAAAAAGACTCGCCTCTAGAACCATGTATGTGTATATATTTTTATTTTTTTTTATCAATCAAGATGTTTCAAAGGAGAAATTTTGAGGTCCTGAGAGCATTTATCTTATTTTATTATGTAAATCATATTGAATCAAACAGAAATTTCAGATGTTTTAACTTTTAGGTGAAAAGAAAATGTAGGGTTTCTTTTCCACTATGTTATTTTACTAGAAACATAAGCAACCCTCCTCATTAGGTAAAGTGTGGGCTGCTCAGATTTGTAATAGGGCTACAAAGAGAGATTTTGCCCAAATCAAGCAACAGAATCTTCACTCTTTTTTTAAAATATATTTTATTGGTATTTCACAGAGGGGAAGGGAGAGAGATAGAGAGCTAGAAACGTCGATGGGAAAGAAACATCGACCAGCCGCCTCTTGCACACCCCATACCGGGGATGTGCCCACAACCAATCTACATGCCCCTGACCGGAATCGAACCCGGGACCCCTCAGTCCACAGACGGACGGTCTACCACTGAGCCAAACCGGTTTCTGCAGAATCTTCACTCTTATGGTCAGGGAGAAATATTTAGCCATTATAGGAAAGTTTTCTGTTAACTCGGTAATTTCTAAGTTGGAAAGGGGATTTTCTGAGAGTTATCTCAACCTATAATTGTGATCAGGTTAGGAGTTAGGATATATGGATTATTACACATAATCTTAGAAACAAAATTCTGGGATGAGTCTTGAGGTTCTCCTCCCTAGGGAGTATGGGAAATTGGTTTCCCTGCAGCTGGTGGGGATTCTTCTCTCCATGCCTCATTCAGTGTCCTCACAATCTATTCTATTTGTCTGCAACACCCATCACTTGCCACAGACTGCTGATGTAACAAGAAATTGGCTAATGGAGATCCAAGTTATTTGACTCAAGTCTGTGGAAGGAAGTATCTCTTTCTACATGGGGTCATCATGGAAAATGGTACTTATGGTGTCACACTATTACCTGTTTCTTCAGCTATGGATGCTGGCATCTTTCTTGCTTAATTTGTTCAAGTCAGAACCTCATATATCACAACATACACAAATAAGTGTGATAGATAAATATACACATCATATTTAGGTGTTTATATGTGTATATATGTAAACCCACCCACCTATGCACCAATACACAAAGCCTGTATAGCGACATGACTGATGATTATAGGATAATGTTTCTCATGATTTCATTAGAAAATTAAAATAACTTTACTAAAATCTGTATTTTTTCTTCCATAGCTCTACAGACAGAAAGTTAAGCTCAAGAGAGCTGAGATGAATTGAGTTTGGCACACCAGTAGTATGGATAATAGTAGGTGTATTATACTTTGAAACCACATCTTTACTATTTTGTTAATTAGTAAAAGGTGTTGGCTTTAGGAGGGAACTTTCATTTTTTTCAGGAGTGTTTGAAGAATGTATTTTTTAGTATAAAAATTTCATTTGTTTCAGGGATACATGATTAGTCAGACTAACAACTTTACTTAGAGCTTGAAAGGAGCTACTAAATCTTTTAAAAGCACACACAATGTGTTTGGCATACTTCTTTTGAAGTATTCATAAGTAGTTTTCCTGTAATTCACACATCTCTTTTGGTAGATAAAAAAGCAAGAAGCACATATATTTTTACCTTTTTTGTGTGAATGTGGGTAATTTATTTTCTTTACTTTTGCACCTCAAAATCAGAGAACTGGCTACATGATACATTATTGGATTCACACTAATAATATCATTTGAGTCAGCATGGAGGGACCTGGAGAGTATTATTCTAAGCGAAATAAACCAGTCAATAGAAAGATAATTATCACATGATCTCACTTATATGTGGAATCTAATGAGCAGAATAATCTGATGAACAAAATAGAACCAGAGACATAGGAGTGTGGAACAGACTGATGAGTCTCAGAGGGAAGGTGGGGGTGGGTGGGTAGATATTAACCTGGGAACTTATATGTATATATGCATAACCTATGGACACAGACAATAGTATGGTGAAGGCCGAGAAGGTGGGGAGGGTGCAGGTGGATAGAGTCAATGGGAAAGAAAGGGGACATATGTAATATTTTCAACAATAAAGGTACATTTAAAAATTAACAACAAATATAAAAGTACCATTTTTATATGTGGTCAAATTGCATTACTATTTATTTATTTTAATTAATTTCTTTATTGATTAAGGTATCACATATCTGTCCTCAATCCCCCATTCCAATCCTCCACTCCCCACTCATGCCCCCACCCCCCTATTATCCTTGACCACTGATTAGGCTCATATGTGTGCACATAAGTCCTTTGGTTAATCTCTCCCTTTTATCCCCACACTCCCTTTGAGGTCCAGCAGTCTGACCCATGGCTCCTTATCTCTGGGTCTGTTCTTGTTCATCAGTCTATGTTGTTCGCCATCTCCCCTAGATGAGTGAGCATTACTATTTAATACTGTGATATATAGGAAATATTTTTAGTGTCTTCCATATAACCAATAGATAAAGCAATTAAGCAATATTGGGGAATACTCCTTGAATATTTGAAAAGATGGCATGTAGCTTAAATAAATATGTACAAATGAAAGAGTACTTGTTAGGAAATCATATATAGACTCAGAAAAAATATATTGTGTGTCAGCAAGGAAGAACTTCACTTCTTCCCTCTAGATATCTGTGGTATATAGACATAAGTGGAAAATTAGAACAAAAAAACAACGTATGAACACATAAACACTTATTTTTGTCTACATTCTTACTCCTAATTCTAAAGACAAAATAAAATATGTGACTCAAATATTATCAATTATTCATATTTCAGCACAATAAGGGATTGGGCTGTACATGGGCAAAGTTTAGAGGAATGGAACTCAAGGATTCATCACAACTAACTATTTCTGGATTTTAGAAAAAAAATTGTTAGGTGTCAGAACCAAGTGCTAAAACTCAGTGACACTATTTTATCACTCTTAATTATTTCTGGCTATTTCAAATTTAATCCAAATAAGAAATATTTTCTAGTTGTAAGGAATAAAGATCATCACAAACACTACCATTACCAACATAATTTAATCAGGGTTTTCTATGTGCTAGATAAGAATTAATAATCCCTATTTTATTGATTTTTTAACCAAATATTTTTCAGGATGGATATTGTTCCTATTTTAACGAATGATAAAATAACTTCCTCAAGATCTCACATAAAAAAAAGCAACAATGCCTTTCTAAAGAGGACATACAGAAGGCCCAAAGACATATCAATATATGCTCAAAGTCACTAATCATCCAAGAGATGCAAATCAAAACATCAATGAGATACCATCTCACATCTATGGATGGACAGTGGCAGGGGTAAGGGCATGGGGTGGGGTTGGGAATCAGGTGGAGGGGAGCTAAGTGGGGGAGGAGAGGAACATCTGTAATAATCTGAACAATAAAGATATTTTTAAAAGAATGGCTATCATCAACAAATCAAAAAAGGACAAGTGCTGGCAAGGATGTGAAGAAAAAGGGAACCCTCATACGCTGCTGGTGGGAATGCAGACTGGTGCAGCCTCTGTGGAGAACAGTATGGTGTTTTCTCAAAAAGTTAAAAATGGAACTCCCATTTGACCCAGTAATCCCACTTCTAGGAATATTATCCCAACAAACTAGAAACACCAATCAAAAAAGATATATGCACCCCTGTGTTCATAGCAGCACAATTTATAACAGTTAAGGTTTGGAAACAGCCTAAGTGCCCATCAGCACATGAGTGGATTAAAATCCTGTGGCACATCTGAATAGATCCAGAGGGAAATGGGGGTGGTGGTGTTAGAGAGCGACCAAAGGACTTGTATGCTTGCATATTAGCACATCCAATGGACACAGACACTAGAGCAGTGGGGGCTTGCCCGGGGTGGAAATGGCTGGGGAGTGTCAATTGGGGAAAAAGAAGACATATGTAAAACTTTACACAATAGAAAACAAACAAACAAACAAACAAACAGGTACCAATGCAAAGAGAGTATGTTGAACCACTATACATCTTTTTAAAGAATGATATGATCATCAAATAGTTTTCCTAGATGTTCTACTTAATATGCAAGAATTATTAATTACATAAATACTTTAGACTCCAAAAGCTATAGTTGACAACATATGGTACCCACAAAATACATTTAGTATCTATTCTAAATTGGTAGAAAAGATAACCTTGAACTAGCCAGAAATAGACAGATTATAACAATCAAGTACATCTAGCTTCCTCCTACAAGTTAGATACTATTGTTTAGGAAACTCTCCAACTTGACATTCATTCTTCCTTCACTAATTTGAAGACAAAAATAACCCCTTCCCTTTTCCAATTTTAGTTTTCATCTTCTAAATGCTCTTTTATAACTCATATGAATTCATCCTACATACTCTCAATAAAAAACAAACAAACAAACAAAAAAACAAAACAGGCTTTCTTATCCTCTGCACTATTGGTATTTTGGCTTGGATACTTCTTTGATGTGGATGGCTATCCTGTGCATTGTAGGATATTTATCAGTATCCTTGGCAACAACACGTTCCAAGTTCTGACAACGAAAGATGCTTCCAGACATTACCAAATGTTCTCTCAGGCAGGATAATTGCCTCTAGTTGAGACCTACTCATTTCTCTCTCTCTACTCCTGTATGTGTATGTGTTTTTGTGTGTATGGTTTATATACTTGCTTAGCATTTGTACTGGCCATTCTTTGTGTCTATCCAATCTTTTTTTTAAATATACTTGTGTGCATGCACATGGGCCTAGCCGGTGGCCATGGACAACAGGGAGGTGGGGAATATGTAGGAAGGGGTTTGGGATGGGAATAGGGAGATAAGGACAATTATATGATACCATAATCGATAAAAATAAATTTAAAATATATAATTCACAGAGAGGAAGGGAGTGGGGAATAGAGAGTTCGAAACATTGATGAGAGAAAAGCATCGATCAGCTGCCTCCTGCACACCCCATATTGGGGACGTGCCCGCAACCAAGGTACATGTCTTTGACCAGAATCGAACCCAGGACCTTTCAGTCCACAGGCTCATGCTCTATCCACTGAGCCAAACTGGTTTTGGCTGTGTCTATCCAATCTTGTGCTATCTTATACCTCTGTAGCATCAGTTAAGTGAAACTGTTAAGTGCTTCCCTATCCACAAGTTATCCATAGTACACACCAAAAGCCATAGCGGGCATGGAATGCTGAAAAAATATCACACAGGAAATGTCTTGGTGATAAAAATAAAAACATATCTGGTGAGAGAATAAATGTCTACACATTCCTGCCCTTTCTGCATCTATACTGTTATTATGAGATATTCTAGTTCCTCCCATCAAGAGCTATCTGGACTGACCAAGTGACTTGTTTAGGCCAATGGAATATTAATAAACATGACATAAGTAAAGGCTTGTGAAATGCTGGGGCACTCGGCTATGCTTGGAACCCTTTCACCACTATGTGAGCTATACTAGCTATGGAATAATATTAGGCAAGTGGTCCTGTCACATTCTTTGTCTTTTCCAATAACTGATAAATTACAGGTATAGAAATGAGGCTATTGACTACCAGCTCACCACGAATACATGAATGAACCCCACAGAGACCAGCAAAAAGAATAAGCCTAGATAAGCTCAACCCAAAGTAAACCCAAAACATGATGAGCTAAACAAATGACTCATATTTTAAACAATTACAAGCTTATTACACAGCAATAGATAACTGATACAGTATCCATTTTACCTACCACAGACTTTCATGCAAAACAGAATTTTAAATGTCCCTCTCGTTGTTACAAAATAAAAAAAAAATGAAGAAAGAAAATATAACAGTCGGATACATTAAGGCCCCTAGAAAAAATTACCAATTTATTTTCTACTCCTCCTCCTCTGTATCCACTTTGCAACCTTTATGTGGTAACTAGACTATGCCAGTTATCTACCTATAGTGCACTTCATTGAGGTTCTCTCCTGGAGTCCACAGACCCAAACCACAGAAACCACTAATAATGACTGAATGGATCACAGCTACATGCCTCCCTGGGTCTTGTTCTTGGTCAGGGGGAGGATATCAATTCCCAGCCCATCTGTCTCAATTTAAGACAACTCTGAAGGGCGAACCTAGCATCAATGCTCCCTGTCAGATTGGCTGAGGCTACAGTAGCAACTGCATTGTGGTCAGCCTCTCCCTCTGCCCAATACATGCATGCCTCATTTTATTGTGCTTTACTTATTGCCCTTTAAAGAAATTGCATTTTTTTTTACAAATTGATGAGAAGAGGCTCTATCAGCAAAAATATCATGACTTGCTTTAATGTGGTGGTCTGTAACTGAACCCACAGTATCTCCAAGGTATGCCTGCACCACCTTCCTCGCTTGCTTTTAGGTGGATCTACCAAGAATACTTTCCAATAAGCCTTCTGTATACAACTTTTGTCTCAGAAACTGCTTCCAAGGAATACAATCTAAGTCATCATTGCTTTGTTCTATATACATAATTGTTTGTTTATAATATATGAAAGTAACATGATGTTTCCCCCTTCCATTTTGGAATAGTATTATTTAAATTAATTATTTATTGATATCACATGTTATGTATTTCAATATTCAATTAAATGCTCTGGAAATTGAAAACAAAAGCATGCAGACGATATGTGGCATATTTATTGCTTAAGGGCTTATAAAAATTTATACTCTTTGGATATACTTGAGTTTCAATTTATCATTTGAGTTGCTATCTCTTTAGTGAATTCTGAACACATAACTAAAACACAAAAGAGCTTGACAAATTCAACTGCTGAAGTCTTGTACTCTGTCTTTGTCATGACATTGGAAATGTAACCTCTATTTTGTGTTGGTTTGAAGTGATTGTTCTGGGCTAAAGTTAGCTTTTGATGTTCTGGGTCAGTAAACATGTTTTAAATTGCTGGTATGGAAAACACACTAACGGAAGTAGTGAAACTAGCTTCATCAAAAATCATTTCATGTTTTCATCTAACTTGTAGAACAGCACGCCAGGCCCACAAGTGCAATAACTACCAACTATACAATAGGAATCCCAAATCAAAGTTTGAAAACAGCAACAACTTCATAGGGAAAACTGCTTGTTATAAAGCATATAAATATGATATTTGTTTCTTTAAATCATGTTCACCAAAACCATCCCAAATTCCTTAAGGGAGAGTTAATCATAAATAAAAACATATTGTTCAAAGTTTATAAATCATGCTATTGAAATGGCAACACTCCGGGGAACATTAGCATGACAGTTTTCATGTACATACTTGCGATTGCTTCTAACACAAATTGCATTGTCTTTATTCTTTTGATGAATGGGTCTCCAATAAAGAGTATAACTCACTACAGACTGAGTCATTTGCCTCTCAGCATGACCATTAAGGCTTGTCGCAGTTTAGGTTTTTACAGGGGTATTTTTGGATCACATGACCTCACACATCTAGAGGAAATAATGAACAACATAGACTGGTGAACAAAAATAGACCCCGAGAAAGAGAAGCAGCGATCAGACTCTCAAACCTCAGAGAGAAAGTAGGAAGGGTGGGGGTAAGGGGAAGAGATCAATCAAAGGGCTTGTGTGCATGCACATGGGCCTACCCAGTGGCCATGGACAACAAGGGGATGGGGAAATATGTAGGGAGGGGTTTGGGATGGGAATGGGGGATAAGGACAATTATGTGATACCATAATCAATAAAAATAAATTTTAAAAAAAGAGTGTAAAGAGAGATTGGGAGAACTATGAGTCTATAGTTTATGTGTTGTGTTTTTTGTTTTTTTTTTAAATAGGAACAGAGCTTACTTTACTTATTTAAAAAGTTACCCTGTTGTAGTGTTGGGTCACCTCTTATTTTTGCTGATTAAGAACTGGAAGTTTCTGGGGATTTTAAGTACAGCATATGGAATATAGTCTTTAATATTATAATGACTTTTTATGGTGCCAGGTGGGTACTAGAACTATCAGGGTGAACATTTTTTAAAGTATTATTGTCTAACCACTCTGCTATATACATAAAACTAATACAAAATAATATTGACTGTAAAGCGTAATTGAATAAAAAATGAACAGGAAATTTCATGAGGTCAGAGCTAA
Organism: Vespertilio murinus; assembly: GCA_963924515.1. NCBI lineage: Eukaryota > Metazoa > Chordata > Mammalia > Chiroptera > Vespertilionidae > Vespertilio > Vespertilio murinus. Next base: position 18,953,766 of record OZ004710.1, read on the forward strand.
TGTTAATTTCTATTTTTAAAAATCAGTAGGTCATAATTAAACTCTAGTAATACTGTTACTTTTTCCATGGTGTCAATATTTTATAAATAATGTACATAAAATATATAGAATTATATAAATTTTTGCATTTAAAAAAAGTATTACTTAAAAATAAACTTGAATAAAATGAAGTTATAGCTGGAACCAGTTTGGCTCAGTGGATGGAGCGTCAGACTGCGGACTGAAGAGTCCCGGGTTCGATTCCGGTCAAGGGTATGTACCTTGGTTGTGGGTACATCCCCAGTAGGGGGTGTGCAGGAGGCCGCTGGTCAATGATTCTCTGTCATCAATGTTTCTAACTCTCTATCCCTCTCTCTTCCCCTCTGTAAAAAATCAATAAAATTTATTAAAAAAATAAAATGAAGTTATATTTAAGATTCAAACATTCTAAGGTAAAGTTAGAATAGAAAAGCATATTTTTTTAATTAAGAGAAATATAATAATCCTTAAAATTGATGTTACTTTATCCTAATATATTTTGGTAAGAACTAGAAGTAAGATATATTTCCTTTACTGCTAAAATTGCAGTCTATATTAACACATTTTTAATTTAAATTCTTAATGTTTAATATATTACATAAGTCTCCCCCCCATACCCATTGACCTCTCCCTGATCACCCCCAATCCCCAGTTAACTTATTATTTTAAGGCAACAAAACATAAAGGGGGAAATGCTTTACTAAGTTATATGTTACTTAATAAAAAAGCTTGTTACATGAAAGTAAATCATGTCAATGAAATAAAATAAACCTAATTGAAACAATGTTAATTAGAGAAACATTATCAAACTAGAGAAAAAAGAAGGGAAAGTAATTATGCATCTTTGAGGAAATATAGTTTTTGGTAAAACAAATTTTTGCCCCATTATAGGGTAAAATAATACAAATAAAGTCACCCAAGTTGTTTTTCTAACTTTTGTCCTACCTCAAAGGCATGACTATGGTATATTTCAATTGCTATTCAAATGATCAAATTGTTAATTTCTATGAGTTTAATACACAAAGAATTTTTGTGATATACAAGACCCTGAACAGAAGCAAACAGCTAGGCAGAAAGGCCAATTCCAAAAGAAAAAGTAGGACCAATTTACTATTAGAAGCCTAAGGTTTCCATTCAATCGATATAAAAATGGAATGGAAGGTCATATGGATCAATGAACTAAGAGACAGTATTGCTGAAATGCATAATCTTTGTTATTGATAACGAAGCCCTGAGGTTAACACAACTGAGTGACTTTAATAGGCAAAACTATAATAAGAACTCTTTTATTGTCTATTTTTCAGGAATGATCTTTTGGGGCTTACTGAATCAGATTCTATTATCACCTAATCATGTAAATGAGTAAGTAAATGATTCTATAAAATATGTCACCAGTATCTTAATTTTAAATGTCATATGAACATATATTATAGAAACTTGAAAAGATTTTCAGAAAAACTTATTTTAAACATCTAAAACCATTGATGCTATATGTGGCAGCATTCTCAAAGTTGTCTCCTTTAGGAGATCACTATCATTTAACAATTAAGGAAACCAAGGTCCAAAGTATTAAAGGGATTAAGCATGACTCCCAGACCCCAGCTAGGAAGAGACTAAATGAGAACCAGGTGGAAGGACTTTGAATTCCCAAATCAATAATATTTTCACTATGCCACCAGTGTACAACACTATGAGTATGCCTTTAAAATCTCAAAAATGTTTCTACATAAAAAAATTATATCTGGTATGCATAGTTTAAGAAAATAATGGACATAAATCAATTTATTCTGAATTCAGTAATATTTTGATATGATTTTGCCATTAATGGCAGTAGCATTCACATCACTCTGAAAATATTGTAGCTAGTACATATAAGTGGGAGACACATCATTTAAGAAAAACACAGTGTGCTTAGAGATTTGAGAACTCTTTTAAAAAATCCTGGGAAATCTCCATTATCTCTAGCTCCTGCTCCGAGAGCCTCTATAATCCTGATCACTGCCTCATAATATTATACTAATAAAATATCTTCAAAACTCCTGTTTCTTCTTCCTATAGTTGATTTCAACTTTCAGTTTCCAAACAATGGTATCATAATTATTTGAAGATTGGTTGTTTAATAGGCAGAAAAAAATAAATTTTTGAAGTGGTTTGTTAGATTTTAAAAATTAGTGCAGAATCAAGGTTGTCAATATAACAGTATGTTCAGTTACCAGTATTTACATTCTGATATGTTTTTCACTTTTATATATGTCATGTCCCCTAATGTGAATACCTCCCGCAAATATGTGGGTGTCAATACCATGTGTAATGATATTGGTGGGGTAGGGATGAGGAGAAGACAAAGGTTGAGAAACACCACAGAACTGTCTAAATACTTGAATTGGCCTCCATTCTACATATAGAAAATCATTTTCTACTACTTACTCCAAATGCACACATTGTCTCAGACTAGCCAATTTCTTCATGCAATACACAATATGCCTTCATTCTTTACAAAATAATTTTCTCCAAGCCGTTCTTCAGACTTTCATACCTTCACCTTTATAAGCCTTCTTATTATTAATAATCAGAATTGCACATCTGTGAAGTCTTTGTTGACAACTCCAGTTAACCCTCATGTCCCCCTTCTCTGAACTCTTATGTTGATTGCAGTCTTATGCAAAATGTTTGTGTGTTTGATTATATATTTCTTATATTATTCTTTACTAATCCAAATATACATTTCTAAAATTGGAAAGATTTTGTGAAAATTCCAATGTTGAACTTTAAAATCTGTCACCCCTGAGCATTGTAAATCTTAGTCTGAATTGCTTTTCATGTAATTAAGTAGATCCTTGATATTATGAAGAGGTGTGTCCAAGAGTCCTTGCAAATAAAAAAGCAGATGTGTGTGATCACTAGGATTCCTTAAGATTTATGGGGATTTATCTTTGCCCAATGCTTTCTCAAATCTTGAAATTATCCCTAGAAGCTTTACATATTTAAACCACTCAACCATTCAATGGAATAGATGTTATCAAGGCCAATGGAAATTACTACATAGTATGGGCCTTCAGAAGGCAACTGTCTGTCACTTCATATGAATCATTTCACATGGGACAATAATTTAAGATTTCCTACCTAAATCATGAAAAAAAAGGTATCTCTTATTTTAAAGAGTATTTTGTAGTTTATTAAATCATCTTGATTATCTGCACTAAAGCAACTTTTTCAAAATACAGAAGATTTTAAACTTATTTTCTATCATTAGCAATATACATAAAATTTTTATTTTCATCCTATATAATAAAAGGCTAATAATGCAAATCAACCTAACTGCAGACAAACACTGACCACCAGGGGGCAGACACTCAATGCAGGAGCTGCCCCTGGAGGTCAGTGCACTCCCACAGGGGGAAGCACTGCTCATCCAGAAGCCAAACTCATGGCTGGCAAGTGCCATGGTGGTGGTAGGAACCTCTCCCACCTCTGAGGCAATGCTAAGGAGTAGAAGCTGGGCTCATGGCTGGCGAGGGGTCCCAGACAGCAAGAGGGCACAGGCCGGGCTGAAGGAACCCCCTCCAACCCTAGTATAACAATGTGCACTGGGCCTCTAGTCTAATATATTTTTCAGAAAGAAAACTAGGATTCATAAATGATAAAGTCTTTATTAATGTGATTTTGATAGTCTGAATTAAGTTGGTGAAGGGTCTCTGCCTACTTAGTAAGAGAGACTTACAGATTAATACACTGATATATTCATTTCCAAGGCTGTTGTAAGGAGATAATCAAGTTATTCTTATTTTCATTAAACTTTGAACATGCTATATAAGAAAAGCCTAATATGCTAAGTGTCTGGTCATCCAGTTATCCATTCAAGCAATCAAAGCATAATATGCTAATTATATGCTGAGACTTCTCAACCACTCACTATGATGGTGCACTGACCACCAGGGGGTAAATGCTCCAACCAGTAGGTTAGCTTGCTGCTGGGGTCCAGCCAATTGGGGCTGAGCGAGATGGACCAGACACACCCTGGAGCCCTCCAGTGGTCCCTTCCCGGTTGGCCAACCTCCCATGTCCCTCCCTGGCCTTGATCTTACACTGGTAGGGTCCCTCAGCCTGGCCTGCACCCTCTTGCAATCTGGGACCCCTCAGGAGATGTCGGAGAGCTGCTTTTGGCCTGATCCTACAGTCCAAGCCAAGGGACCCCACTAGTGCATGAATTCATGCACCAGGCCTCTAGTATTTTATAACAAAGGAAAATTATATTACATAAATACAGCACTTGCCTTTGTATTACACAGGCAGCATGAAAATGTTTACTATTCAGGGTTAAATGCTAAGGAAATTATTACATACAAGTTTCCTGACTACTATTTGAAAGAAAACAGTTCTAACATCATATTACCTAAGACTATAATATAGTTGGACTGATTTAGAGTAAAACTAGGGTATGTAAAGTGGTATAAAATTAATTGAAAGTTATAGTATATGTCTAAAATCTTGGGCATCATTAATAATACTCAGTCTACTTGGTCTTACTGCTCTATTCATATTCTTTCGAAAGATAAACTGCCTAAAAATTCAGGACATAATAATAATAATCTATTATTACAGAGTTGCTATGATACATTCCTGGGGCTGTGATAGGAATGATTGAGAGGATTGCTAAATGTTGAAAAGTGGATGTGACCAAAGAATAGCTTGGCTGTTTGCCAGAGTAAGAAATAACTTGATATTGAGATTAAACAGCAGTTGAAGAATCTTTTAATAGTTTAGCCACTTTTTCTAAATTCTCCAGTTATGCTTCACAGATTAAATTATTGAGAACCTCTGATTTAGCTGTTTCACATTTTAGATGTAAGGATGTTTTGAAATGATTTCTGTTATTCATAGTTTCTTGTTTTTCAAAATTAAATTTATAAGATGCTGAGATAATCCCTTTTGGTTAGGTCTAGAGATACTGAGAATACACTAAAAAGCAGAAAAGGTATGTGAAAGTATCATTATCCTTGATAATAATGTATTATGATGGTCTAGATTTTTTTTCTTTTTCTTTTTCTGAGCTATATACATTTCAATTAACATTGTTAAACCAATTGTTAAAAATTTAAAAATGGCTCCTACTAACTTCCAGATTTAGGCCAAGATAAAATTCAGGCAAATGTTGAATAAAATAAAAGACACTCTATTCACCATTTTTAAGAAGAGTCTTCCAATGTAAATGATTTACTAGTATATGATTAACTCTTCTAAAATTATATCTCATTGCACACTTGCCAGTGTGGCTCAGTTGGTTGGGCATTGTCCCATGCCCTGAAAAGTTGCTGGTTCAATTCCCAGTCAGGGCACTTGCCTTGGTGAGGGGGGCTTAATCCCTGGTAGGGGACATGCAGGAGGCAGCTGATTGATGTTCTGCTCTCACATCAATGTTTTTCTCTCTCATTTTCCCTTCCTGTCCCTCTAAAATTCAATAAAAATATATTTCTCATTGTCACCTATTTTATACATAAATTTCAGGTAAGATCATCTCTCATAGGTTCACTGAATAAATGTTACAAATTTTGGGGGGCCTAACACCATGACAATGGAGTGAGCAGTGATGATAACTTAACAACATTAATTCCCAGATACCTCTGCATCCATTCCACATTTCTACTTCACCAGATAATTCCAGTTATCTCCAGTCTTCTATGGACTCCATCCTCCAGTTCTGGATATGGATTTAAATTTATCTAACGCTTAGATTCTAAGCCAATCAAGAAAATATGATCCTCTTTACTCTGGTTTAGGAACCCAAATATCCTAGGCCAACCAGCCCATGACATCACTCTGAAGATTATTATTAGTACAGGAATAAATTGGCTGATCTGGCTGATAGATAAATTTATTAATCTATCCTTGAGGTAAAATATTTTGTCTCTCACTAACAAAAAGTAATCTTGCCCAACCTGCTGCTGGCAGCAATCTTGAAAGTTGGAGGGGAACTAATGAGGAGGTCAGAGCTGACATAGACAAAGAAATGAGAACAAAGAAAATCATAGCTGAAGGAACCTAGAACACTATTTGTACTGTATCTGGAGCCTGAACTAGTCTCTGATCTTCCAGTTATGTCAGATTAGTTATATTTGTTGTTGAAGCCATTTTGAATGTTCAATCTTTTCCTTGCATCTCAAAAGACATCTTAACAAGGAAATATATCATCCCGTTTATGAATATAAATAAGACATTATTATTTAATTTAAGAAGTTTCTATTCTAGTGGGATACATACACTGAATGGACAGATTATGATGATCTCTGAACACATAAAAATCTGGCCACTCAGAGTGTGTGCGTGCACGCGTGCGCGCATGTGTGCATGCATGTGTGTGTGTGTGTGTGTGTGTGTGTGTGTGTGTGTGTTAGAGGCCCAGTGCATGAATTTGTGCATAGGTGGGGTCTGGCAAGCCTGGCCAGGGGTAGGGGATATGGGTGTTTGGCCAGCCTGTCGAACTCCTGGTTGAGGGAACCATTTGTATATTAGCCTTTTATTATATCAGATATACACTGAGTGGCCAGATTATTATGCTTTCAGAGATTATAATAATCTGACCACTTAGTTTATGTTTCAATAGCAAAGTTCAGTAAAATATAGTGATAATTGCTAAAATAGAGGTGAATAGCAACATGGTAGTATAAAGAAAGAAGAACCTACATTATCCTGGAAGACTGGGCAGGAAGAAAGGTACTCATGCAAATAATATTTTGAGCTGAGACTTTAAGATTGAGTTTACCCAAAGTGAATGATTACAAGTGCATTTCAAGTAAAAGGGAATAGTGTATATTAAAGTTGAAAGGCAGCAAGTTATGATTGGGAAGCTAGAAATAGTTTAGTATTATTTATCAACAGTGATGGGAAATGTAGGAAATAATTTATATACCCTAGCAGGTACCACAGTGAGGAATATAGCTTTTATCCTAGATAAGAAAGACAACTAGTATATGACTTTGATTTATCTATATCTATATCTATATCTATCTATCTATCTATCTATCTATCTATCTATCTATCTATCTTTCTATCTATGTATCATCTATCTATACACTGAGTGTCCAGATTATTATGAACTCTGAACACATAATAAATCTGACCACTCAGTGTGTGTGTGTGTGTGTGTGTGTGTGTGTGTGTGTGTGTGTATGTGTATTAGAGACCTGATGAATCTGTGCATGGGTGGAGTCTGGTCAGCCTGGCCAGGGGGAAGGGACATGGGTCATAGGTGGTTTGCCAGCCTGCCTGCTGGTTGAACTCCTGGTTGAGGGGACAATTTGCATAGTAGCCTTTTATTATATAGGATATGCATGGAGTGGCCAAATTATTATGCACTCAGAGATCATAATAATTTGGCCACTCGGTGTATATAAAATGCTAAGTATGTCCATCTGACCGGTAGCTATGATGCACACTGACCACCAGAGGGCATATGCTCAATGCAGGCACTTCCATGATGTACACTGGCCATGTAAAAATAAACAGCACCAGACTGGAGCCAAAAAACCTACATGCGGCTTCTCCCTAGTGGGACACAGGCCCTGCCACCACCCTGGAGAGACACCCCACCAAATCCCAGACAATGCTGCCAAGACCCCATGGCACAAAATGTGGCCCACAGCTCAGCCCAGCCTGGAAATTATTGCTGTGGGCTCTGGGTAATGAAGTCACATAGCAAAGCCCAGTGTCCTCTCCCAAGCAACTATACTCCTTGGAGTTTCTTCAGCTCAGGAACCAAATTTGCTATAGCCAGGTGCAAACATTTTACACTTTTACCAAATGTCTGGGAAGCATTTTCCCATGCTTCATCTCAATTGATCCTCACAGAAGTCCTGGAGTAGGTAGATAGGAGACTAAGTAGAATACTATTTTCTTTTCATTAGTCATAAAATAGAGATTTAGAAAGCTTAGAAACTTGACCCAACTGAAAAGAAGAAATGATGAACTTTAGGAATACCCAGTTTTGGAGCCATGCTGTGTCCACCTAGTAGCTGGTTGTCTTTGGGATAACAATTCTCTCTAAGCTTTACTTCCCTCCTATGATAAAAAAAAATTAGAATGTGATACCTATTTCATAACTCTTATAAGATTTATCAGAACAATGCACAAGGAATATTTAGCAAAATGCCTGGTAAAGAGCAAGGCATCAATTCATGTTAGCTCTAAGATAAATATTAGGTATGATCAGGTCAATGCAAAAGCCAGGTGGAATAATTGAAATAAAAGCAGGCAATATTTTTGAAAAATAAAATAAAAAGCTATAGGACCAGATCATGAGACCTCAGAGACCCTAACAGAGTTCAACATGAAATGTCAATGTTGTTTTGACTAATTTACACCAGACCTTTGTTGTTAAAGACACCTTCCTCAATAGCCTCAACATGATGCATTTATTCACCTAGATAATAGATACAAATCCAGGCATTCAAATGTTGCTTGGAGTCAGAGATCAAGATGGAAATCCCCAGAATCACAGAGATCTGTGTCCATAAACCTGATTATGATATTCATATTCAAGGAGGTTGGAAGGGATGGTGTCAGCTTTTTAACCAAAATCATTCTATTACCTCCCCCTGTTGGGGTTGTAGCACATACTGTGAATGACCTCCAGAGATCTTCAAGCTGTATGCAGAGAGCAAATTGAATCTGAAAGCTTTATTAGACAAGTTTGTCTTTCAGCTGATGGGAGAGGATGTCAGTGTATTGGCAAAAATAATTTTTTTTATGAACCAGGGTCCTGACCTTGAAAACAAATTTCAATTCAAAGTGCACAATTCAATTCTGAGTTGTGTTCTTATTTGTTAAACATGGAGTGCAGGTTCAAAAGAAAAAGGAACATTTCATCTCAAATAAATAAGAATCTGTAAGAAATATAATGGGACTTCTCTTTTGATCTTGCTGGACTTCATAAGCAAAAAAAAAAAAATGCTTATTGCCAAATCTTAGGTTTTTAAAAAAATCTATGATAATAAAAGCATAATATGCTAATTAGACCAGTTGTCCTTCTGGCCAACCTTCCAGATGAAGCCGGGGCTGCAAGGGAAGCCCGGGGCCTGGAGGAAAGCCCGGGTCCCAAGTGCCAAAGGGAAGCTGGTGCCAGTAGCAACAGGAAGGAAGGCCTACTCTTGTAAGAATTCCGTGCATCAGGCCTCTAGTATACTAATATTTTAGGAAACAACTTTATTTACTCTCTTCAATATAGGAAGTAAAACTAGCTCTTCCCTTTACAATCCATAGTAAAAATTCTGGGGAGTTTATTTATATCTTCTATCCATAAATTTCTTCAAGATCAAATATTAAACCTGGAAAACTAAAGTGACATTGGAGATTAACTAATTTGTTTATTTCAATATTGTTTCCTATTTTTTTAGTGGCATGCTATTTAGTTCCTGCTTTTCAATCCTGGAGAATAATGTCTTTTTTTTTTTTTTTAAGTTGTGATAATGACCTCTGAAGCAAGAATTGAGAGTATTATAATTTTGACTTTCTCTATTGATTAAGGTATTACATATGTGTCCTTATCTCCCCATTGCACCATCCCCAAACCCATTCATGCCCTCACTACTCTGGTTTCTGTGTCTATTGGTTATGCTTACATGCATGCATGCAAGTCCTTTGGTTGATCTCTCCACCTTACCTTCACCGTCCCCTACCTTCCCTCTGAGGTTTGAGCATCTGATCAATGCTTCTCTTTCTATGGGCCTGTTTTTGTTCATCAGTTTATGTTGTTCATTACAATCCACAAGTGAGTGAGATCATGTGATATTTATCTTTTTCTGACTGACTTTCTTTTTCTATTGTAGGTCTATATTACAATTTAGAAACTGGTGCAATTAGTAGTGTTAGCAATTTTGCCTCAATATTAGCATAGCTAAATTGAATGTCTCATGAAATCATCATGGGCTGACAAGCACTCTGGGAAATAAGATTAACATATTTTATTAAAAATATTGAAGAGGGAAGAAATAAATTATACAAATTTTAAGAGGAAGAGAGCATGTGAGACTGTCAAGTACAGGTTCTCAAACTGGGTATCAGGACATAGTTAAGAATGAGAGTTAAGGAATGAGATGGGGTATAGTGTTGAGCTGCAAAATTTACATAAAATCCATAGCATATTCCTTTTTGACCTATACTGTAGTCTTAAAAATTAGTATGCATCTCTGATAATATGAGGATAAAATGCATCTAAGAAGAAAAATAGTTGATATATGTAAGGATACTGAAGAGCATTGAGATCAAATTCAGGTTGAAGTCAAATGTGGGTTGAAGTCCAGATTCTGCCACTCAATCGCTTTGGTATTATAATTACACAGTAGGTTGACTTATTTGATCCAACCCTAAAATACATATTTATTGGGTCAAAATATATTGAACACCTACTATGTGCTAATCATTGAATAAAACTGCATACATATTAGGAAATGAAAACTAAAAAAAAATACATAAATAACTTAGCAATCAAAATAATGATAAGGATATGAAAGAGAAAAGTATGCTTTGAGAGCGTATAATAGGAGGCTCAAGGAAAGAACTTGTAGAATAAAAGGCATAGCTGAGAGCTAAAGGATGAATCAGAGGAGAGAATATCCAGGCTAGAGATTAGTACATGTGGAAGCCCTGAGCTCAGTAAGAAGTAGACATACTAAAGGAACTGAAGAAAGCCAGAGTCAGTAGAATAAGAAGGCTAAGTATGGGAACTCACAAGTCAAATTTATAGAAAAGATACCTTTATTAACTTTTGGTCGAAAATATGTTTGTATATTTTTAGGAAACAACTCCAAGACCATGTGGACTCCTGCAACAGAGAGGAATTGACAGGACTTCTCCAGCCATGAAGACAAGAGAAATAGTCCAGAGATGGAAGACACTGACGACACCTTACCATACTAGCAGACAGCAGCTGTGCATCGCTGCAGGTTGCCCAGTACCAAACCAGAGAGGGTTGGACCTGCATTACCACCATTTGTTCACCATCTAGACTGAATTATCATTGCTGACATGTACACATAAGGAACTGTTTGACATTGAAATTGGGACTCAAAAGAACTGTTGGCCCAGAAAGAAACTCACTACAGACTGATTCATTTGCCTCTCAGCATAACCATTATTGCTTGGCTCTTATATTTCTAGTATCACATGATCTCACTCATCTAGGGGAAATAATGAACAACATAAACTGATGAACAAAAACAGACCCGGAGACAGGGAAGCATTGATCAGACTGTCAAACCTCAGAGGGAAGGTAGGGTAGGATTGGGATAAGGGGGAAAGATCAACCAAAGGACCTATATGCATGCATATAAGCCTAACCAGTGGACACAGACAACAGGAGGATGGCAACTGTGTGAGGAGGGGTTTGGGATGGGAATTGGAGGATGAGGACAAATATGTGATACCTTGATCAATAAAGAAAGTTTTAAAATGAAAAAAAAAAAAGACCTGGACAAGCAAGCAGTGGGAAAAGAGCACGTTGACCCTCCCTTTTCTCCTTGAATGCAGGAAGTAAATCTCCCTATAAAAGGTATCCTCCTCCTTTCTCCAAAGGGGCTGAGAGAGAACTTTATTGCTAGAGTTAAGAAAACCAAAGCTAAGAAGGCTTATAAGCACACATACGTAAAACAGACAATAGTGTGGTGAAGGCCTGAGGAGAAGAGGAGATCAATGGGAGGGGACGGATACAGGGGACATCTATAATACTTTCAACAATAAAGATAAATTAGGAAAATAGAAACATAATAATTACTATTTTTGCTAATATATTACTAAGCTCTCTTTCTGCTTGGGTTCCTTTCTAATGAGCATCCAAACCTAAATTTCTTCCTATCAATTCTTCCAAACTTATTGTTTCTTTGTCTAAAATATATAAAAATCTGGGCTAGTTCATCACTAAGTATCATTTATGATCTCCTATATGTATGTACTAACTTGAAGGTCCCCCCCCTCCTGTTAATCTGGTCTTGTGTTGATTTTATTAGTCATGTCATAAAAACTCAAGAGGGATAGGAGGGGGAAATTTCCCTCTCCCCAACAATGGCACACCTTTTTATGTTTCTGAGAAGGATGGCACAGCCCCACTGGAGACCTCTGGTGCAGAATATGCCTCAGAGTTACCCTATAAGGAGTGAAAAAAATGGGGTATTCATCCATCAACTGCTGCCCATTGAGTGTTGCTCCAGGAATGATTCATCCCCAGCATTACAACCTGCTCTGCGAGTGGGTGAGTTTCTCCTATGGCCAAAGAAATTTCTGGGTAGAATCAGAGGTACTTGAATGTATAAGCCTATCTAAATGACATAAATAACTTAGTAATCAAAATAATGATAAGGATATGAAAGAGAAAAGTATGTTTCGAGAATGTATAACAGGAGGCTCAAGGAAAGAGCCTGTAGAATAAAAGGCATAGCTTCTTGGACCATATTGATAATACAATATGGAGTCACTGTCAGCTACGTCAGTTAGGTAAAATGCTATCTGAAAACTGAGTTACTAATAATGGGGTATAATGGGAATGCCCTTAGGAGGGGCCAAGAACATCCCGAGCCACAAGTCTGGACACTTGGATAAGGACTGCATCTGGACACCAATATGAGTGAGACCTCCACCCCTGGTGGTCTATAAGAACTCAGAACTCTGACCATCTAACACTTGAGTCTAGGTATACCACAGGTCATGTTTGGAACTCTGCTGAACCTCAACTATACTTGACCCAGTCACCACTGGAGAGCCACCCGACTTGAGATTAATGTACACTTCTTCACCTGGGGACACACCAGTGACTGGGATTTCACGCTGGATGCTCACTCTGCTTTCATCTATCACTTAAGCTCCGATTTTCTATGTGTAACCTGCATGCAACTCTACTGGCTTATTGAGGAGGTATCCCCTAATAAACCTGGAATTGTGAAAAGACATAAATGTGTGTGATACTCTCTTCAGGGATGCCCCCTTGCTCAAGACAATGTCTCAGGCATTAAAGGCTAATTTTGAACCACCTTATATCTTCAGGTTTTTGTGTGTGAATAAAGTGTTATTGGAACACATCCATGCCCATTTATTTATATACTAGAGGCCCAGTGCATGAAAATTCATGAACTGGAGCAGGGGCCCTCAGCCCTGCCTGCCCTCTCTCATAGTCCAGGAGCCCTCAGGGGCAGGAGGCTACCCAGAAATCAGGGGAAGGCAATGCCCCATCACACATCTGCTGCTGCCACTGCTGGCAGCGCAAGCCTCGGCCGCCCCTGGGAAGCCCTGGGTAGCTGGGCAGCTGCCATCCAAGACTCGCCTGCACCTGGAGCATTAGCTGGGCATTTGACATCTGAGGCTTGCTTGCACCTTAGGCTGGCCCTAGGTGGCTGGGGGCCTGAAGGGACTGGGGAACTCTGGAGGCAGGTGTGCAGAGCAGATGCATGCCTGCTGCCCCGACAGGGCTGAGGGGATGGGGCACCACCATTTTGTGACTCTGGGTGTCACATCGTTGAGGGTGGGGTGGTCAATTAGCATATTCCCTCCCTATTGGTGTGGGTGCCGCCATCTTTGCGATGGCATGAGCATGAGGGTCAATTAGCACATTCCCTCTTTGTTAGATAGGATTGCCTGTGGTCTGACTGCTTTCAGAATATAATGATATAGTTAACCTTATGATCCACAAAGCAGAAAATATCCACTATCTGGCTCTTTACAAAAAGTGTGAGTTGATCCTTTATCTAGGTGGCAGCACAATTGGAATTAGAATTTAGGCTTCTTGACCTCTAGGACAGCACTTTTCTAATTACATTTGAGTCTTGCTCTCCCTAAAATTCACTACAGGAGGAGATGATTTTATCAGTGTTTAATAAACTAGTAATCTCTATTAACTGTCACTTCCATGTGTCTATATATACAATGTTCATTTATTTAATAGTTATTATGCTGGGGCATTTGAGAAACGTCAATATCCTCATTTGGAGTCTTCACATTAAGTATGTTCTATATGCAATTTCTTTCAAAAATGCTAAATTGGGTATTGTAGAATATGAATGTTCCCAGACCCAGCAGCTTGTGGTTAAGAAAGAATTCACATTGACATTTGCAACCAGATTTGATGGCTCTTTTCCTCCATCTGCCATACAGGCCTTCCATCCAATGAAAAGTCCTATCTACTTAAATGTTTCTGAGAATCTCTAGGGAAGCTTCATATAAGCATGGTTATTCTCCCCATAGGTCTCTGAGCTGTTCTGATAGGCAAATACTATACTAACGTGGCTTAGAGTGCTCTCCATCTACTTGAACTTCCAAGCTACAAAGTCTTTGGAGGGAGGGAAGAAGAATGGTGGTGCTAAAATAATATGGAGTTTCCTTTGGCATCCATAGCATTGGATGTCACTTATATTCCACTCCATGTTGCATGCAAAATTAGGGATGAACACCTTCTCCACTCACCATAGGCTTATGAGAATAGCTCTTAAAGGAGCAGCAGCATCACCATCACCTGCGGACTTTTTAGAGACTCTAATTCTCATATTCACTCTAGATCTACTAGAATCAGTAACTGGGGTTGAAGCCAATCTGCATTCTAAGGAGAAATAGGTGGTTTTAATGTATGTTTTAAGTTTGAGAACCACAGTCATAGGACATTGGATGCAGACCAACATTGTCATTCATGTCTGCTTCCCCTACCCACTTCCCTAATGTAGTTGTGTGCAAAGATGAGCACAATAAAGACTCCCATTCCTGTATGTAAGCTCCTGTGCAATAATATTATAGCTTCTCTTTTCAGGAACTGAAGTCTATTTCTATACCCCTTGAATCTTGACTGGCCTTACAATTTGCTTTGACCAATAGAATCTAGCAGAAGTGACATTGCATGAGTCCAGGCATTAAGAGGTATAACTTACATTCTTACCATTTCAAAATGCTGTCCTTAAAATGCCACATAATGAAGCTCAGTCTAGCCTACTGGAGGATGAGAGGCCTTGTAAGGAACCACGGTTTTTAAATCGATAGTAAGCTGTCAGATATCTGAATGAGTTTATTTCAGACCATCTAACTCCTGTTGAGTTGCCAGATAGCTCCATGTACACAAATGGCCCCTAGCAAGACATTCAGAATAACCATCCAGCTAATCATATGCAGACCTACAGAATCAACAAAGTAATTCTTGTTTTAACACATTACATTTGGAGTGTTTTTATGTAGAGATAGATAGTAGATACACAGGTATCCAAGCAACTGATTGCAAAGAATTTTTTATCTTTCCAGCATGACTATTAAGCCTGTAAGTTGAAACAATTTAAACAGCTCAGCTCAGAGAGGGCTATCTCATCCTCATAGTATTACATAATTTAAGTAAGCTGACACAAAAATACTTGATTTGGTATTTTTTAAAAAGACTTTTGGGCTTCACTTTCCATACATATAAGGGAATATTCAACCAGATGACAATTTCAATGATTATTCTAAGTCCAGAGTTCTATAATTCTAAAAGGAACAGAGTTCTAGAATTCTTAAAAATCCAAATAGAGTAAACTGATTTCTTCTATTCTTTAAATAGAAAAGACATAGCAATACATCTCACTTTTATTCCCATACATCAAAGGTTGAGTTAAATAACATTAACTACTAGCAAGCTGCTTTCATATCTACAATTTCCATTAGGTTCTTGAACAAATAGATAGTACAAGGCACAGCAAAAACAAAATGAAACAAAGCAAAACACAACACAGGTTTTGGAGTCTGACACACTTGGATTGGAATCTTGGCTCAGTTTCTTCCCAGCTGTATGGCCTTAATCTAGTTATTTTCCGTCCAAACCTTGGGGTTCTTACTTTTATAAAAATCGCTTATAGCCATATGCTCTCTGCAATGATTTGGAAGATAAGGACGTATGTAAAAGCAGCTCACACAATAGTACAATGAAACTTACTGTGATGAATTATAAATTACATTATATTAAAATGTAATAGGTGAAATAATCACATATCTAAACCACATTACAAATCAGATTTTTTAATACTGTATTTGTGATTAATTTTTGGGATGTCAGGAATTTTAGAAATTTTTAATTCTTATGTTTAAACCAGATGTTAAAGAACAAAAATATGTGGTTTGAATAAAAGTAGCTCTGGATGTACCTGAATCTCTATTGATTCTTTTCATTCAACATTTGTGGATTTAACATTTTTACTTTATGCCCAGCTCTGTGTCAGTTTACTCTAAGGGATTAATACTCCTGCTTTTGAGAAAATTCCTCTCTTCTTCACTTTTTCATCTTTGGCCCAAGCTCAACCAGTTATCATCAGTGGATTAGAGCGGCAGCCATTTTCAGACTTTCACTACTGGCAGCAATGTGGAGGGACAAGGTGATGGTGAGGAGTGGTAGGGAGAGATGAGACTCTTAGGTCAGGGAGAGCTAAGTAGGACATAAAAATGTCTTCCACTGTTTTGGCCACATGTACCCTTGCTCTCTGCTTTGGTTTTATTAGTTTCCTTGACATTTTTCCATCTTGCTCCAGGTCAAGGCCTTTATTCTGGTTGTTCTCTCTCTTTCTGGAGTAATTTCCCCCAGATTTACATATGGCTCACTTTCTCATTACTAACAGCTTTTTGGTATTCTCAAAAGTTATCTTGAAAGAGAAGCTTCCCTGTATAGATAGTTATGTTCTCATATTCACTCCCTTTGACTTGTCTCCTACCTTCTTGTTCTTCATAACTGTATTTCTCAAACTTCATTCTGCACACAAGTCACATGGGGATGATATTCAAACACATATTATGAATCATTAGGTATAGGGTGGGGCATGAGATTCTGCATTTATAAAATGCCCATTTGACATCAATCTGTGAACTACACTCTGTAACACTTAATGTCAAGATATCTTTATTAGCTCATCACTTTTCTCTTCCAGAGTACATGTTTTATGAAAGGAGGGACTTTATCTTATTCTATGCTACATCCTCAGCACCTGGTATGATGTCCAATATATGAAAGTTATTAAATAATATTTATTAAGTGGATGAATCATACTTGTTGGTGAAAATCAAAATTAGAATTTTAAGTGTATTTTCCATTAGAAAGATTATTGTTACACTTAAATACTTTACAGGTGAAATAGATTATTGTGCTCTGGCTTTGTAATCCACCTACCACGAGTAAAGTGACTTAAGCAGGGGCATAAACCCATAACATGTTCAGAGTTCAACAAACTTATCAACAAATCATTGGAATCCAATCTCTTTACAGAGTTAGAGTTGAACACATGACAGAAAAATAGTGAACAAATATCAATAATTTGCGCCGAGGTAACAAAAAATTACAGGTCTTAAAAAAGGAGCCCTAGCTTATAAGGCTTAGTGGATAGAATGTTGGCCTGTGAACTGAAGTGTCTCTGGTTCAATTCTGGTCAAGAGCACATGCCCCGGTTGTGGGCTCGATCCCCAGTAGGGGGTGTGCTGGAGACAACCAATCAATAATTCTTTCTCATCAGTTTCTATCTTTCTTTCCCTCTCCCCTTTTCTCTGAAATAAATTAAAATAATAAAAAATACAAATTAATAAACCTGGTATAATTAATTAAAATATAAACCCTGATAAAGCAATTTTACTGCCCAGAATGATTAAATACAGGAATGCTTGCATATCATTTTTAAGTCTTTAATGTCATTAAATCCAACTTTGATCACTGTGCAGAAGTCCTAGGGGCCACATGAAACACACTGTCCCCAGACTGTATGGCCTCTTTTAACACAGGGACTATTTGTGCCTTCTATTGAATTACTATTGTGCTACCATGGGTGTTATATTTCTACTTGATATAAAATAAATATAAACTTTACTTGAAGGACCAGTTACCATGCTTTTTAATACTTCAATCACTTGATCTTTTAAAAGTAAACAAGGCAAAAACTACAACAATAGAACAAAGATGTTTTTAGCCCTGCATAATTACAGGATTGGTATAGCAAAGAACTTTTCTAGCTCTTTTCCCCTGAGGCAGCCTTAACATTACAATGAGATTTTATGCATACCTTCTACTAACAAATGATTAGAAAGTGAAATAAAAGACTGAAAATACACAGTGAAAATTAAAAAAATAATAAAACTATAGTTAAATGAAGATAGTTAAATGAAGATACATTCCTCCCCCATGCTTGCTGTTATGAGTCATGGTCAAGAATCAAAGAACTCTTAAAATTGTTTTGAAATGGAACGGGGGGAGGGGCTAGGAGGACTGTGTTTCTGTGGTTTCAGGAATTTGTATAGGCATATTTGAAGAATATTGTTTAAATGATATAGGACTCATTGAAAATGAACCCTCATGTATTAGTACTAGGGGGGGAATCTGGTGCTCTTTTCTAATCGACTGTTCTGGGACAATACACCCATCCCTGATGCTGGGAGTATTGGTTGTTAATGGTGTTCCATAACTAGCAATTGCCTTTGGCCCCAGAAAATACTTCCAAGGTCTCCCTTTCCTCCCTGTTGGCAGCCCATGAGCAATGTATAGCTGGGTCAGGACTATAAAGACCAGGCCCTCACCCTGCAATTCAGCACAGCTCTGCAGACAGCTCTAAGGCTCCCATGGAATCCGCTGATGGATTCGGCCTCTATCTTAGTCAAATCACCCTTCAGCCGCTTCCACTCTGCTCTCAAGTACCTTTCTTCATCATAGGTATAGCTCCATAAAACACACTCCAATATCCTTTTGGCATCCAATACTCTGAATTAGAGTCCATTTCTAAGGAACCTACTCTAAGGCATTTTGTATAGTAAATAATACAAAGGTTTATTCCTATTTTAAGAATTTCAAAAAAATCCCCCTTTCACCCAGATATCGCCTCACTATTGTGCTTTTGAGCAAATGGCTACAGCCAAAGAGAATGTGATCCAGTCTACTTACAGGCTCCAACAGTGGCCAGTCCAGGAGCTGGGCCAGGCTGCTTTGCTCTCAGCTCTTGAAGTAAACGGGTTACCACCTTCCACTCAGAGGCCAGATCTTCTAACTTCCTCTTTAATAGAAAAGCATACATGTTATTTATTTGATTAACATCTTAAAGATAACTTAATTCAGGAACTTATGAATTCATTTTGAGACTACATTATTGTATTTCTATTGTCTTTCACCTGTAAGTTAATTATTCTGGGTAAAATTCCTTTCCAACTTACCATAATTATTTTAGCCAACCACCCTAAACATATTTACCAATTGTTTGCTGCATACAGGGCTTTTGCTCCAGGCACAATTTCATTAAAAGGAAGTAGAATACAGCTGAAACCGGTTTGGCTCAGTGGTAGAGCATCAGCATGAGTCATGGTCAAAAATCAAAGAACTCTTAAAATTGTTTTGAAATGGAACAGGGGGAGGGGGCTAGGAGGACTGTGTTTCTGTGGTTTCCAGAATTTGTATAGGCATATTTGAAGAATATTGTGTAAATGATACAGGACTCATTGAAAATGAACCCTCATGTATTAGGTCCCGGGTTCGATTCTGGTCAAGGGCATGTACATTGGTTGTGGGCACATCCCCGGTAGGGGGTGTGCAAGAGGCAGTTGGTCGATGTTTCTCTCTCATTGATGTTTCTAGCTCTCTATCTCTCTCCCTTCCTCTCTGTAAAATATCAATAAAATATATATTTAAAAAAAAGGAAATGGAATACAAACATTACAAAAATAAAAAGAAATCAACTATCAAAAAACAGTTTCATTTCAGCAATTGGTTTGAATCTTCTAAGTAGTATCTAGCGTAGCTACACATGAGAATTGTCCAAAGAACATTAAAAATATTCTAATGCCCTGGCTCATGACAAATCAATTATATTAGGATCTGACCAAGGTGAGAGTATAAAGGCTCAGTCAATAGGCATCAAAGTTGGGCCATTTTGAAGGGCCATTTCAGCCACAGGGCTCCCAGTAGAATCAGCCAAGTCTGTATAGGTTAGTGCTGTGTTAGTATACACTTACAACTGGCTTTCTTGGGGTGGTAGGGAAAGGCCCTGATTTTAGTGTTCGTCCATTTCTGTGGTGTAAACATTCCCCACAGCCACATTTAAGTTCTCAAGATAATGTCAAGTGGCTCCCAAATGCCTGATAATTTGACAATGGGCTCACATGAGCAGATAAAGCTGGTTCTAGTACACCAATGGGTAGCCATATGATTACAATAATCCCTCCTTATCTGTGGAAAATGTGTTCAAGACACCTGTGCATGCCTGAAACCATGGTTAGTATAAACCCTTATATATACTATGCTTTTTCCTTACTGTATATGAATATATATACACCAAAGATAAAGTTTAATTTATAAATTAGGTGCAATAAGAGATTAAATAGAATAACTAATACTAAAATAGAATAATTATAACAATATACTGTAATGAAAGATATGTGAATGGCTTTGGAGTCCTTACTAAGTAAATAAGGGTTACTTGAATACAAGCATTGCAATACTGTGACAGCCAACCTTATAACCAATGGCTACCAAATGACTAACAGATAGGGAATGTATAGGGCATGGAGATGCTGGACAAAGGGATGCTGCACACCCAGGCAAGATAAACAGGAAGGTGTGAAATTTTCTCACATAAATCATAACAGCACACGATTTAAAAGTTATTGTTTATCTCTGAAATTTTCTATTGAATATTTTCAGATCATGCCTGACCATGGACCTGTAATTGATACTGTGAAAAGCGAAAGAAACTGCAAAAAGCAAAATTGTGGATGCCGATGTGTGTGTGTGTGTGTGTGTGTGTGTGTGTGTGTGTGTGTGTGCATGCTACTGTACTTATTGCCAGTAGAATGTGAGAATATCTGTCGGTTCTGGGGCAAGACTTTTGCAAAAAACAGTAAGGTTTCACCACCCTTTCTTTCTTCCCTTTTCCTCTGGCTGGAAGCAGAGGACTTAAGGTTCTAGGGCAAATTCTCCCAATGCGTGAGGATTAATTCTAATGCCCTGGAGAGTGGCTTTCATAGCTTTGGGTTCATCAGGACCACCCACAGGCCTTGTTAAACCATTGATAGCTGGGTTTCAGTGCCAGTAGTGTAGATTCAGTGTCTTGGGTGGGTCCCAAGAACTAGCATTTCCAATAATTTTCCAGTTGATGCTGATGCTGACTGTCCAAGACCAAATCCTAAGCAGTTCATTATACCTAATGAGTTACCTAAACAGCACCATCCTTGACAAGAATGAGAAAAAAACAGGTCCACAAATCATTTTCTATAGGACTTAATTCTATTGTGGAACTACACTTGAGAAAAGCTGCCAAGGGAATAAATACTAAAAATTCATCATGTCCTAATTTAACTGTCATCTGTGCTTTTGATATTATTTATGTCTATTTTATCTACCATCATGTCAAATAGAGGCTTTCAAAATTTTCTCTAGAATTCATGTTGTTAAATACTTAGTATCATATCAATGAATATAACTTTTTAATTTAAACTAATTAAATTTAATAATTTAATAAATTATTAAAACATAAGCCTTGAATCAAAAAGCAAACAAAAGTGTCTCTTATCAGTGTTGAAGACTACCCCTGAAAGTTTGACATGTGGGAGGTATTTATCCACTCTGACATCAGAGCTAAACACTGAGAATTAAATAGTATAAGAACCTAGTGAAGTAATGTATATTTGACTTCTTGATTCTCTTACAAAGAT